>BSBK01004417.1:1070000-1441867 GCA_027943335.1 Chamaecyparis obtusa
AAAGGAGGTTTTGAAGCTATTGTACGGGATTTAGATTGAGAGATAGACTCGTATATCAGACACTCTATCCTCTACAAATGGAGTCATGATTGCCTTCACAAAGTTTAAGCGCTAACTTAAAGCAGGAACTGTCTAAATCATAGAAAGGATTGCCATCTTCGTCAGATACATAGAAACAACAAACTTCTTATCCCGACCACAGAAAAGGATGAGAAAATAATAAATTTGGTACTCTATATATATAAGACTTTTTTGTAATATGAGGGTATGCCCTCTTAGATCTTTATGTATCAGAATCTAGACTTTTGTCCCAGGCAAGGCTGGAGGTTTTCTCAGGCCCACTCTTTCCTACTAGTGCCTGCACTAAGCGGGGCTTTTGTAACACTTTTAATATGATTAATATAATTCTTCGCTTCGGCCTTTATCAATAAAAAAATCAACTTACTATAATATAATATAAATATAAATACAATTTTGACATTTATTCAAGTTTGAAGTAGTAATTTTAAATAAAATGTTATTTTAGTATATTTGAAATATATTGATATTGATATACAATTATTGCACAATAAATAATAATTATTTTTATATAATTCTAATTATTCTCAATATAAAATAATATATTTGAAAGAATTCAAATTCATATAATATAATATATTTTTAATAATTTTTATAATATTATAAAAATTAGACCATTAAAAAATAATATAAAAATCTATTATAATATTATAATTATAATTTTTATATATACTTGCATTACCTACTATTTTATATAAAGAAACACTTGCATTACCCACAACCACAAATCCATCTGCAATATCACTCAACATGCAAGTACACCCGCATCTGCATTGCAATATCACTCGACATGCAAGTCCACCTTGTAGTATGGATTCATGCAATTGTACCTTATCATGAAAAAACATATTTTTCTAGTAAAACGAGCGACCGTATAGATTTAATTTAACACTACTTTGTTACTTTTTTTAAGTAGTTTGTGAAAAAAAATAGATAACCAGGAGTTCTATTGTATGCCTGTGTGTTTAATACTTAGAGGTACAATTATATTATCATGCACAGTCCTAATTGTTATTTAAAATATTTTAATTTATGTTATTTTTTTTTAGTTACAGGAACTTCTAGAAGATATGTCACTTTTAGTTTCTGATATGCACGGTGCTTTGCTTTTTATTTTATTTTTGCATGATCAATTTTTAATCTTATTTAAAGTGTTAGAGTCTTCTTATTTTCACCATCAAACTCTTATTTTTGATTTGCATTATTTTGGGGTGAGGGTTTGAAGATTGTGTTGTGAAGATTGACAATTCTTGTGGGCAGAAAGCATGGTGAGCATGATCCGGGTGCAGCTTTTATCTGAAACTCTGATTGTAGGGTGTGAGTTGTTATCCTCTATTGTCTACCATGTTCCTGATGATACCATTGATGGCTTCTACTTGAAGTTTCGATGGTATTGTAGTGTTAGTAAGGTTTCATATTGTAGTGTCCATCCATTAGAAGTGGCCACTCTAGAGTGTTTGGGTTGTGTGAAGGCTAAGATACCTAATGCAAAGAGTTATCACTGCTCAAAAAAGTGCTTCTCAGATTCATTGCATCACCACCAGCAATTACATGTACATGTTGGAGCAGGCATGAGTAGCGCAGTGGGAGATGGGGATGAAAATGATGGAGAAGATGATGAGGATGAAGCAGAAAAGGTTGAGTTGAGATCATGGCTTGAAGTTGGGTGGTGGAAGACATATAGGGCTAGGGATGATGATGTGGGGCATGTCTTGAAACTAGAATGTGTTGCAGTTGATGCAAGCACATGAGTAGCATCAGGTCCTCTCACAACTCTACTTACTTCTCCCATCATCTCACCTCCTCCACTTCCTCCTCTTCCCCTCTTCCTCTTTAAAGGTTGCAACTTGCGACTGAGTAAAATTAATTGGTTTGGTCTTGGAGGAACTTTGTAGGTTACAGAAGTGCTTGAAAAAATGACTATAGAATGGATTTGGCCTTTGGAGTATGGTCTTGTGTTGTAGAATAAATATTTCCTTTTTTTAAAAGAAATCTTTTCCAATGTGTGTGCGGTTTGGTTTTGGCATTTTGTCAGGTATTTGTTTTTACCTTTTGGTGTGTTCTATTGGAAATATTCAAGATTATCCAAGTTACTGAGAGGGGAGGGGTGAATCAGTAACTTCAAAAACTTTAACAAATTCAGATCTTAACCATATTCCAAATAACATTTATATCAACAAGCTAACTACATGCATGAATAACTAAAAGAATAAAACATTCATAACACTTTGAACACACAGATTTGGTGACCTAGAAACCTTCCAAATAGAAAGTAAAACTGGGGTGGGGATGATACCCACAAAACTTCAATACTACAGTATAAAGTTTGTCAGTTAAGGCTTACAATGATCACTTCTGATGATCTGCCCTGTTAGGAGCAATAAGGACTGCTAGGTCCACCTTGTTAGAGGATTTACAAACATACAATGAAGTATGCACTCGGTTAAGAGATTTTACAAAAGACTGTTAGGTCTACCCTGTTAAAGGATTTGGGGCTGATTCACCTATTAGGATGAAATAGTAGATCTCTTACTTGCAACTATACTTGTTGATTGAGATTCTTTGATGTACTGATCACCTTCTATGATAGACATGTCTCTACTGCTCCTTATACTACTGTAGCCCTTTGTAATTCGCTTATCTCTGCCTTTCTTGTATCTTTGCATATATTACTCTCATTTCTGCACTTCTTTATTTTGTTTTTATATCAATCCAAAATAATTACAAAATAATTACAAAGTCGGCTCTTAAACAAGAAAACACAAATATTACTGAGTCGGCCCAAATATAGTGACTCGATTACTGCAAACTAACTCGATGACTTTCTGATACACGGCGTCCACTGCGTTACTCGACATCATCATGCTCTCGATAAAAGTGGAGACTCGGTCCATACTAATCACTCGGTCATAGTTTCAAACTCGGTGTATACTGGAGACTCGATAGATATAGTGTCACTCGGTAAACACTGCTCGGTCTACTTGGTAAACACTGTCCTGTTTGCTCAGTAAACACTGTCCTGTCTGCTCGGTAAACATTGTCCTGTCTGCTCGGTAAACAATGTCCTATCTGCTCGGTAAACAATGTCCTATCTGCTCAGTAAACAATGTCCTGAATAAATGTTGTCACTAATGACAAACATACTTAATGCCAACAATATCCCCCTTTGGCATTAGTGACAAAAACACTTATTGCCCAAAACTTATATGCAAAAATCATGTTGAATCTATTTTTGATTTTAAAAAAAATTTATCTTTGTTATACTGTTGTATATACATTTCATGACTCCCCCATACAGTATACATATATACAAATATCTTATTTCACCTCATACTCATATTTCCTATTTCTCACATATACTTTCTCTCCTTTCATATCTCACATATCTTATATACTTTCTCCCCCTTTTTGATAATAATGCCAAAGATGTATATACAAATATTTTACATGGAGATGCCAAAATGTGAAAGAAAATCAGAATGTACCTTACTAATCAGTACCAAAGTTCTATCCCAATTCTCTTGTAAAATCTTGCATGTATGGAGTGCAACTTGGACTTCCACAGAGAGTTCAATCATATGATCTGCAATAGAAAACTGATTGTCATGGATCAATGTTTTTGAGTGTGCAATATGTTTATGCATTGTATCCATGATGGGAAGGATCATATTCTCAATATCTAACAGTGTTGTCCTGATCCTTGCATCTTCTCTCAATAACTCTGACTGCTTATCAGATAGGAGTCTGATTGTCATATGATGTGCAGAGCTTGAACTAGGTTCAAGTTGCAACTTTTGTGCACTAACCTTTAGATCCCCATCAATCTTATTTAATTTGTCCTTAATCTCCTTTGAGAACTCGGCAACATTACATACCTTGACAAAAAGTGATGTTACCTTGGAATAGGAGGACTCAATGTTAGTCAAAACTGAATATAACTCTGCCTGATTGATAGCTATTTGCTGAACAATGTGCTCAAGCACTTTATTTTCAAACTTCTTCTTAGCCTTCTCAAGCAACTTATCTGATCTAGAAGAATCCTCATTGAACTTGTTAACTGCTTCTACCAACTGCAACAAAATGTGTTGAGAGGAATCAACCTCAACACCTATAGCCTCTGTCAAAATATTCTTGGCATCCTCAATGATCTTATATTCCTTATCTCTTTCTTCTTTTAGCTTTTCCTGCTTAGCCTTCTTCTGGAGGAGTTCACCAACCATTTGCATTTGGTCTGCTGTGAGGTTTTCAAAGTCCAGTTGGGGAATCTCTATCTTTTCATCTAAATCTATGTCCTCTTGTACATTTTTACTCAAAAATTTTGTACTCGGTTGAACCTTGGGTTCAACTATCATTGTACTAAATGCCTTTGTAGTATAAATTATTGTACATACAGTAGGACTTGCAGTGAAAAATGGTAAACTTTCAACTAATAGAATGTTAACTGGAATACTTGATGAACCCAAAACTAAAGTATTTACAACTGTAGAATCTGAAGTACTTACTAAGGAAAAACTTAAAATTGAAGAAGGTACTGAAGATGATGCTGGAGACTGCAACTCAATGGAAGGAGGCTGAAGCTCGGTGGATGAAATGGTAACCACTTCTATCATTGATATATTGAGTTGTGCTAGTGATGATTGGACATTTGATGTATCTGTAGGAGTTGTCACAATCACACTTGAAGCTATCTCCGAGCTAGATGTAGCAATTTTTGTTGGAGAGTGAGGAAGTGAGGCAATTACCTCTACAACTATCCAAACTGGATCATCTTCCTCATCATTCTACTTGCCTTCCTTGGTAGCTTCTTCCTCTACTTCTTCTACCTCAACATTATCTATCTGAACTGCTTCTTCTTCTTCTTCATCACTATCATCTTCAATATCTTTAATTGTAACAGTTTCAGTACTCAATTTGTGAAGATGATAGATGTTTTTCCAAGTAGATTTTGCACTTTTCACAACCGACTCTATATCTTTGATCAAAATCAAACAACTGTTGAATTTTAGTGTCATCTTATTCTCATTTTCTATCAATGCCTTATTAATTTCATCATTTTTCAAACTTGGCATCAACTATCTTAAAGTTTGAGCATATATGTCCTTGACAGTTTGCCTTGCATTAGACCATCTCAACTTGACTTTGTCTAGTAAAACTCCTGGGATTTGAGAAGCCATGTCTTTAGGTGAGTACTTCCATTTTCTCAATAACAACATCTTCAATTTCCTACTGCTCTACTTCGGATCTTATTTCATATTTGAGAGATTTGAGATTTGCAATTCCAGATCCTTCTCTCAAATACTTAATCTTTTCTTCTAATGAGGGAGGAGGCTTTTTTAGTACAATATCATCACTGACTTTACCTGCCTTGTCCCTTGATATTTTCCTTGTGAATACTGCAGTGGGTTGCTCGGGTTCCTTGGTGATAGTTACCTTTCCTTTCTTCTTTATAGGCACTTGTTCTTCTTTACTTTCATCCTTTTCTACTTCTTCTACAATATCCTCTCCTTTGCCTTCGGTTAACATTAGAGGTGTGCTAGATTGCATCTTGGCCACCCTCTTTCTGCCTTTGTTAACTGCCTATGGGAGCTTTATGCTTAGCTCAATTCTTACCTTAGCTTCATCATATGTTCCAAAGTATGGAGCCTTTGGATCAATGGGTTGATTAACTAGGGCTTCAATTATATTTTTTTTCTCATCAATATTTACCTCATAAGGAAGAGGTTTCACCCATACAATCCTAGGCCTTACTGCCTGAATATATACTCTATCACAATCAACTATGAAACAAACATTGTCTTTATAATCTTCCACCAACTTTTGTGGAATCCAGAATCTGTTATTCATCTTTTCTTTAAAAGATTCAAAATAGTTATCCATTATGCTTACAAAATTCTCACCCATTTTTGCAATGTACTCATTTATCTGATAAAGAACAAGCACATCCTTTCTCCATAGTACTGTGCCTTTCGATGGGAAAAACTTTTGAACATAGAAAAATAAAAAAACCAACAGCGAGCCAAACTTACATGGATTGTTCTTTGAGGTTTGAATGCTCTCCATATTCTTGTTGAACTGATTCAACAACAAATCTGCTAGGTCAAAAGACAGATTGTTCTTCACAATTTTGTAGGCTAGGTCAACTGCTTCACATGAAACACTATTCTGTCGGGTTGAACTGTATATCTTGTGAGCTATGACATATGTGCCAAATTTTAGTTCTGCATCGGTAATACTACTTATTCTCATACCTCTACCATCCCACTCGGCTAGGGTTTTCTTTTCCAGCTCTACCCGACCTAGGGTTTTAGTAGATTTAGTTTTGTTAAGCATGGAAAGACCAGTGATTCAGTGAATCATCTTCTTGGTTATCTCTACTAGTTGCTCTAGCCAAATTTTGCCTTCATGTACTCAGCTTAGGATGTATCTTATCCATTTTATCTGGAAACTCTGAGGCAAGTGGGTGATGTGAACTAAACTCTTATCTTCCAAATGTTTATGTTCTAGTTTTAGAACACCATCAACACATAGTTCATCATGAACAACATCTATCTCTAGGGTTCCAAGTTCTTGAATTGTACACTTAAAATGACTGCGAATGTTGTTTACAAGAAGTACCTTAGGAGGAATTTGTGATTGAGCTCCATCCGGGTCTAAGGTTTCTACAATCGCGAGCACAAGTTTGAAATCTGGCACTTTCCATTCTCCTTGAACTAACATTTCTGAACCTTTCTTCACTTTAGTGCTGGATGATGCCATGGTAGCTTGGCAGACAAAGAAATTATCTGAAAAAAAAATTTCTCTGAATTGCTTGATTGCACTAGGAAATTTTTCTGCTCGATATGCTAATATTCGCGATGAAGAATGAACTCAATTTCATGTTTTTTGTTAAAATTTTGTCATTAATGCTCCGTAGGAATTAGGGTATTGAACTCGACAGACTGTCATCCACTATGCATTAATTGCTTTGTGAAGATTCCTCAACTTGGTGAACATATGAATTCATATTGCTTCGACCTTACTCAGTAACCAAATGAAATTAGGTTACTCCCGACCTTTCTCGGTAGTAACTGATACTGACCTTCTTGTGATCCTACTGTATCTTGCATACTAATTTGGATCTTTCTTCCTTTCAATTCAGGAACTGTTTGGAATATGTCTATGAAGATACAGTTCCAGTGCTTTCTTGGAGACTTAGTTAGAGTTGATAGAGCCACTCTCTTCATGAGTGACTTCATTACTTGGACTAGTTTTCTCGGTAGGTTTAGGAATCCATTGTTGTCTCATCTGCTTCCTGATGCTATTTTCTTTTGCTTTCTTTTCATCTTCAACTTTGCCTAAATTCATGCAGTTTTTAGCTATGTGACCAAGCTTAGTGCATTTATAACATCTTATGGTAGTATCCCTTTTTCTCAAGTGATGCCTTACACAATTCATGCCAATGTGCCCATATTCTCCACAGTAATGACATCTACACCAAGTGTTGTAATCCCAACCAAACATTTCTTTCATAATTTGTTCTGCTAGATTGGGTGTTTTAGTTTTGCATTCTGATGCCTTATGACCTTGTTTGCTACATTTGTGACATTTGCCTTTAAATCTTGGTTTCTCCTTGCATTCATTTGCTTTATGACCATGCTGATTGCAATTGTAGCATTTTCCCTTGAATTTTTATTTTCCATTGTTCCAACATTTGTTTGAAGTATGACCAATTTTGCCACAGTGATTACAAGTGGGTTTCTGATTCTTTTGAGTACCTTGTTTGGAGGATTCACCTTCTTCTTTGTATCCAAGTCCTGCTTTTCCTTTTTGCTGATGAAGGTTTCGTTCATACACCTGATTCATATCTTCTTGATATTTCAACATTCTCTCATTGATTTTCCTTTCAGTATCTAGGTCATTCATCAATCTTAAATTGATTTGCTTTTTAGATCTCAGCTCCTCTCTTATATTTTCATTTTCTGATCTCAGAATCAAGATTTCTTCATTTGCATTGGAGACTTGATCAATAAGGTTTTCTAGCTGAAGGGTTTGATTCTAAATTTCATTGTTCTTTCCATCTATTTCATCTTTCATCTTGTTTCTTTGTTCCAAGATTTCACAAAATCTTGTTGACTGAATTTCCTGTTCTCTTTTCAATTTTCTTACCTCTTCTTGCAGAGATCCACTCTTTTCTAGAAGTTCTTTGATTTCATCATTTGCTTCATCTGAGTTGCTTGAAGGGAAAAAGTCTTCAATCTTTTCTTCAACATATTGGTGGTCATTAATCTGATTTGCAAGTTCCTTCCTTCTTTTTAGGGAATGGGAAAGATGCTCTTTTGCTTCCTTGAGTTGAGTTATGGCCATTTCCAGATCTAGCTTTTCATTCTCAATTACTTTGTTAAGTCTGAATATCTCCATTGTCCTGAATCTTTTCTCAAGCTGTCAAACTTTATCCTGAGAACCACAAAGCTCTGATACCAATTGTTGGAAATATTCAAGACTATCCAGGTTACTGAGAGGGGAGGGGTGAATCAGTAATTTCAAAACTTTTAACAAATTTAGATCTTAACCATATTTCAAATAACATTAGATTGATAATCTGACTGCATGCATGAGTAATAGAAAGAATAAAACATTCATAACACTTTGAACATAGAGATTTGGTGACCCCGAAACCTTCCAAATAGAAAGTAAAACTGGGGTGGGGATGATACTGCTCTAACCTTACTCGGTAACCATATGAAATTAGGTTAGTCCCGACCTTGCTTGGTTGTAACTGATACCGACCTTCTTGCGATCCTTTTTTATCTTGCATATTGATTGGATCTTTCTTTCCTTCAATTCAGGAATTGTTTGGATTTTTTCTATGAAGATACAATTCCAGTGCTTCCTTGAAGACTTAATTGGAATTGATAGAGCCACCCTCTTCATGAGTGACTACATTACTAGAACTGGTTTGCTCGGTAGATTTAGGAATCCATTGTTATCTCATCTGCTTCCTGATGCTATCTTCTTTTTCTTTCTTTTCATCTTCAACTTTGCCTAAATTCATGCAATTTTTAGCTATATGACCAAGCTTAGTGCATTTATAACATCTTATGGTAGTATCCCTTTTTCTCAAGTGATGCCTTACACAATTTTTGCCAATGTGTCCATATTCACCACAGTAATGACATCTACACCAAGTGTTGTAATCCCAACCAAATATTGCTTTCACAATTTGTTCTGCTGGATTGGGTATTTTAGATCTGCATTCTGATGCCTTGTGACCTTGTTTGTTACATATGTGACATTTGCCTTTAAATCTTGGTTTCTCCTTGCATTCATTTGCTTTATGACCATGCTGATTGCAATTGTAGCATTTTCCATTAAATTTTGCTTTTCCATTATTCCAACATTTGTTTGAAGTATGACCAACTTTTCCACAGTGATTACAAGTAGGTTTTTGATTCTTTTGAGTACCTTGTTTGGAGGATTCACCTTCTTCTTTGTATCCAAGTCCTGCTTTTCCTTTTTGCCTATGAAGGTTTTGTTCATATAGCTGATTCATATCTTCCTGAGATTTCAACATTCTCTCATTGATTTTCCTTTCAGTGTTTAGGTCATTCACCAATCTTAAACTGATTTTCTTTTCAGATCTCAGCTCCTCTCTTATATTTTCATTTTCTAATCTCAGAGTCAAGATTTCTTCATTTGTATTGGAGATCTGATCAATAAGGTTTTCTAGCTGAAGAGTTTGATTCTAGATTTCATTGTTCTTTTCATCTATTTCATCTTTCATCTTGTTTCTTTGTTCCAAGATTTCACAAAATCTTGTTGACTAAATTTCCTGTTCTCTTTTCAATTTTCTTACTTCTTCTTGCAGAGATCCATT
The DNA here is from genome assembly GCA_027943335.1 of Chamaecyparis obtusa. Classification (NCBI taxonomy): domain Eukaryota; kingdom Viridiplantae; phylum Streptophyta; class Pinopsida; order Cupressales; family Cupressaceae; genus Chamaecyparis; species Chamaecyparis obtusa. The sequence continues at coordinate 1,079,932 of BSBK01004417.1, forward strand.
CTTTTCTAGAATTTCTTTGATTGCATTGCTTGCTTCATCGGAGCTGCTTGAAGGGAAAAAGTCTTCAATCTTTTCTTCAACATACTGGTGGTCATTCATCTGATTTGCAAGTTCCTTCCTTCTTTTTAGGGATTGGGAAAGATGCTCTTTTGCTTCCTTGAGTTCAACTATGGCCATTTCTAGATCTAGCTTTTCATTCTCAATTACTTTGTTAAGTCTAAATATCTCCATTGTCCTGGATCTTTACTCAAGCTGTCAAACTTTATCCTGAGAACCACAAAGCTCTGATACCAATTGTTGGAAATATTCAAGATTATCCAAGTTACTGAGAGGAGAGGGGTGAATCAGTAACTTCAAAAACTTTAACAAATTCAGATCTTAACCATATTCCAAATAACATTTATATCAACAAGCTAACTACATGCATGAATAATTGAAAGAATAAAACATTCATAACACTTCGAACACACATATTTGGTGACCTAGAAACCTTCCAAATAGAAAGTAAAATTGGGGTGGGGATGATACCCACAAAACTTCAATACTGCAGTATAAAGTTTGTCGGTTAAGGCTTACAATGATCACTTCTGATGATCTTCCCTGTTAGGAGAAATAAGGACTGCTAGGTCCACCTTGTTAGAGGATTTACAAACATACAATGAAGTATGCACTTGGTTAAGAGATTTTACAAAAGACTGTTAGGTCTACCCTGTTAAAGGATTTGGGGCTGATTCACCTGTTAGGATGAAATAGTAGATCTCTTACTTGCAACTGTACTTGCTGATTGAGATTCTTTGATGTACTGATCACCTTCTGTGATAGATATGTCTCTGCTACTCCTTATACTATTGTACCCCTTTGTAATTCTCTTATCTCTGCCTTTCTTGTATCTTTGCATATATTACTCTCATTTCTGCACTTCTTTATTTTGTTTTTATATCAATCCAAAACAATTACAAAATAATTACAAAGTCAGCTCTTAAACAAGCAAACACAAATATTACTGAGTCGGCCCAAATATAGTGACTCGATTACTGCAAAATAACTCGGTGACTTTCTGATACACAACATCCACTACGTTACTCAATATCATCATGCTCTCGGTAGAAGTGGAGACTCGGTCCATACTAATCACTCGATCGTAGTTTCAAACTTGGTGTATACTGGAGACTCGGTAGATATAGTGTCACTCGGTAAACACTACTCGGTCTGCTCGGTAAACACTATCATGTCTGCTCGGTAAACATTGTCCTATCTACTCAATAAACACTGTCCTATCTGCTCGGTAAATAATGTCCTGTCTGCTCGGTAAACAATGTCCTGTTTGCTTGGTAAACAATGTCCTAAATAAGTGTTGTCACTAATGACAAACATACTTAATGCCAACAGTGTTCATGGTATCAAAGTAAATTCTTGGATTTTGTATTTATTATTATTGAGGATTGTTATAAATGAAAAAAATAGAGTACAAATTTATCAAATTGGATATTAGGTAGTGTTTCTAGACATAGCCTAATAGAAAAGGAATAATTTTATATCTAACAGGAATATTGTTAGCATCTGTTTTACTACAAGTTCATATGGTCTACATAGAAGAATATCTTTTAGGAAAGAATGATTATCTTTGTAAACAAGCGGAGGTTGCATACATCTCTCAAGATGATGATGATTCTTTTCCTCAAAATGAATCAAGGATCATAAGTATATTTGATGATGGTTTAAGTATGATGCCTTTTTTTAATGTAAAACATTCTTTTGATTAGAGTTTCCATGTTGTGGGCTACTAAGGAGGAAATGATGTAGTTTATTCCAGCGAATAAGAATGTGAAAGTTCATGAAATAATAAAATCAAGAGAAAGAAAGTTCAAATATTTGAAAGATGCTCTACAAGATAGACAATCATGTCTGGAGTTAATTTCAAATCTATTCAATATATTGTTTCATTGATTTGTTTGCCTACAAGTATTTAATTTTGTTTACAATACCATTGTAACTTCAGCATGAACTGCCCTCCACCCATACTGAATTGGGTGTTTAATTCTTGTTTATACTCTTTGAAAATAGATTTTATTAGGTTTAAATTGAAAACATTTTCAGCAGAGAATCGTAGAAAATAAAGGGGATTGGAATTTCAGCCTCAGTAGATAGTGGCGAGTTCAATTTTAAAGTAGAAAGTCTAAATTATTCACTCTTCAATGTGATTCTTCCAAAATCTATTGAAGTGAATGGTATATGTGAGTACAATTTTGAAATTCTAAGACCTAAGAACATAGAGAATAATGGGAATTTGCCTCTACATCCCAATAACTCAAATGACTAGTTGTTTGGTGGAGACAAATGTTTACAAGGCAAGTGCCATCTCCCTGTCTATAATGATCATTATTGTTGAGCTTTACAAAAGAATGTTTTTGGTTTAAATTAATTTTGGATTTGATTTCATGTATTTATTATATATCCATAAACCATTCATGTCAATATCATATACTATAAAAGTATATGGCCAAAAATATTATTGTTACTAACTAGTTTGTTTGTTTCCTTTGTCTTTCATTTGGAAAATGATGTGTAGCTACATGGATCTTTAATTTTGCCTTGCAATTTTTCTCCAAACCACCTTCAAAATTTCAACCACTTGTGTTATCTACGAAGCATTGGCGAGGGTCATTGGTGAGGGTTTCAACAAGCTTTGGCCAACTAGAATCTCAATAAGATCTAAGTAGATGTGGTGATTTCACTACACTTCCAGAGACCATTGAAAACCTGTCTGTTTTGCAATATTTGAATGTATGTACAACAATGTTTAATGTGCAAAATTATTATTTTTCTTGTTTAGTGAGGTTTAGTTGTTTAAATGTTTAGCTTGAAAGACATTTTAGTGTTTGTAATTGTTATTCTCATCTACTTGGGTTGAATCCCATAGTGATGGTTCATGGTGGAAGCAAAATTACAAATATATTTTATATTAAATAATAATGTAAGATGTTTTCTTTGTTTATATGATTTTTTAATTAAATTAATAATATAATGAATAGTTAAAATAGTATATAATTTAGTAAGATTTAGTTCTTTATTTCATTATTACTTAGTTTTTTCAATATTATAAAATATAATTTGATTCTTGATTTGTAATCAAATTATTTTTCATTTGATTACATTTACATGGATTGTAGAAAAATGTCAATAATATATTTATAGTTATAAATATATTTTATGTTAAATAATAATACAAGATGTTTTCTTTGTCTATATGATTTTTTAATTAAATTAATAATATAATGAATAGTTAAAATAGTATTTAATTTAGTAAGATTTAGTTATTTATATCATTATTATTTAGTTTTGTATAAATTAATTTGTAATATTTGATTCATATAAAAGTTGGAAAATATTATGATCCATTGCTAAATATTATGAGTCTAATTCTTTTTCAAATATAAATTCTTTTCTCTATTATATAATAAAGATCTGAACTAAGAATTTCAAATCCTAAATATCCAGATTAATTATAATTTATAGATTTGAACTGAAATTTTAAAAAATTATATTTATATTCATATCTTTCTGGCCTTCTTCACTTCAACTAATTAGAGTGCAAATGACTACAAATGAAGAGTTAAATTAATAATATAATGAATAGTTAAAATAGTATTTAATTTAGTAAGATTTAGTTTTTTATTTCATTATTATTTAGTTTTGTATAAATTTATTTTTAATATTTGTTTTGTTTCATATAGAAGTTTGAAAATATTATGATCCATAGCTAAATATTATGAGTCTAATTCATTTTCAAATATGCATTCTTTTTTCGAACACAAAATAGAACTGTTATATATTAAAGATTTGAACTAAAAATTTCAAATCCTAAAAATTTAATTCAATTATATTTTGCAAATTTGAACTAAAAATTTCAAATCCTAAAAATTTAATTCAGTTATATTTTGCAAATTTGAACTAAAAATTTCAAATCCTAAATATCTAGATCAGTTATAATTTGCAGATTGAACTAAAATTTTGAAAAATGTTAAATTTATATTTGTATCTTTGCCTTCTTCACTTGAACAAATTAGAGTGCAAATTCCTACAAATGAACAAATTAGAGTGCAATTTTATCAATATTCAATTTGTTGTATTTTTTCTCTCATCTTCTCCCTTATATCATTAGGTTTCTTCATCCCTTTTTCATCTCTCCTTCTTTATCTCCTCCTCCCTACTTACCCCCCCTCCCCCCTCTCTCTCTCTCCATTGTATATGCCAAAATCAATGGTACAATTGGTAGAGATAGAGAGAATAAAGCAGTAGGGATATGGTTACAGGGTTTGGGGTTTATGGTTTAGAGAGTGATGAAGAAAAAGAGAGTGGTAGGGAGATGGGAGAGAGAGGAAGAGAGTGAGAGAGGAGGATGGAGGTGGGGAAGAGGGAGATAAGGGAAAGATGATTAGAGTGAGAGTGATGGAAATAAAGAGGGGAAAGAGATAAAATGAGATAGGATTTAAGGTCTAGGGCTTATAATTATAGGGTTTTGGGCTCAAGGTTTATGGTTTTGAGAGAGAGAGAGAGAGTTTAAAGTTTAGGGCTTATGGCTATAGGGTTTGGGGTTAGGGTTTAGCATTTAGGGAGAGAGAGGGGGTTAGGAAGACACAGGAGAGAGTAAGTGAGAGAGGGTGAAAGAAAGCGGGAGAAAGTGTCATGTCCACTTTTCTAAAAGAAAATTTAATAAATAAATACTAATATTAAAATTAAAAATATAAAAACAATTGAAAAAATAATAATAATTAAATAATAAATGATAATAGTAATTAAAATATAAATATGAAATAATTAATAATAATAAATTATAAAAGAATAATAAATAAAATATTTAACTTAATATAATATAATATAAATATCAATACAATTTTGACATTTATTCAAGTTTGAAGTAGTAATTTTAAATAAAATATTATTTTAGTAGATTTGAAATATATTGATATTGATATACAATTATTGCATAATAATTGTTAATCTCTATTGAGCATTCAAGGTTGTCATTAGTATCAAAGGATAGTAAACATGTCGGTCAGTTACTCATATTAAGTCGATTAGTAACTTGAAACAAGATAGAGCAGTCGGTAAAGCCTTTACACCGAGCATCACACAGTTGGCCAAGCACCAGCGACACTGACACTGATGGTCAGTAAACACCGAGCATCACATTATACACCAAGCAGATTATATAGTGTTTATCAATGATCACAAAAAATGGCATAGTAATCAGAAATGGCACATTATTTACTATGCAAACGGTTACAATAGATCGTAAAATGGTTTACCAAGATCGAGGAGCATTTATTGTAAAAGATATTCATTAAATACAATGATTATCTAATTTGTATTAGTTGATCTAGGTTATTTTGCACCGTAGATCTTAGGGTTATGATTATTCTTTGTAACCTAATTTTTGCTTAAGTGGAAAAACAAAACACTATATATTGTATATGTTCGCACCATTTTTAAGAGGGTTGTTGAACTAATATATATGAATCACGGAGAACTTGAAGACATTGCCTATCTTCAAGACAATCATTTTATCGAGCAGAACAGAGTACAGAGGATATCAGATTGAGCAGAATCAAACAAGGCTATCGAGTAGAATAGAGAAGAGAACCATCATAGATAAGGTGATATTTTGATGAGCATTTATAGATCTGTTTCAGACAATTGAGTTGTCAACTAGAAGATAGTTACCTATTACTTTCTGACAATTGTGATAGAGTTTTGTGAAATCTCTTAACCGAGTAGACTTAACAGTCTTTGTCTAAATCTCTTAACCGAGTACACACTTCAATTAGTGTTGTTAAATCCTATAACTAGGTAGATCTAGCTAATCTAATATGTTACTTGTAATAGGGTAAGATCACCAGAAGTGATCAAAACTTGTAGCCTTAATAGGCAAACCTTTTCTATCTGCAATAGTGAAGAATTTGTGGGTGTCATTCCCACCGCAGTTTTTACCTTCTAACAAGGGTTTCTGCATTACCAAAATACTTGTGTTATGTGATTGTCATATTTATTTCATGTTGTTTACTTTCTTAAGTTAACTAGATGATTGATTTATTCAATTAGATTCAAGTTATTTTGATCGGTTATTACAATATTCAGTTATAGATCAGAAAGGTTTTACAAGTAAGGTTTTGTGGGCACTGATTCACCCCTCCCCTCTCAGTACCTATCTCTCCTAATTCCAACAATTGGTATCAGAGCTTAGTTCTCTTGTTGAATAGTCTAACCACTGAAGGGTAAAGATCTAAGTCAAGGAGAGATACAAACTTGATAAGACTATTGAGAATCAGAAGATACAAATACAGATGTTTGTGGAACAATATAAACAAGCCAAGGAAGAACTAAAGAAATTATGGGTTGAAAGAAAGAACCTTGAAATTCAACATAATGAAATCAATTATCATGAAGAACCTATTGGTGAAATATTTGATCATATTGGATCAAGCTCTGGAAGCATCTCTGACGGATTCGAAAGCATAATCTCTAAGTTATCCAAAAAGAATCAGCATCTATTTGAGCAAGTGAAAGCACTTCAAATCGGTCATGAATCTCAAATGGTGAGGATGGTGGAAATCTTGAACAATGGTAGACAAGATGAACAAGATCATAATCTAGCTATTAAAGACTGAAGACTGATGACTGAACAACTTCAAGCAAAAGAAAGTGAAATACAGAGACTCACTGATCATCACTTCCAAGTATCAAATCAGATGATGACAGTTAATCAAGAAATGAACCGAGTAAATGGAGAATTATCAAGAAGACTTGAAGATGTTGCAATACTCAAAGAAGATAATGAAAATTTGAGAAATGAAATAAAGACACAAAAGTAACACAATGAAATGATGAGGATAGCTGAGGACAATTCTAAAAAGATTGATGATTTCCTAACTAATCAAAGGAGATTCAGAAGTAGAGCCGGTATAGGCTACACCAATGAAGGAGAATCATCACAACAAGATGAAAAAGTCAACAACAATCAAACTTAGAAACCTAAAGTGATGACATGTTACCACTGTGGAAAACCAAGACATACATCTAATGTGTGCAAAAACAAAGTACAAGGTTGATGCAGGAGCATCCTGGGTATAAGAGCAATCTTGCATCACCCAAAAACATTTCTATTTTTTGAATTCAATAAGGGCTATCTTGTGCAGAGCTGCTATTTATGGAAAGTTACTATTTTTGGTAATTTTCATATGTGCTCAAAATGATCTGATTTCTTTCTTGGAGGTTCATTTTGGTCATATAAGTCTGCCAGTAAAGTTTCATTGCCAGATCAAGTGTATATTGGAAGATATTGAAGATTTTTGGTATTGGCAGCAGGGGACAGAAACTTTGAACTCAGTTTTGAAGGCTTTAGAGGCCCCGGATGAGGTCGAATTTTGGGCTGAATGAAGCTTGCTTAATTCAAGCGTTGTAGAGCTCCTCGCGCCCTTTCCGAAATGGGGTTACAATAGTCAATCGGGTCAACTGGTGATGACTTATGGTCTTCGGAAGTTGGGTCACCTGAAATGGCGGAAAATGATTTTTCTTCAAAATTTCTGTTCGGGTTTCAAAATTTATTTTGAGCCGACTATGATGTAATGAAATGTAAAATAAAAATAATTCTAAGTTTGGTCGGCCTTATTGGCTAAAATTTTGGAACCTTCCCAGGCGGTGGAAAATTGCCTATATAAGGAAGGCTGTATTATTGTCTTAGGCAGTTCAGAATAGTTCTGGGTGGTAGATCTGGGTATTGATTCGAGGCTTTGTCCTACAGAATATTGTAAGGGAATGCCCATGTGGCTTTGCAGATTGTAATTCTGAAAGTTTGTAATTCCACATTTGTGGAGATAATAAGAAGCCAATTTTCTGTTCTTGCATATTGTTGTTGTTTCTCTATTTCTGTTATGTGTTTGTGGTATTAAGGGGAGCACCCTTCATCAAGTGGTATCAGAGCAGGTTTTCTTGAGTGTGTAAATAGATCGCCGACTGTGAGGCAGTTTGCACCAAGACCGTGGCTAGGGTTTCAGCGCGCATCGCGAAAATGCCTCCACGAAGGGAACGTGGCGGAAGAGCTGATGTTGTAACACCTGAGGTTAGAGAGCTGCAGAGACAAGTGTGAGCATTGCAAGAAGAGATTCGTAGAGGAATGAATCTGAATGTCGGAGACGAAAGCGAGGATGAAGCTGAAGAAGAATATCAAGAAGGAGAAGTTGAAATTGTGAACCAGGAGGAAGAAAGACTTTTTCGGGCGATTTCCAAGATTGGGAAAAGACCTAAGATTGAGGTTCCTACATTTTTTGGAAATCTTAACCCAGAGGAATTGATCGACTGGATCAATGAGTGTGAAGAATATTTTGAGTATGAAGATGTTGAGGATCCTGATAGGGTCAAATTTGCGAAGGCCAGACTGAAAGGTCATGCGAAGATATGGTGGTAAGAGATTCAGTTGGAGCGAAATAGAAGGGGAAAGGAGAAAATCACGAGATGGGATCGGATGGTGGATAAATTGAAGTGACAGTTCATTCCTGTTGATTATGAGCTTGACCTACTGAAGAAAATGCAGAGTTTGAAGCAAGCGGGAAGATCTGTTCAGGAGTATACAGAGGAGTTCTATCGACTTCTCATTAGAACAGGCCATGCAGAAGCTGATAAGGAGAAAGTTTCCCGATACCTTAATGGGTTAAGGCCAAGCATTCAGGAGGAGTTGAATCTGATTCGAATGAATAGTATTGAAGAGGCATACCAGTTTGCCCTAAAAGTAGAGGAAAAGCTGAACAAGAAGTTTGAGAGTAGACAAAACGGAAGAGGTCACGGTGGACGATCTGGTGGACGGTCATATGGTGGCCGAAATGAAGATCCAAAAAAGAAGGATGAGGCCAGTAGCAGTCAGAATCAGCGAGGAAATAATTCCAATCGCTTCCAGGATCAGAATAATAGAGATCAAAGAGGAAGAGGAAGAGGACAAGGATCTGGAAGAGGTGGCTTCCGTGGAACATGTTTTCACTATGGAGAAGAAGGTCATAGGGCATTTGAATGTCCTCAGCGCCAAGGCAGAACAGACAGAAGAAATGAAGGCCAGGCCAGAATTGCACATGTAGATGAAGATGCCAGATCATCAAATTCTGAAGATGCTGAAAGAGGAGAAACGTTGATTAACAGAAGAGTCCTGTTGAGTGGTGAGAATGAACCTGAGAAAAGGAGGAGCTTGTTTCGCACCAGGTGCAAGTGTGAAGGTAAATGTTGTGATGTGATTATCGATAGTGGAAGCACTGACAATTTGGTGTCAGAAGAGATGGTGACAAAGTTGAAGCTCAAGAGATAGAAACACCCACATCCATATCGGATTGCCTGGGTACAGGATGACCACAAGGTCATGGTCAATGAACAATGCCTGGTGAAGTTCAAGATTGGCGGATACCAAGATGAGGTATTGTGTGATATCATATCTATGGATGCATGTCATATGTTGTTGGGTAGACCATGGCAGTTTGACAGATGTGCTGTACATGATGGCCGTGCGAATACCTATTCCCTGACAAAGGATGGAGTGCGACATAAGCTAAAACCATTGAAGGAGACTGAAAAAAAGGTATGTGGTAATGCAAGGATAACTTTTGTTGATGGAAGAAATTTTCTAGATGGTATGAGGCATGAGCATGTATGTTTTTCTTTAATTCCAAAAGCTGGTAAAGAGGAAGTAGAAGATGTTCCTGTAGAAGTTGCAGATTTGTTGAATGAGTTTCAGGATATTGTATCCGATAACGTGCCTGATGGATTACCACCAGTCAGGAAGATCATTCATCAGATGGACTTGATCCCAGGAGCGAGTTTGCCGAATAAGGCGGCACATAGAATGACACCTGCAGAAAGTGAGGAGTTGAACAGACAAGTACATGAACTGTTACAGAAGGGGTTGATTCGAGAGAGTCTGAGTCCCTGTGCTGTACCAGCGGTATTAGCACCAAAGAAGAATGGAGAGTGGAGGATGTGTACAGATTCTAGGGCAATAAACAAGATCACAATCAAGTACAGGTTTCCATTGCCATGAATGGATGATATTATGGACTGTTTGAGTGGAGCTGTGTATTTCTCAAAGATAGATCTGAAGAGTGGATATCATCAGATTCGGATCAGAGAAGGAGATGAATGGAAGATTGCCTTCAAGACAAAGGAAGGACTGTATGAGTGGTTAGTCATGCCTTTTGGGCTAACCAATGCACCGAGCACTTTCATGCGGCTCATGAACGAGGTTCTGAAAGAATTTTTGGGTAAGTTTGTCATTGTTTACCTAGATGATATTCTGATCTTTAGTAAGACATTGGAGGAGCATATGATGCATATTCGTATGGTATTTGAGAAGCTGAGAGAAGAGAAATTGTTGATTAATTTGAAGAAGTGCAGTTTTGTGAAGAAAGAGTTGGTGTATTTGGGGTTTGTAGTTTCAGGAGAAGGTCTAAAAATGGACCCAGAGAAGGTACAAGCTATCCTTGAATGGCCTACTCCAAGGAATGCTACTGAGGTAAGATCTTTTCATGGTCTAGCTAGCTTTTACAGAAATTTTATCAAAAAATTTAGTAGTATTTGTGGACCCTTGACTGAAACAATGAGAGGGGATAGAAAAGAGTTTAAGTGGACTAATGGGGCAGAAAAGAGTTTTCAATTATTAAAACAAAAAGTTACAGAACAACCTATTTTAGCACTTCCAAATTTTAATAAGGTGTTTCAAGTAGATTGTGATGCTAGTGGTACTGCAATAGGAGCTGTTATGAGCCAAGAAGGTAAACCTATTACTTATTTCAGTGAGAAGTTGAATGATGCCAAGAGAAAATATTCTGTTTATGATCAGGAATTTTATGCTATAGTTCAAGCATTAAAGAAGTGGAGACACTATTTGCTTCCTAAGGAGTTTGTTTTGTATACTGATCATCAAGCTTTGCAATATTTGAATAGTCAAGGAAAGTTGAATCAAAGGCATTTGAAATGGGTTGAATTTTTGCAGAGTTATACATTTGTTTTGAAACACAGGAGTGGAAAGTCTAATAGGGTTGCAGATGGTCTTAGCAGAAGGCAACTACTGCTGACAGAAATGCAGATTGAAGTGGTTGGGTTCAAGGAGCTCAAGAATTTGTATCCAGAGGATCCTAATTTTGGTGAAGCTTGGAAAGCTTGTAAAGAACCTGTTACTCTAGACAGGACGAAATGGTTGGATTTCATCATCCAGGATGATATGCTATTCAGAGGGAGTCAGTTGTGCATTCCACGAAGTTCTATGAGGGAGAATCTCATCAAAGAGAAGCATAGTGGAGGATTGGCTGGACACTTTGGTCGTGATAAAACCCTTGCTTTGGTTGGTGAGAGTTATTATTGGCCACAATTGCAGCAAGATGTGAAGAAGTTTGTACAGAGTTGCAGAGTATGTCAGATGGCGAAAGGAGTGAAGCAGAATACAGGGTTGTATCAGCCATTACCTGTACCAGAGAAGCCTTGGGAGGATATTAGCATGGACTTTGTTCTTGGTTTACCGAGGACTCAGCGGGGACATGATTCAATTTTTGTGGTGGTTGATAGATTTTCAAAGATGGCACATTTCATTCCCTGCAAGAAGACTACCGATGTTGTTCATGTAGCAGAATTGTTTTTCAGAGAGGTAGTGAGACTACATGGTTTGCCAACGACCATAGTTTCAGATTGGGATGCGAAGTTTGTTGGATATTTCTGGCGTACATTGTGGAAGAAGCTGAAGACAGATTTGAAGTTCAGTTCATCACATCATCCACAGACTGATGGACAGACAGAGGTAGTGAATAGAAGTTTGGGAAATTTGCTGAGATGTTTGGTTGGAGATAAGCCAACAGGATGGGATTTGATTTTACCACAGGCGGAATTTGCATACAATAATTCTGTCAACAGGAGCACTGGTGAATCACCATTCCAGATTGTATTTGGAAGTAGTCCGAGAAATGCATCTGAATTAAGGAAGATAGATAAAGGAGAAATAAGTAGTGCTGAAGCTGAGGATTTTGCAGAACACTTGAAGAACATCCATGGGGAGGTGAGGAAGCATATTACCAAGATGAACGCACAGTATAAGGCTAAGGCAGATGAGAAAAGGAGGTATAAGGAATTTCAGGTTGGAGATGAAGTCATGGTTCATTTGCGGAAGGAGCGGTTTCCAGTTGGTACATATAACAAGCTGAAAATGAAGAAGTTTGGACCATGTAAGATACTGAAGAAACATGATTCAGGAAACGCATATGAGGTAGAATTGCCTACTGAGCTAAATATTTCACCAGTGTTTAACATTTCAGATTTGACAGAGTATCATGAAGGAGGTGTTGAAGATGAGATCACAGCAGCACAGTGGAGTATTCCAGCAACTAGTTCAGACACTAAGGAGATCGACGATATACTGGACAGTCATGTTGGCAGAAGCACAAGGAACAGGACATATGAAGAATATCTAGTCAAGTGGAAAGGATGACCTATTGAAGATTCATCATGGCTAACAAGGGTGGAGGTTAACCGTCTTGGTTTTCCTCTGCACACCTGAGTTGTGACAGGGTCACTTCTCAAATTACCCTGGGTGTCTGATGCAGGAGCATCCTGGGTATAAGAGCAATCTCGCATCACCCAAAAACATTTCTATTTTTTGAATTCAATAAGGGCTATCTTGTGCAGAGCTGCTATTTATGGAAAGTTACTATTTTTGGTAATTTTCATATGTGCTCAGAATGATCTGATTTCTTTCTTGGAGGTTCATTTTGGTCATATAAGTCTGCCAGTAAAGTTTCATTGCCAGATCAAGTGTATATTGGAAGATATTGAAGATTTTCGGTATTGGCAGCAGGGGACAGAAACTTTGAACTCAGTTTTGAAGGCTTTAGAGGCCCCGGATGAGGTCAAATTTTGGGCTGAATGAAGCTTGCTTGATTCAGGCGTTGTAGAGCTCCTCGCGCCCTTTCCGAAATGGGGTTACAATAGTCAATCGGGTCAACTGGTGATGACTTATGGTCTTCGGAAGTTGGGTCACCTGAAATGGCAGAAAATGATTTTTCTTCAAAATTTCTGTTCGGGTTTCAAAATTTATTTTGAGCCGACTATGATGTAATGAAATGTAAAATAAAAATAATTCTAAGTTTGGTCGGCCTTATTGGCTAAAATTCTGGAACCTTCCCAGGCGGTGGAAAATTGCCTATATAAGGAAGGCTGTATTATTGTCTTAGGCAGTTCAGAATAGTTCTGGGTAGTAGATCTGGGTATTGATTCGAGGCTTTGTCCTACAGAATATTGTAAGGGAATGCCCATGTGGCTTTGTTGATTGTAATTCTGAAAGTTTGTAATTCCACATTTGTGGAGATAATAAGAAGCCAATTTTTTGTTCTTGCATATTGTTGTTGTTTCTCTATTTTTGTTATGTGTTTGTGGTATTAAGGGGAGCACCCTTCATCAAAGGTAAACCTCCTGTCATTCCTAAATTCAATGGATATTGTTATTATTGTGGTAAGTTTGGACATCCAGCTTATGAATACAGAGCTAAGAAGAAAGACATTGCTAATAATACTACTGAGGAGAAAATATGATATACTTGTAATAAGCATGGACACACTACAAGGGACTGCAAGGTGAAAATGAAACAAGTTTGGACACCTAAAGAGAAACTACAACGAAAGCCATATCAACCGAAGAGACAAGGAAAGTCATATGTTTGGGATTATAATACATGGACTAACTGTATTGTATGTGGTCGGTATGGACATATTGCAGCAAACTGTTACAGAAAGAATCGGATTGGACAATCAAGAAATTGGACAAATGCAGGAATGGCATGTATGCACTGTCACAAGGTCGGTCATGTAAGCAAGAACTACAGAGACCGAGCACCTGATGAGAACCATATATTTGAGAGTGGATATAACATTGCAGATATTACGAAGCTAAGGAACACAATGTGGAAGAAGGCATCTAATGAGAATGTTGAGTCAAGTAACACTGTTGGTGAAACCTCGTCCACTGGATTGGGTGACATCGGTACCTCCACTTAAGTTGACAAAGGTATGTATGGAACTAACATTTTAAATGATCACATTTTATATACAGTTCCTTATATATGATATACAAATACCAAATCTACATGAATAAAGATGCACTATGGTTTATGTGTTATAAGTTTACTAATGTCACATAGTCAGTAAAAGAAGAAACATGAGTCAGTTACCCATCGGTAATCACTATACAAGGTTAACCGACAATAGTGCAAACTGATGAAAAAATTCTATGTTAACCGAGCAAAAGAAATTAATAGATATTACCGAGCTAACAGCTGCTTTGTATCAAAAGTTAGGTCATGCATTTAATGCATCAAAGTTTGAGTGGGAATATCAAAAAGTCTATAAATACACGAAAATAGAGTTCATTGTTACATTGCGATTTCAAAGAAAGGAGATTTTACAGAGAAGAGTTCGAGCTAAAGATTTTCAAAAAAGATTCCAAGCTATTGTAGATCAAACCAATGATAATTCTTCGATGATAATGAGTAAGTTCATCTGCCTACCGAACACTAGTTATTTATTGTTTGCCAAAAACCTAGAAATAATTTATAGCATCGACATCGACTGCAAGAAAATTGTAGAACATTGAGGAGGAAGTAGAATTCATTGTTAGGGAACACTTTTCTGAGGAGAAATTCAAATCTCATCCTAAGGTTGCAGCACAAATAGATGATATGTGTGCATTTTTGAGTATTCAAGATAGGGTTTTGTTAACAAAAGATGTTAGGGCCTACATTCATTGCAAGATCGATGAAGTATGTGATTTTGAGACCATTTCAACTTATCAACAAGTCTATGGACCGGATGGTAAGATTAAATCCGAATACAAGAAGATTGAGGAGTCATGATTATGGTGTTTCACATACTTCCCACAATCATTCCACAATGACTGGATAAGAATTGTGCTAAGAAGATTTCATGATGGCAAATTTTGTCTAGATAAACTTGTTGAGGTCATGAAGAACATTATCAGTAGGGTTACTGGGTACCCTACAACTGACAAAGCCAAAGCCTTTCAAAGTTTGTCTCATCTTGATGTAGAAAAGAACACTAGAGCTCAATGGGATGGTAGGGCACTGAAGATATCAACTATCAAAGATCCAGTGGTAAAATTCGTAGCTCATGTCATCAGGTATAAGATATTCTAATCTAGCAGACCAAATAGTGTACCCTGCAGTGCCGTGGACATGGCTTACAAAATTATGAAGAAAGATCACTAGGTTGATCTTGCTGAATTGCTACAACACCAACTGCATGATAATATGAAGACAATAAAGGCAAAGAAGTCCAATACATGTAAGTATGGATCACTACTTATATGTACATTTCTCTATCTACAAAAATATGTACCGGGTATCGATAAAGTAAACCGGCAATCAGACAAACCGATAACTGCACAAATTGGTGAAATGATGAAAAGTCTAGGAGATAATATGAACAAAGAATTCCATGCATATTTCAAGGAATTTCAAACAAAAATGCAACAAAGAAGTAGAATTCCAAGGGAATTAGTGAGAAAATTCACAGATGACATATGCTTTGTGGTAAGCATAGACCACTCAATGATAAAGGCAATAGAACTGAGAACAAAATGCCTAGCACCGATGGGATATGAAATGAATCATGATTTTTCTTTGAAATCTATTAATGCATTGCTATAATTACCAATAGACATCACTTCTAGTAGGTTTGGTGTATATGAGGAAGCTAAGTCTAGAATCTCAATAGACATAGAGATCAGAAAAATGTCAAGAACAGAAAGAAAATGAAAAAAGATCTCACAGCAAAATATGGAACTACATCTGACTCACCTAAGGAGTCACCAGTTGATGAGGCAACTGAAGGTTAGTTATAGTTGGCTGACAAGCCCTATGATAGTGAGGAGATTGAGTCAGACAAAGAAAAGGATCACACACCGGTTCCTCCCACAATTGATGAACAAGATGTACAACTACTAGAACCTAAAGGAATGAGGACACGTTCTTCAACTGAGCAAGTAGCAGTAATAAAAGTAACAAAAAGAAGAGCAACTACACCAACAAAGAAATACATTAAGAGAAAGAACAAGAAAGTAGTTGAGCCACCAAAGAAAAAGAGGAAATACATAAGAAATAAGGAAGATCTCAAGGATACTGAAACTAAAAATGATCCTAATCAATTCAAGTTAGTTCATAACAGGGAAAGTACTATAGAAGAAATTATTGAAGATATAATTGAGAATGGAAATCTTACAGATCCAGGCATAGGCAAATTTGGCAAAATGTCAATTGAGGACAAAACAAAGATAGAACATGCTATTGTTCAAATGATGATAAAATTCAAGAAAGTACCGATGGAATTCGTATGTCAATTGCCAAAAGAACTTGATGACAAAATAAGTGAGAGATGGGCTATTGCACTAGATACAGAGAAAAGAAAAAGAGAACGGTCACTAAGCCATGCAGCCTCACACTTTAGCTATGCTGTGGTAAGTGAATACATGACAAAGTATTAGGCTAGATTTCTAGTCAAGAATAGAGCTATGCAGATCATGGATGAGAATGTGAATGATATGGATGTCATATGTGATTCTCTATGGACATCAATTTTGAAAGCAGAAGAGAAAGCTGAATAGGAAGCATTCCTGAAAATGTCTAAGAAGAGACATAGTTCAAAAGATAAAGGTATTTTCATTGATGATAATAAAGGTAAGAAAATAGAAGACATTGGTATATCAATTACCGAGGTAATTGATATCATAGAGCAAAAGGAAGAAATAAAAATTTCACAGGATGCACCGGATCAAGTTAAGATCCACTTACAAAAGAATACTGATGATGATGCACTCATTAAGGACATCACTAACGGTGATCCTGATGATGAGGATGACAAAGATGTGACAATTGCACTGTATAAAGATGAAGCATTAGACACTGCTAGTGTGCTCACATCACTATCAAGTGAACTACCTGTACTTGTAGAGGTAGTTGAAATAATTTCACAAGTACAACCCAATGTACCTCATCCTAAGCCAAAGAAAGATACAAATGAGATTCAAGCACCCGAGCAACCTACAGATATAAATGAGCCTAACAAACTAGAGGCATAGTCTACAGCAACAAAGGAACCAGAAGAACCAAAGTCTACCAAGGTGAACCCACCTGACACTACAACCAAGACTCCCACACCATCTACTGAGGAGCAGAAGAAGGATGGTACATTGTCAACTGGGAAAGATACTCCAAGAAATGAAGAAAAAGCTATTGTCATTAGTTAGAAGAAGTCACCTCTTGCCCAGAAGAAGAAGAAGAAGAAAGCCAAAGGGTCGATCACCATTGATGAAGTTATCATTATACCAGAATGTGACCCAAGAACCGTAAGCCTCGAGGAAATAAGTAGATATGGGGAATTATGTTCAAGGAAAGTGACACAAGAAAAGTTATAACAAGAACACAAATGTAAATAAGTGTTAAATGATGTACAAGATATTCTACAATAGATAGTACTGGAAACAAATATTGATGAGAATACTCCCATCATAGATCAACTTGCCATAATCGCCAACAAAATCAATGCCCCTAATATAGGTGGAGACAAATGAATAAAAGAAAGGGTAGAATCAAAGATTCAAAACAAATTGGTAGAAAGGATTAGTACAGAAGTGGCACTGAACAAGGTAAAATTATCTGCAATCATTACCAAGGTAAAATCTATCACCCAGATAATCTATCAACTTCTAATCAAGTTGTGTACTTAAGACACCTTTACTATAAAAGTCAATGAAAAGATAAAAGGTTCAGAAGAAGAGATCAAGTTGAGTACACAAGCAACTATCACCGAGCCAACTACTTTCTTAAAGCATATTAACTGAGTTCAGGAACTCCAGCAGTTGATAGTAGACTTAAGGAAATAAGAAGCACTCATCACCGATCAGGTTTCAGAGTTACAGAAAGAACTCATCCCTTGAAAATTTTTGAAGTACATATTGTCAAAAATGAACAACTTGTGGCAACACTAGAGATTTCGGTGTTGGATAATATCTTTGACATGCATGCACAAGTCAGTCTTGAGCATATTGCTCTTACCAACTTGAAAGAGGAGTGGTACAACCTCTTGGAGTCTGTAAAGAAAACCCATCCACACATTTTTTATAAGATGTAAGTATACATTACATACTTTTTGGGTATTAGGCATTATTATCAAAAAGGGGGAAAACATGTATATGCCAAATAGTATATTTTTGGATATGTATATTACACACTACCAGGTCCATGCACCAAGGGGGAGTACTTTGTACTTAGAAATTTTTGTTGTGGATATGTATATGGTGGAGACATAAGGAATATATAGAAACATTTTGTCTATATACATTCAAAGTTTTGATACTAATGCCAAAGGGGGAGATTGTTAATCTTTATTGAGCATTCAGGGTTGTCATTAGTATCAAAGGATAGTAAATAGGTTGATCGGTTACTCATATTAAGTCAGCTAGTAACTTGAAACAAGATAGAGCAGTTGATAAAGCCTTTACACCGAGCATCACATAGTTAATCAAGCACCAGCGACACTAACACTGATGGTCAGTAAACACTGAGAAGATTATACAGTGTTTACCGATGATCACAAAAAATGACATAGTAATTAGAAATGGCTAATTATTCTATGTAGATGGTTACAACAGATCATAAAATGGTTTACCAAGATCAAGGAGCATTTATTGTAAAAGATATTCATTAAATGAAATGATTATCTTATTTGTATTAGTTGATCTAGGTTATTTTGCACCATAGATCTTAGGGTTATGATTATTCTTTGTAACCTAATTTTTGCTTAAGTGGCAAAATAGAACACTATATATTGTATATGTTTGCACCATTTTTAAGAGGGTTGTTGAACTAATATATATGAATCACGAAGAACTTGAAGACATTGCCTATCTTCAAGACAATCAGTTTACCAAGCATAACAAAGTACAAAGGATATCAGATTGAGTAGAATCAAACAAGGCTACCAAGCAGAAAAGAGCAGAGAACCATCACAGATAAGGTGATATTTTGATGAGCATTTATAGATCTATTTTAGATAATTGAGTTGTCAACTAGCAGATAGTTACCTATTACTTTTTGACAATTGTGATAGAGTTTTGTGAAATCTCTTAATCGAGTAGACTTAACAGTCTTTGTCTAAATCTCTTAACCGAGTACACACTTCAATTAGTGTTGTTAAATCCTATAACTAGGTAGATTAGCTGATCTAATATGTTACTCCTAACAAGGTAAGATCACCATAAGTGATCAAAACTTGTAGCCTTAGCAGGCAAACCTTTTCTATCTGCAGTAGTGAAGAATTTGTGGGTGTCATTCCCACCGCAGTTTTTACCTTCTAACAAGGGTTTCTGCGTTACCAAAATACTTGTGTTATGTGATTGTCATATTGATTTCATGTTGTTTACTTTCTTAAGTTAACTAGATAATTGATTTATTCAATTAGATTCAAGTTATTTTGATCGGTTATTACAGTATTTAGTTATAGATCAGAAAGGTTTTACAAGTAAGGTTTTGTGGGCACTGATTCACCCCTCCCCTCTCAGTACCTATCTCTCCTAATTACAACAAAATAATAATTATTTTTATATAATTTTGATTATTCTCACTATAAAATAGTATATTTGAAAGAATTCAAATTCGTATAATATAATATATTTTTAATAATTTTTATAATATTGTAGAAATAATTATTATAATTTTTATTAGGAAATGGCGCGACTAAAGCAGGAGTAGAGGGAGCGAAAGGAGTGAAAAAATGACTGAAAGGGGCATAGTATTCAAGATGTGTGAAATGTACCACCTGGTCATCCCCATAATCCTTCACTGACATCTGGGGCTTCACATTGTTTAAATGATTCCTACTGGCTGAACAATGGTAATCCTCTTTCTAGGTTTGGAAGAGCTACCAAAAATTTTATTCATACCAGATCTGGTGGAAGGAGGCCTCACATTCAGCCTTCTATGGACATTTTCAAGGGACCCTTGCTGCCCACTCCCATTTTAGATATCAATGATGTTCACATTGGGGATTTTGACCCTAACGCCCCTCCATTTGTATCTTGGCCCAATTCTTTGCTTGTTTAGCCTCCATCTTTTGTCACTCCTCCAAATAATATTCATGTTCATCCATGGCAGCATCCTTTTCATAATCAGCCTGATCATTCTAAACCTAGGGTTTCCTCTTCCTGACCACTTCAGAACCGGTCTTATCAGAATACTCAAGTCCCTTCCTTTCACCCTCCAACTAGGGTTCCCAATTCTTTCAAATCATAGCTGGTGTAGACTCAAGTGCCCTATGAAGCTGATTCAGATCACTCAATTTCATGCACAGACACTATTCCTCAAGTAAGTAGCTCTAATCCTATGCTTTTTTTGGAAGATGGTCTTTTAGCACCTTAGGTCTCACACATGCAAGGGTATGACCTCATTGGTAAGATCTAGTCATTTATTCCTATCTCATATCTTCATTATTTGGCTTTCATGAATTGGACTAGTTTGTCTGATTTATTTTACATGGATCATGCTTCAAATTTTTCTATTTCTATTTTTGAATCTGTCACTACTTGCAATAATGTCCTCTGTAGTAAGTTTTGGTTTTGTAATGGTCTTGGTGTTTCTTTGGTGTCATGGGTTCCTAATTTTAAAATGAATGAATCTACATGTGCCCTAATTCTATTTTGGATTGAGATGCCAGCCTTGCCACTTGAATACAGAGATTTGGATGTTGTTGAAGCTATTGCAAATAAACTTGGTATATTTATTCGTCATGATCTCCTTCCTTTTGAAGAACCTCATCATTCTGTCCAAGTTTATCTCTTGCTAGAAGTTTTCAAACCACCCTCCAAATCTATTGTGTTACAATCCAAATGGGGCTCCTGGCATCAAGACATTACTATTCAGGATGCACAAACTATATATATTTATGCTAACTTATTGGGTCATTTTACAAATCAATGCAAAGATCCGAACTATTCAAACTTAATAGTTTGTAAAGATCGCACTAATTTCCCTTCAAACTATTCCATGGTGATCTGTAGTAAGAGTAGTTCACCACTTAAAGAAATAGTTATGATCACACCCATTTCTAATAATTTTCCAACTTTTCAGAATGAGGGGGTCTCTCAACCAATAGTAGATGTATCGGCCCCTAATATGACTTCTGAAGAAAGGTGTCCTTCTTACCTGTTAGATAATTCTCATAACTATCCTGCATTGTCCTTAGAATTACAAGTGTTATATATGAAGTAGTCTCCAAATATATTTTTGCCTACTATAAGCTCTTTTGTTAGCATGCTACAGGTGTATCTTCCAGTTATTGCCTCTCTCTTCAAAGGTGTGGACTTTTCTCATGCATTAATTCAAACTGCTCCAACCACACTTTCTAATTCAGACTTCAAGCCATTAAGTTCACCAATGATGGATTCTATTGTCAACAAGTTAATGTTCTCTGATAATCCTCTAAAGTTTCACAAGTTGACTCTGGAGCATGTTGACCTTATGGCTACAAAGGTTGTTTCAGCTATTGCTTCCCACTCTCAGATTATTCCTCAGTTAATCAAAGACTATGATGACCTAATGTCTCCCCCTCCCTTCTTTGACTACCTAGCTGATCCTCTTTTTTTCCCTGATGGTGGCATAATTGATCCATCTATAAACCCCCTCCCCTCATGATTCTTTCAAGACCAAGGATGCTCCCTATGTTTCACTTAAGGAAGATGACCCACTCAAATTTCAAGAAATAGTCAATGATCAAGTCACTAATGCTTGTCTCTCAAATAAGGATTTTGGGTTGCAGTCTGCTTCTTCATCTTTTATTGATCAAAAGGACTCCTCAGCTAATCAAATGGGTAAACCAGTTATTGTTCAAATTCCATTATCTCTAAAACAAAAGATACCTATGCCTAAGACCAGAGGTAGGAAGTCTAGAGAAACCAAGGCTTTGGAAGAAATAGAAGCTACTGGTCAGTCAACCTTGGATGGAAATTTTTCTACTTCAAAAATATTTTCAACAAGGAGAAATAAGTGTTCTCATTGTCCACAATGAAGATCCCCTCTTGGAATGTCAGAGGTATTAATGTCTCTAACAAGAGAAATAGAATCAAGAAAAGGCTTCATTCTTCTCAAAGTGATATTATCATTCTTCAAGAAACTAAACTATCTACTAATAACTTTAATGTATCGGTGGGTAGATGGGTTGTTTGATAAATTTCTTATGTTCCAGCTAATGATGCTTTAGGTGACTTGGCTATTCTGTGGGATGCTAAGAAAGTTTCTCTTTTTCCTCTTCAAGTAGGTTGTAATTGGCAATTACTTAGTGTCAAGCACTTTAGCCCATCCTTCTTTATAATTAACCTTTATGGGCCAGCATCTACACTAGCTAAGTTACACTTATGGAAATCACTATCTGATATTGTTCAATAATTCCCTAATTCCAAATTCCTTTTAGCTGGGGATTTTAATGCTACTTTGGGCCCAAATGATAAGAAAGGGGGAATTAATCCCCCTACTCATGTAGTTTTTGATTTCAATAATTTCATTTAGGATAATGACCTATTTGACATTATACCTTCGAATAGATCCTATACTTGGACCAATCGCAAGTCAGGTTTTTTGCAAATAGAGGTCAGGTTGGATAGATTTCTTTTTTCTCAGCTTTGGAAGTTGGAAAAATATTCCTTATCTTTGAATATCTTGCCATTTTCTAACTTGAACATTTTCCTATCCAGCTTCAAATTGACTCCTCTAATATTTCTAATTCAATTTTGGGGAAATCTTCTTTCAAATTGGAATCATTTTGGTTTAGCCACCCTCTTTTTGACTCACTGCTGAAGAAGTGGTGGCTATCATCCCCTCATGAGAATGGGATTGTGATGTTTTAGTTTTTTTTTTAAAATGCAATTTATCAAAAAATTGATCAAGGCTTGGAATGTAAACGTCTTTAAAAACATTTTTGATCAAAAAAGAAAGCTAGAAAAGGATTTGGTTGAAATTAATCATCATATTATAACTAATGGGCTAGATCCACAAACTTATGAAAATTAGAAAATCCTTCAGGCTGAGTGGGCTGAGCTTTGTGCTAGGGAAGAAGAGTATTGGAGACAAAAATCTCAGGAGCTGTGGCTGCAATCAGGTGATCATAATACAAAGTTTTTTCATGCCTCATCCAAGCATAAGAAAGTAGCCAAGTCAATATTTTCTATTAAAGATGAGTATGGGAATATATTTTCTGACATTGACAATATCAAGCAATGAGTTAGATTTTTTTCAAACTTTCTATCCCCCCCTCCGCCCCCTCAGCTTGATGAAAACATGTTGAATGACCTTCTTAATGATATCCCCTCTTTAGTCATGGCCCAGGATAATTTTAATCTGATGGCTCCTTTTACCATTTCAAAAGTCAGAACTGTAGTTTTTTCATTATCTCCTGACAAGGCTCCTGGTCTGGATGGTTTTACAGGGTTGTTTTTTCAAAAATCTTGGGAAGTTATATGTTTTGATCTCTTGGCAGTCCTAGAGGAATCTAGGAAGAATTCAACTATGTTAAAATGTTTCAATACAATGAATCTTGTCATTATCCCTAAAAATAGTGACCCTCAGACCTTCACTAATTTTCATCCAATATCATTGTGTAACACAATCTATAAAATTATCGCCAAAGCTATTTATTTATGCCTCCGACATATTATTCCAAGAATTATCTCTCCTAAACAAGGTGGTTTTGTTCTAGGTAGGGAGACTACAGATGGGGCTATCCTTGCCCATGAAACCCTTCATTCCATCAATGACCATGCCATTCCTTCATTTGTCATTAATCTAGATATGATGAAGGCTTATGATAGATTAGATTGGTCTTTTCTCTTAAAAGTGCTATTGAAATTTGGTTTTTCTAAGAAATGGTGCAAGTGGATTAAAGCTTGTGTTTCTGGAGCATATTTATCTGTGTTAATTAATGATTCACCAGTTGGATTTTTTCCTTCAACCCAAGGCATTAGGAAAGGTGACCCCTTATCCCCTTTTCTTTTTATCATTATGGCCGAGGCTTTGAGTCGTGCCATCAATGCATTGTACACTATCAGGTTATGGCTTGGTGTACCCATTCCTGATACCTCTATCTTGATAACACATTCTTTATTTTCTGATGATACACTTTTATTTGGTAAGGCTTCCATTCTAGAGGCTAAACAAGTTAGAAAGGTTTTGGACCTTTATTCTTCAGCTTTGAGTAAAAAAATCAACATTCATAAATCTAAGGTATACCTTTTTAATACAGACCCATTAATAGATGGAAAAATTGTCAGCATTATAGGTTTCCCTCTAGATGAACTTCCTTCTATCTATTTGGGAGTTCCTTTCTTTACAAGATCTAATAAAACAATCTATTGGTAGTTGATTCTTAGCTGTATTAAATCTAGGGTCTTGGCTTGGAAGGCAAGGTGGCTTTCACTCTCCGGAAGAATTCTATTAATCAAAATTGTTTTATTAGCCATCCCTAATTACTATTTCTCAATATTACAAGCCCCAAAATTAGTCCTTGGTCAAATTGAGAAAATAATTCAAGAAATCCTATGGACAGCTAACATGTCTGGAGAAAGGAAAATCCCACTTGTTTCAATATCATATATATCATCCTCCTTATCTTCTGGTGGTGTGGGGCTCCATAACTTGTCATCTTGTAATCTAGCATTTGGTGGTAAGTTGGTTTGGAAACTTTTTTCTCAACCTAACACTAAGTGGTTTCATTTGATGCAAGAGAAATACCTTGATAACTTAGACCCCTCTAGAATTATTTTCATTCTTGATCCCCCAAAAGGCTCGGCTATTTGGAATTTTATGATAAACACTAGGCATATTATTACCTCCTACATCTCTTGGGAAGTCCATAATGGTGAGTCAGTCAACTTCTGGTTTGATTCATGGAATGGTTTTCCTCCTCTATACACTCACTAATTTTTTTTAGATATATGGGAGGTGGTTGTTCTGCAATGGGGCCCCACTTTAGCTAATTATGTATCTGCAGTTTGTATCCATTCTGGATTAGTCATATGGAAATATTTTTTGCTTCTCCATATTGATCCTTAGGTGGTCGCTTCAGCTAATCAATTTCTCTCTAGTCAATCCATCTTCTTTTCTAGGGCCTCTGATCGCATTTTTTGGGCTCCATCCTTGGATGGTAATTACACAGTTAAGTTGGGATATCAGATGGCTCAAGATTGTTAAAATAATAAGGCTAAATAGAGGGCTTTTCTTTTTTGCTAGCATAATTCAGTTCTTCCCAAGGTAGGATGTTTCTCCTGGCTGGTCTTGAGGAATCATGTCCTTACGAGTGAAATATTGGCTAGAATCAATATTTCTAATGCATTTCAATGTGTGTTGCGTAATCAGGCTCTAGAATCTACTGACCACCTATTTCTCAATTGCCCCTTTTCCCAGAGTTGTTGGCTATCTATTATGGAAAAGTTAGATTTTTGTATGCCTCTCCCAATGAAGGTGTGGGACCTTTTTCAATCTTGGCCTATATTGTTCCCCCAATGTATGTTTGCTTGCATTTGAATTTTCTCTCCTGCTTTGGTTTTGTGGTCTATTTGGTGGGAAAGGAATAAACAGATATTTTGTAATGTTTCTTCTTCCCTTGATGTTGTAATTGGTAGGTTCCATCATTCCATCATTCACTAGTAAATTTTAGCTTTTTTTTCAATGACGTTTAGTCGATTATTAGATGCCCATTAGTTGGCTAATCAACTATAATAGTCATTAGAGTTTTTTAGTTGATAATACGACACATCATATCACCATCAAAATTGTGACATCAATAGTGGTTGAATTATCGACAGAAACTATGTTGAAATAATTGCTTCAACCTGGAAGAATTGTTGGCTATAACATTTATCTCTACGACCAATGTTGATCAAAATTATGATGACAAATCATCATACTAAATGTCGAATATATAGCACTCTCGTCGATATGTCTATTCTTGGTTTGTCTAAAAAGTGATAGATAATTTATTTTTTAAATATATATATATATATATATATAATCAAATTAAGCACAACAATATTATGTCATTTGTTAAGGTTTTATAGATGATACTTGTACTCAATCTGAAACCCATCGTATGTATATAGCCACTCTAGAAAATCTCCACATCTAGAAAAACTCCACAAAAATCCCTTTTGGCCTCCACTGCATATACGTCTTCTCAAAATCTAAAAACTCTGGCCCATCATTGATTCTCATCAATGTACCAATTTGGATAGTAAGTCTAATTTAATCTGTCCATGGACTAAAGCCTTAAATTATTGAGCTTCTCTTTGTTTTGAGAAGCTCATCTAACATTCTCTACTTAATAGGGCCAACCACGTGAAGGTGGAAGCTCATCTAGCCCCTCCTAGGAGCCTATTATGACCCTTTATGACATTTTAAGACCTCTAAGATGTATTCTTAAGGATTGTAAATGGTCGTAAAGGGTCATAAGGGGTCTTGGGACACAACAATTGAGAAACATAATTGTAGACATCATGGTCACAATTTTTTGGAGACAACGTAATTGAGTTGTATACCCAGATGATGGAGAGCAACTCCTACACCTCCAATTCCAAGTTGACTACATCTGTTGCTCATGAATAGAAGGTCCTCCAACAAATTTATTCAATTTGAAATTGGAGGTGTAGAAGTTTCTCTCCATTGCTTGGGTATACAACTCAATTATGTTGTCTCCAAAAAATTGTGACCATGATGCCTATAATTATGTTTCTCAGCTATTGTGAAATCTACATTTAAGTTTCCCAGTTGTCGTGTTGATGTGCATGTAAGTCTAATTTAATTTTTCCATGGATTGAGACATTAAATTATTGAGCTTCTCTTTGTTTTGAGAAGAGTATAACATTCTCTACTTAACAGGGCCAACCACGTGAAGGTGGAAGCTCATCTGGCCCCTCCTAGGAGCCTCTTATGACCCTTTATGACATTTTAAGACCTCTAAGATGCATTCTTAGGGATTGTAAATGGTCGTAAAGGGTCATAAGGGGTTCTAGGACATAATAGCTGAGAAACATAATTGTAGGTATCATGGTCAAAAAAATTTGGAGACAATTTAATTGAGTTGTATACCCAAGTGAGGGAGAGCAACTTCTGCACATCTGATTCCAAGTTGACACTGTGGGATCCAAAGACCATAGATAAGGAATAAATATAGAGAGCGGAGGAGGGCCATAATGAAAAAAATAATACAGGATAAACCTCAAGTTAAATGAGCTAGAAATTGTAAACAATTTAATAGATTTTTATTATTAAATAATGAAATTTGCATATACTAGTGTTCTAAGCCCCCTCATTACATGATTTATTATTGTAAGCCCCCTCTAACTTACGCATCTAGAAAATGAAACTACAACCTATTGGGATCGAGACAAACCTTATAGAACAACAACAGCTAGGAAGGACCACTTGCCAACATCTGTTGAATACATCTGTTGGAGGACCTTGTATTCATGAGCTACAAATGTATTCAACAGATGTTGGCAAGCAATCCTTCCTAGCTGTTGTTGTTCTATAAGGTTTGTCTCAATCCCAATAGATTTTAGTTTCATTTTATAGATGTGTAAGTTAGAGGGGGCTTACAATAATAAAGCATGTAATGAGGGGACTTAGAACACTAGTATATGCAAATTTCATTATTTAATAATAAAAATCTATTAAAATGTTTGCAGTTGCCTCATTTAACTTGAGGTTCATCCTATATTATTTTGGTTGTTATGGCCCTCCTCTTCTCTCTAAATTTATTCCTTATCTATGGTCTTTGGATCTCGTAGTGTCAACTTGAAATCAGAGGTGCAAAAGTTGCTCTCCCTCGCTTGGGTATACAACTCAATTACATTGTCTCCAAAATATTGTGAGCATGATGCCTACAATTATGTTTCTCAGCTATTTTGAAATCTACATTTATGTTTCTCATTTTTCATGTTTATGTGCATGTTTATTATGTGTTTGGGAAGACGTCTTTCTAGCCTAGGCCTGGATCCTTTGACAATTAGCTTCATAATAATGTAGATGATAGATGAGCAATTAGCATCCCAAGAAAAATCCCATAAATGAACTATATATGTATACCCCAATTCATGTGCCCTCTGTGTGTACTGAAATGATATATTTGAAACAAGGGTAAGGCTAAATTTACCCTTGTTGTTTCAAATATGCCATTTAGGTACACGCAGAAGGCACAGGAATTGGGGTACACATAGTTCATTTACGATATTTTTCTTGGGAAGATAATTTCTTAGCTCTCATCTGCTTCATTTATTATCAAGCTAATTGTCAAAGGATCCAAGCCTAGGCTAGAAAGATGTCTTCCCATTCTGTTTAAGCCATATTCCTTGTTCTTGTCAAACTTCCTTGGTACTGTAGGCCTACTCTCTACAGTACTCTTCTTCAATCTGTGTTTGACAATAAGCATCTTCTTCTTCTTCTTCCTAATTGCAACCATATCGAGCTTCCTTTCAATTAGGATTCAACTCCACTTCCCCCATCTCATCATCTTGATTGATTGATCTCTCAAGGAACTTGTATTCAATAGATGTTAGCAAGCAATCATTCTTAGTTGTTGTTGTTTTATAAGGTTAGTTAGTAGTTACAGTCAGTTTATTAGAGTTAGGAGTTTATTTCAAATACATCCACATGAAGTGGAGTGGGTGTGGTCAAATTGATGTATCAAGGAACAAATGGAATAACCAAGAAAATACTATATGTTAAATCATGTGATTGATAGTAGATTGAGGCTCACCTAAGCCATAAACATGAAGAATTATTGTAAAAAAAGATGTAAACCATATATATGCACACTTGAGGCAAAGATAAGTTACACCATATCCATATTAAAATATTAGTTACAATATGAAAATACTAAACTGACTAATTCCTGAGCTCATCTCTGCATATGGTCGCAACAAAGATATGCAATTACAATACAGAGAAGGCATCATAAAAATATAATCTCAGCATTTGCCCTAGCTTGACACATTTTGCACTCAAATCCTTCATCGTGGATAAGTGGAGATGGGCAGATAGATGCAGATGAGTTGTCATCAACCCAACTAAAGTATTTGCAACCATTATTTCCTTGTGATGCCCAGTCTACATTAGTTCTTATAATATAATGAATAGTATTTAAATTAGAAACATTAAATATATACACATTAGCAACCTTTTTTCTATTTGGGCAGCACCAAAATGGTTGTCCAGGGTTGTTCTATGTCCATGAAGTCTTCAACACACACTTCCCACCACCACATTGACATTTTGGCACATTGAGAAGAGTCATCAAGCGTATACCAATAATGCACTACACCCTCATTACTACATTTATTATTTTTATATGATTATTTTTAAATGGAATACACCAAGGAGTACCATCAGAAATATTAACCATTTACAATAATGAAAAGTAAACCTAAATCAAATAGCTCATTTTTTTATCAGCATGTGTAGTCTCTGTGTATATGAAAAATGAAAGAAATATCAAGCTAAAATAAAATAGTGAATAAAATAGTATTCCACACAAAGTGAATGAAATATACCATCAAAAGAAGGTGACAAAATCCTGTCACGAAGCACAAACATAGGAAATCAAAAAGGGACAAAAGACAAGAAATAAGAAAAATCATTACGACTATAGAAAAATCATTTATACTATAATAAAAAAAAGAAACACTCTTTGTCAATAATTTTCAAAATCATTAGGACTATAGAAAAATAATTAAGACTATACAAAATCAAATTTTAGAAATGGTCGGTTCTGATGCTTTGCCATTACAACAATTAAGCATTCATCATTTGGCATTGTGTATTCCATTTAAGTATGTCAACAATGTTCAAGAAATAAGAAAAATCATTAGGACTATAGAAAAATAATTAAGACTATACAAAATCAAATTTTAGAAATGGACAGTTCTGATGCTTTGCCATTACAACAATTGAGCATTCATCATTTGGTACTTCTCAGTGTATTCCATTTAAGTTTTTTAGTTGTCATGTTTATGTCAACAATGTTCAAGAAATAAGAAAAATCATTAGGACTATAGAAAAATCAAGTTCTAGAAATGGATGGTTCTAATATTGCTTTGCCATTACAACAATTGAGCATTCATCATTTGGTACTTCTTGGTGTATTCCATTTAAGTTTTTCAATTGTCATGTTTATGTGCATGTTCTTTATGTGTTTGGCTTCTCTCCCTCACAAGGGATACACTTATAGGTAATTGATTTGAAAGCATAATTATTTGACAGTTAGAAGGTTGGTTAATAGATTCCAGTCGATTCTTTGTAGAGGATAGTCTATTTGGAGTACACTTAATTTCTCTACAATTTTGGAGTACACTATCCCATAGGTACATTTGAGGTAGGTACACTTAATTAATATGCTTAATCTTGTCAATTTATCAATTGGGTCATATCATGATCAGATTTGGTGTGATATCATATCTATGAATTGTGGGCATATGATATTAGGTAGACCATGGCAATGTATGAGAAGGAAAATTCATGATGGCTACTCTAATACATATATTGTTCACAAAGGAAAAGAGAAATTTTAGTTAATACCACTGATTTGCAGGGATAAAGACAAGATAATAATGTGTTTTGGTGATACTATTCCTCTTCGTAAGCAAGGAAACATTGCAGGTGATACAGGTTGGTATGGGAAGCAAGCATACAAACATGGATTGACTAGGAAAATGTCGAATAGTCCTAGAAATGTAGACTTTTGGGATTTGAACTATGTTCAAATAGGTACAATCAAGTGTCCTATTGAAGGGCAGCCAGTAAACAACCATCATAATCTTCTAGAGTCAACAACATCAATGATAAAAGGAAAATAAGAGGACAATGTTTTCATGAACAAAGGCCCTAAATCATCAGATTTAAATGATAGTCATGATGTCAAAGGATAGATAAGAGAAATTAATATGACAATCCAAGTGCATATGATATAGACCTTTTATCTAAAGACAAATCAAGTCTAATCGAAGAGATTAGAGAGTGACAATTTTTTATTAATGATAGAGATATAGAAATAAAGCAATCCTTTTGGAATGATGACTGTGAGGATGAATAATAGTGGGTGTAAGTCCTAGAAGTGTAGACTTTTGGGATTTGAACTATGTTCAAATAGGTACAGTCAAGTGTCCTATTGAAGGGCAGCTAGTAAACAACCATCATAGTATTCCAGAGTCAACAACATCAATGATAAAGGGAAAATAAGAGGACAATGTTTACATGAACAAAGGCCCTAAATCATCAGATTTAAATGATAGTCATGATGTCAAAGGATAGATAAGAGAAATTAATATGACAATCCAAGTGCATATGATATAGACCTTTTATCTAAAGAAAAATCAAGTCTAATCGAAGAGATTAGAGGGTGACAATTTTTTATTAATGATAGAGATATAGAAATAAAGCAATCCTTTTGGAATGATGACTGTGAGGATGAATAATAGTGGGTGTAAGTCCTAGAAATGTAGACTTTTGGGATTTGAACTATGTTCAAATAGGTATAGTAAAGTGTCCTATTGAAGGGCAGCCAGTAAACAACCATCATAGTCTTCCAGAGTCAACAACATCAATGATAAAGGGAAAATAAGAGGACAGTGTTTGCATGAACAAAGGCCCTAAATCATTAGATTTAAATGATGGTAATGATGTTAAAGGATAGCTAAGAGAAATTAATATGAGAATCCAAGTGCATATGATATAGACCTTTTATCTAAAGACAAATCAAGTCTAACCGAAGAGATTAGAGGCTGACATTTTTTTATTAATGATAGAAATATAGAAATAAAGCAGTCCTTTTGGAATGATGACTATGAGGATGAATAGTAGTGGGTGTAAGTCATGAAAATATGACAGTGGTGATAGAGATTACTAGAAAGGCTCAATTTTGAATCATAGTAAGGAAAGAATGATAGACACTTAGACAATGAAAGGAAGAGTTCTTAGACACAGTTGAGTCAAAGACTATACAATGGTTGATATGATGATCTCAATTGAAAATACAAAGAATAAAGGATGAATTCATGTACTTTTCAAAGAAAAATGACATATTTTGAATGGTTCTCTTATTGCATCATTCAACATATTTTCCCCAATTCATGGGCCACTTCTAATGGTGGCACGAACACCATTAGAAGTCTAGAGAATAGGGTTTCAAACCTATGAATAAAAAACCAAATATACAATATATATTAATCATGTATTAAACCAATGAAGATCACATGAAACATGTGTAGTAGCAGCACAAAGGTGAAATGGGGTCAATTTATTGATGAAGAGTGGTGCTTACAGGTGGAGTCGAGGCTAGATGCATAGGCAGGGTCAAACTACTGCAGACAAGGTAAAAGGAACATGAATGTGACATTCCTTGCAAGGGTGTATCATGAAAGACATAACCTTTTATACTTATTAATGTGACAATTTCAAAAATGACAGTTCTATTCAGTCACAAGACCGAGTGTTTCATGATGGTCTTCTATAGATAGTGTGATGTCCCCATCTTTAACCTAGTAACATAATAGCAACAAAACACATGTTGTCAAGGGGTGGAAGACCTTGAGCACCTCAAGATAGTTAGGAGATAGTGGAAAATTGAACATAGCAAGCAAGATTTCAAGTAGATAGTTTTCATATTCTTTCCACAAATAGTCAATAAGTATCAAATGTATCAAGGAAAATCATGAATTCTTTCAATAAGATAATTTTCCTATTTAGCATCAAGGAGCACATCAAATAAATGCAATATGAGAATGTGTTATGATCAAGGATGATAGATATCGAGTATCTCCATCAATCACTACCAAACTCACATGTTATCAAGAATGACAATCTTGTGGACAGCCACCTTATCAACATGTACATCATGATTCTCCTATCCAATCAAGTAAACCCATAATCAGTCATGTTCATAAGATGACATATTGTGTCAATTATCATCAAGACAACAAGAAAGAAGTATAGTGCTTAATGAAGCTATGGATAAACCATCATAATACATCCATCACACATGAAGAGAATTCATATTAACACCATGAATTGAGTTGATCTAGACTTTCGAGGAGCACCAACTCTCTATATTCTAAAGGTAAATGATCTAGTTAAAACTAGAAAGGAGAAATCTATTGTCTAATTTTACAGCAGAGAAATTAGGGTGGTCTCATGGAATGCTATGACTATTGAGAAGGCCATGGAAAATTTTAAGGAAATGCAATTAGCAAGTGTAAATCCAAACTCCATGACTTTTTATAGCATCCTACCAGCCTGTGCTGAAACTGGAGTGTTAGAACATTAAGGTATGGGCATCCATCAAAACTTAATGGAAGGGGGATTTTTGTTGGATATTACAGTGGAAAATTCTTTTATAGATATGTATGAATATACTAATGTAAGTTCAGATTCTTATGAGGTATGGACATCATATGATAAAAAGGCTTAGTATGATAAGGCTCCAAGTCCAATGGCCTCATATGTTGATCACTCCCACCCCTGTGATCACTTTGGTTTTTGTGGGAGATGTCCTAGGTCTGTCCTATGTATTCTATGTTGTTTTGACAGTCCTAGTGGAGAACACAATAAAGGGTGCACTTAACAAGCACCAGTTGTTTGTTGGGGACTACTGATGAAGGTTGGAGATTCTCAAGTGGGTATGATTAAATAAATTTGAAAATTTGTTGTTTGGCATCATTTTTCAAGACTATTTGGAGTTATGGAGTCCTAGAAGTAAGGGGTTATGGAGTCCAGCTTTGAATATCAAGTATTCTTTGTGGACTATGATTTTCTTTTAATCAAAACAAAGGTTATTAACCACAAGATACTTTACGGCCTGCCCACTAAATGTTTCTATTGAGCCCATGTAATCCCAGATACTAAAACTATCAACACAACTAGTTACAAAGTTCTTGGACTTAGTTTACATTTTTTGATGAGAAGTTAGGAATGAATTGTGTTTCCAGGAGTTGTGGCCATCATGTGCATGTTTTTTTAAGAAAGAAGTATTCTATTTACCTAACTTGATATCTCTCACTAGTATATTTATTGTTCTACACATTGTTAATCTCATTTAACTAAATTAGTTCAATAGAACCACCTCTATGAAAATTTTATGTCTTTGATATGAGAACAAACTATTCTTCTGATAACTGCCTGATCAATATCCATTTTGAATCATTTGGAAATGGGTACTATTAGTAGGGCATTTAGTACATGATACATCCATAAGGATGGGAGCTTTGAGCTTGAAATGAGTCTGAGGATCTATTATATGAAAAGTGACATATATGTTGTTGCTTACCATTTGTTTGCAAAGAACTTATGCCATGTGCCTTTCAATACTGGTGGTAGGCACTTCTATTCAGATGGAAACTCCTCTGAGTAGGTTACTTGGAGTGCAAATGTGAAAGAAGGGTTCACTTTTTTTTTTAAATGGCTGCCAAATGTAAACATAAAGAAGTGATGTTGATAAAGATCTTATTGTATAAGTTCTATATTTCAGATTGATGTACATCATTTCCATGCTATTTTTAATATTTGTAATTGAACTAAAGCATTACTAAAGCATTTCCATGATAAAGTCTTATTTTATATTGCATCCTCTATGATTGCTAATTGTGTTTTTGTGCACATCATTTTGTTTGACTACATTTATTTTTGTAGGCCCTATTGACGGTGTTATTTTCCAAAGGCCCTATTGATGGTGTCATTTTTCTTTCTCATTACATATAATATATTATAAAACATTCATATGCAAACCTTTACAGAATATGTTGATAATGTTGAGAGATTTTGATTAAGATGGGTATCCAACTGAGACTTTCAACCAACTAAGACTTTCAAATCTATCAACAACCATGGTTCTCTTATTGCATCATTTGACATATTTTCCCCAATTCATGGGCCACTTCTAATGGTGGCATGAACACCGTTAAAAGCGTAGAGATTAGGGTTTCAAACCTACGAAAAAAAAGCCAAATATACAATATATATTAATGATGTATTAAACCGGTGAAGATTAGATGAAACACGTGTAGCAGTAGCACAAAGGTGAAATGGGGTCAACTTACTAATGAAGAGTGGTGCTTATAGGTGAAGTCGAGGCTAGATACGTAGGCCGTGTCGATAGATACCCTCCTTTGACTGTCCTTCACCTCTACTTTGCCACACGCAGAATATAACAAAATGTCCTAAAATGATCCCTCTATTTTTTTAAAGTTATAATGGTGTTCATGACACTTCTAATGGTGGAATGAACAACATTAGAAGTGTAGAGATTAGGGTTTCAAACCTATGAATAAAAAACCAAATATACAATATATATTAATCATGTATTAAACTAGTGAAGATCAAATGTAATGCGTGCAACAGCAACACAAAGGTGAAATGGGGTCAACTTACTAATGAAGAGTGGTTCTTATAGGTGGATTCAAGGCTAGATGCATAGGCGGTGTCGACAGATGCACTCCTTTGACCATCCTTCACCTTTTCTTTCCCGCGTGCAGAATATAAAAAAATGAAATAAAATGATCCCTATGTTTTAAAAAAAAAGTTATATTAACGTGTTGGTCAGAATTATGACCTATCATGGTTGTCATAATTACAACCAACATGGGAATGGATTAAAAAAAATCAAAATTTTCCTTCTATAAACTGACCAAGGAAAACCATTTTAATGCTTGGTCGGAAATGTGGGTCAAATGCACTAGTGGTTGAGGTTATCAATGTCTATACCTATAAATTTAAGGCAAGTTGGGGCTTCTCCAAGTGGGATATTATTTCCAAGAATTGGAAGGGTTTGACATTTCCTACACTTCCTTTCCCCCTTTGTCCTAAAGATAGATTGCAATCTAGAGCATCAATTAAATGGTCTCCTCCCCAACCAGGTTTTATTAAAATTAATTTTGATGGGCCATCAAAGGGAAATCTAGGTAACTCAGGGATTGGTTTTGTTCTTTGTAATTTCCATGGTGTTGTTCTTTACTTTGAGGCTCGCCCTATCCTGTAAGAAACAAACAATCTGGCAGAAGCTTATGCTTTATTACATAGTCTTTCTGCAGCTAAAAAACTAAATGTCAAACTCCTCCATGTTGAAGGTGACTCCTCAGTGATTATCAACGCGTGCATTAAGAGATGCTCATTTTTAAGGCACATCAAATATGTTCTGCTCTAGATTTGGTCCCTTCTAGATTCCTTTTTGGATTGTTTCCTAGCCCACACCCTTAGAGAAGGCAATAGTTTAGCGGATTTGCTTGCCAATCTTGGTGCTGATGACCATCATCTTTTTTACCCCTCTATTTTAGTATCTCTGGCTTCCCACCCTACTATTTTTAAGTTAATTCAAGTTGAGTCTACTTAAGCTACCATTATCAAGGATTATGATTACCTCATGAGATCTTTGTTATATGCTTTTGGTAGTCTATTTATTAATCAGCGGGTTGGCTCTCTACTTTGGTTGTCTTTTCAAGGTGGCCAAATTTTACATGCATGTGTATTATCTCTTGTGATACTCATCATCTAATATTTTAATTATTAGTATGTAGGGTGGCTCACAATCATCATTCCTTGATTGTATTATGATGGATCTCGCATGGGTGGTACTAACTACATTGCAAATTTTATGTCATTTCTCCATGCCTCTTGTACTTTGGGACTTGAATGGGTATTCATGTTTTTAACTATGAATTTATTTCACATGATGGCTCTTCCCCATTATATTCTTGTCTTGCCCTTCTTTTCCTTTGCTATTTTTAGTCCTATAGTTTCTGGCTTCTTTCATTTTATCTGCCATGGCTGTTAATAGATATTCTGATGAATTCAGGCCCTTCAATCTTTGAGTTCACCTCTCTTCTTCTACTCTTGAAATTCCCTTTGAAGGTGTTGTCTCTGATGACTCTATATCATCCATTTTTATTATCCATTGCCCAAAATTCTCTAGATGTATTCGTAGATTGATTGGAGAATCAGTCTTATCTCCCCATTTTAAAAGAATCATCTTTCTATCACAAATTGTTTCCATATTTTGCTCTAACCTTTTGGATTTATCTCAGTCCTGGTCTTTGCTACTTTCAATGGTGAATTGGGTCATTTTGCCCCATTTTCTTCATGAAAATAGTTTACTACTAGTGGTTCAAAACTATAATCTTTGGCATGGAGATGCTTTTGTAGGTGGAATTTTCCCGCGCCGTCTCCTCTTCAATTCGAATAAGTTCACCATGTTGTTGGCTACAACTAAAGATTATCTTGCCTTAGTTTCTATTATGCCACTTGACCACTTTCTCAACAAGACTACTTTTGAGGTGAGATTCAGGGGCAAGGCCTTTGTGAAAACATATGCCCTTCTTGGCTTGATGCCACATTCTTGTGCCTCACAGTTGGGTTGGGGGTCTTCTGTAGTAGGTGATAATATTTCTTCTTGTAGTGGCCTTGCTCCTCGGTTTAATCCCAATCATGTCTTGATTTCATCTGCAGCCAAATCTTCTTCCTCCCCTATTGCTTCCCATGGTGCCTTGGATCTGGTTGATTTCTTGCACTCTCAAGCAGACAAATTGTGGAGTTCCCTGTTCTTGTCTCCCCCATCACAGTTTGGCTTAGGAGGTTGTGCTCCTTAATGTTTATTGCACCCTATCTATGTTTTTTTGGTGGACTAATTTTTTATTGTAGGTATTCGAATCATACTATCCCTTCTTCGACCGTTCTTTATATTAGGTGGATAGTACACTAGTTTAAATTTTTAGAGTTTATCTTTATCTGGTGGGCTTTCTCCTCATGATGGTCATCACCTTCAACTTTGGTGCCAATGATCTATCTTCATGCTTATTTGCACAATATGTTGTGTTCTAAAGTTTTATTAGGGTGCTGGGCTTGTAAATGGGTCTATAATTGGTCTTGGGCTCTAGGTAATTTAGATGATCATAATTGTAAATTTCCCAAATGCAGATATGCATTTCCATTTTGT
Source organism: Chamaecyparis obtusa (assembly GCA_027943335.1). Taxonomy (NCBI): domain Eukaryota; kingdom Viridiplantae; phylum Streptophyta; class Pinopsida; order Cupressales; family Cupressaceae; genus Chamaecyparis; species Chamaecyparis obtusa. The sequence continues at coordinate 1,118,028 of BSBK01004417.1, forward strand.
ATTGGGGAGCTATTATATATGTTGTAATCAGGTCTATCTTTGACCTTGGGGATTTGGGGAGATTAGGCTCTATTTAGACTTTCTAAAGTCAATTTTGTAATATAATGGGTTATGAATGGAGTTTTCTTTCCTGGTTCTTTCTTTGGGAGCCCTTTTGAACCAGTTGATTAATATTAATATAAATATAAAGTTTTGCCAAAAAATTAAATTTTTATAAAAATTAGACCATCAAAAACTAATATAAAAATCTATTATAATATATAAATTTTGATTTTTATATATACTTGCATTACCTACTATTTTATATAAAGAAACACTTGCATTACACACAACTGCAACTCCATCTGCAATATCACTTGACATGCAAGTCCGCCTTGTAGTATAGATTCATGCAATTGTACCTTATCACAAAAAAAACATATTTTTCTAGTAAAATGAGCAGTTGTACATATTTAATTTAACACTACTTTGTTACTTTTTTTAAGTAGTTTGTGAAAACAAATAGATAATCAGGAGTTCTATTGTAAGGTGATTATATGCCTGTGTGTTTAATACTTAGAGGTACAATTATATAATCATGCACAATACCAATTGTTATTTAAAATATTTTAATTTCTGTTATGTTTTTCTAGTTACATGCACTTCTAGAAGATATGTCACTTTTAGTTTTTGATATGCATGGTGCTTTGCTTTTTATTTTATCTTATATTTTATTTGCATGATAGAGTTTTACTCTTATTTAAAGTGTCAAGTCTTCTTATTTTCACCATCAAACTCATATTTTTGATGTGCATTATTTTGGGGTGAGGGTTTGAAGACTATGTTGTGAAGATTGGCAATTCTTGTGGGTAGAAACCATGGTGAGAGTGATCCAGGTGTAGCTTTTGTCTAAAATTCTGATTGTAGGGTGAGAGTTGTTACCCTTTGTTCTCTTCCATGTTCCTGATGACACCATTAATGGATTCTACATGAATTTTTTATGGTATTGTAGTGTTAGTAAGGTTTTGTATTATAGTGTCCATCCATTTGAAGTGGCCACTTTAGAGTGTTTGGGTTGTTTGAAGGCTAAGATACCCACTACAAAGAGTTATCATTGCTCAAAAAATTGCTTCTCAGATTCATGGCGTCACCACCAAAATTTTACATGTACATATTGGACCAGGCATGAGCAGTGCAATGGGAGATGGAGATGAAAATTAATGATGGAGAAGATGATGAGGATGAAGTAGAAAAGGGTGAGTCAAGATCATGGCATGAATTTTGGTGGTGGAAGACATATAGGCCTAGGGATGATGATGTGGGGCATGTCTTGAAACTAGAATGTGTTGCGGTTGAAGTGAGCACAGGAGCAGCAACATGTCCTATCAACACTCTCCTTACTTTTCCTATCATCTCACGTCCTCCTCTTCCCCTCTTCCTCTTTAAAGGTTGCAACTTGCGACTGAGTAGGTTATAGAAATGCTTGAAGAAATGAATGCAAAATGGATTTGGCCTTTGGAGTATGGTTTTCTATTGTAGAATAGATATTTTTCCATGTATGTACTTTGTTTTACCTTTTGGTGTGTTGGTATCAAAGTAAATTCTTGGATTTTGTATTTATTATTGTTGTTGTTGTAGCAGCCCATTTTATGGGTTTGCAATAGTATCAATAAAAATATGGTATCTATTAAAATTAGTAGTTGGGTTTTGATTAAATTATTATGAGAGGAGAAATAGTCTAAATTCCTTCACCTCTCATCTAAATAAATGTCAAGATCACTATCTATCCACAGTTTTCGTATCATATATTTCAAGATATTTTTATGCAAAATAGATTCATTGCAAAATGAGTATTGTAAATACATATTACTAATATTCAATATTATTGTAATTAGAAAAAAAAATTGACGGTAATATAGGAGGTATATTTTTGCACAACATTTGATTTCAAAATTCATTTTTTTCTTTGTAAAATAGAATTGACCTTCAATCTTCACAAAATTTGGACCTCATTATAATTCATTAGACATCCTATATCTCACAACCCACAGACCCTTTGTCTCTTCCTAAGAATTATCACTGCATTTCAATCATTCTTGGAACTTTTTTTTATCTTTATTCTCCAATGGATATGACAATTTGCATTTCAATAATACTAAACTTTCATTTTCTACCCCTACCAATGGTTGAAGACTATGTATGCTATGTGAAATATATTTTTATGGTTGTTTTGTTTATTATATGTCTTTTATGCGATTATATGAAATATTTCATTTTTTTTAATTTTAGGAAAAAGTGGTAATTTGTATTACTAAATTTTATTTATTAATTAATTATTTTTTTATAAACTTATGATTCAAAGAGCACTGGTAGGAAAGAACTATGTAAATATAATATATATTTATAATTATTATATGTTTTTTTACAAACTAACTTAAAACATAATAACACCTAATTAAAAATTATCATTCCACCATGGCCAAACTTAAGTTAGTAACTTCAATAAATACATTTATTAGTTTTAGATCTTTTTAATATTAGTTTATATTTCTACATTGTTCACATGAAATAATTGATGATAGCTTTATTGATGAAAATATGCCTTTAGGAATTGAGACCATCCAAAAAACTTGGAGGATAGAGTCACTACTCTTGTTATAATGTGTTTGTTACCCTAATTTACAACATGCAGGATGATGAACATAAATAGGAAAAAATTGCATATAGGAATCCATTCATCTCTACTTTTCAGTTGATGTATATTAACATTTTATTATTGCATTCATATCATTTTTTTATATTGTACTCTAGTATTGATCATGTTCAAAATTTTCAAATTCATAATTGATCAATTACATTATGCATTCAAACTGAATGTAATAAACAAATGTTCTTTCATATTTCATATTTCATGTCAAAATAGAGTACATTTTTCAAAATAGAAAGCATGATAGAAGTATAAGTAGGGTCCCATGCATTGCCTTGGTCATCTGCATATTGCTGGTTGGTTTTCTGTCAGGTCCTTAGGTCCATTGTCCATGTCTTCATCTCCTAGGGGTCTTTAGGTTTTTCTTGCATCATGAGAGAGAAAAATATGTTAGATCTAGTTGGATCTAAGCAATGCATAAAACAAAAGATCTTATAATAATCAATCTTTTAGAGATGCATATCTATATGGTATTTCAATACAATAAGGAAATGTGCATCCACATAAATTGAAAAGTAGTATTAAAGGAAAATGTCTTCATGAAACCTTTTACTATTTATGGTCATCATTATGCATTTTGTTTTTATATTTAAACTAGATATCTCAATCAAAGGGACTTAGTCCTTGTAGCTGAGAAACCTTTTTCAAAAATAGGATGATCTTGTTAGGTTAGTGAACATCATTAGTTGATTGGTATTAATTCATAAATGTCACCATACTTGGCATTTTCACAAAACTGATGTTTTAATCATTTTCACTAACCTAACAAAATGAGTTTGATGTTGTTTTAAAGCTTGACAGAGTCAATGATGCAGTCCTCAATTAACTAGTTTTCATATCATAGTCAGAAGAAAATGATGTCGTATAAAGTGCATTAAAAGATACTACAACCTGTGCTTATAAAGAGAGAAAACTCACAAGTGATGTGCATTGTACATAAAAGAGAAACAACCATCCTGTATTTATAGAAGTAACAATGTTGTTGCAAAAAGATTAAAATAAAAGTGATTTCAAATTATGTGTTTTTCAAAAAAGTATCATCTACATCTTTTGTAATGCTTTGGAAATAATTCATATGACAATGCTAAATGTAAAATGCTACAGGAAGTGACCAAACAACAATGTTGTAACCAATCAAAAGATTCATGTTCAAAGTATAGTGCTGAAGAGATGCTACAAGAATTGAGTACAAAGTATCAAGAAATGTTTCTATTCTTGTGTTTTTGAGTGTCACGATGTGCTCAAACCTCTTAAACAAATCAACCAAACATTTTTACATTTGTTGCATTTCATATTAGTGAAAAAACATATACACTGATCTTTGTCATTTTAACTGTGTATAATCAGTTAGCAACATAGATCAAAGCTTGGTGTTTTGTGTTCAGATTATAGAGCTGTAGAGAATAGAAGATGCATTATTCAAAGAAATAAAGCATGGTGTTTTTGAGTGTCACAAGCCCATGCTCAAACCTCACAAACTTTTGAAATCTTGTATATTTTAAACCAGGCAGCAGCATAAAGATTTTAACATCTTTTTATGTTTTAGTTTCATGCACAAGGTTAAAGCCACAATCAAATATTGTAGATCATAAGATAGTGGTTTTCAACTCAAATTCAAATAGTAGTGGTATGTGACAGGTATGCCCACTTTTTACCATGATGATAAGCACAAAAAAAAGTCTACAAGTTACAATGAACATGAAATAATAGTATGAAGTTCAAACAATTGTCACTGTCATTAGTGACAGAGCTTCAGTAGATAGAACAAGCATGATGATAATCAATATCAATAGTGATAGAGATGACTGGTGTACACAAGAAAATAGGATAAATTTTAGGCAGGGTCACTTCCCGAGTCAACAATGAACACTATTATAAGCAGAACTGAAGACAACAATGAAGGACTAGTGTACAAAGAAGTCTAGCAAGACAATAATGGTAAAGTAAACAATACTCACTATCAACATTCAACAACATGACAACCCAAATCAAATCCAACTAGAGTGTCTTAAGTTACAACTCGTGGATGAGCAAAAGAGGCCATAATAAACAAGCAATGATTCAATAGAAATGTGAGATAACTCTCAATTTTACAATAGCAAAAGACAATATTACCAAAAATCACTACAAGGAAAAAATAACAGTGAACTCAGCTTCAAAACCTACAAGTTTAACTAAACAATGAAAAGAGGAAAAGCTATACTTATCTTGAAATAGGTTGAGTTTTCCTTGTCATAGTGGCTAGTTCAAAGTTTGAGTTTTGATTCGAAGCACAGTTCCAGATCTAGGGCCTGAGTCTCTTTGAACATCAAAAGTTCATAGCCCAAGCTTATTGTTTCAACATGAGCTCACCCCAAATAGTGGATTTCATAGCTCCAAATCTAGAGTCCAGTACTAGTCATAAGAAAATCCCAAGTTCGAGCTCACTATACAAGCTAAGCTCTCGATGAATAACCTAGGTTCCAACCTTCAAACACGAGCTCACTGTCACAGGGGAGTCCCAGTCGAGCTCACTATCATATATAGCCCAAGCTTCATGCTCATGGGTTATGTTAAGAGAAGTCCAAGCTGAGCTTTATGCTCGAGATCTATGCCAAAAATATGCTAGTCACAGCTCGAGCTCAACCATAGTTTGAGCATAAAGATCGGTCTAAAGCTGTGACTAAAATATGATAGTCATAGCCATGCTCTTGATCACAATAATATTCTCGGCTAAGTGCATGTTCAAGTCACATCTCAACCTGAGCTTTGAGTTCATGATGAAATCTACAGAGCTTGAGCTCTTCAATATACTACAGCCAGAGGCCTTCAAACACAGTGATTACCTTCATCATACTAGTAAAAATCAAGGAGATGCCACAATTCTATAGAGATTTCACCATCATTTAGGGTTTTTCCCTAATGTTTTCTCAAATACAAACACAAGTGAGATGTGAAAATCAAGGAACAAAGGTAATTGTGATAAAATCTGAAGTTCAATGCTAGATAAAGTTAATGCCTTAACTCTAGCCAGTCTACATCGGTCAGAGCCTCAAAAATGTAGATGCCACCTCATTTACCTTAGAGATATTTCATGGCTCATGGATTTCATAGTGATCATGTTGACCCTTTGTAATTTTCAATATTGTAGTCTTAGGTTTTTGTCTAAGTTTAAGTTTTGTATAGGTTCGATGCATATTGAGTTTATCTCAAATATTTTTTGTAATATGTTGGTATTTTAAAAAAATATAGTTATCTTTAAAAACCAACATTAGAGGCTGGTTTAAGGGCATTATATATGCATGTAATTTAGGGTTTCTTGGCCAAATTAGAGTTGATTTAGGAGGGCTAAGTTAGGGGGCATGATTTTTGAATTTGGGGCTTTAGGAGGCTTTAAGACTGATTTTCTTAATCAATTTTAGGGGATCAAGATCCTTGAGAGGAGGACTTAGTGAACTATTTTGTTCCTTTGTGCCTTAGCTTATGTTTTGTAACCTTCATTTTTAGATTTTGAGGAAAATAATGCAAGTGGTCCATATTTTCTTATATTCTTTGAGTATTGAATTCAATCCTTTTCATCATTCTACATCAAGTGGTATCTATTTTGTAACAAGGAGAAGTGAATTAATCATATTCCTCCTCTAAGTGATCAAAATTCAAACCTTGTGTGGAGTTTTTATGTTTGTTAATGGTTTTTACTATTTGTGGTTTATACCCTAGTAGTGAAATCAAGTTAACCTATATGTAGATTAGTGAATGATACTCCTAATCTCATTAGTATGTGCATTGTGGATGCTAGTTTAGATTCCAAGTAAGTTTGAGTTTAGATTTTGGTATATCACCCCCTTTTACCATTTAGTTTTAAAAGTATTTCTTTCTTCCCTTTTCCCAATCAAAGTTTAGTTCAGGTGATATTCCAAATCAAATAGGAACCATCCTACAATTTGGAGACTCCTTCTCAATTAGAGTCCACCCACAACTTGAGAAGGTTTCCATTGTTAGGATGAAAACTATGTGAACCCTAATGCCTAAGGTAGGGTGATATTTTCAATCCTCAAAAATTTTTGGCACACCCAAAGGGACCTTGTGATACGTGAATCAAATCCAAACAAGGAGTGTTAAAGAATTTGAGTTTTGGCTACTATCTTTTACTAGGAGAGGCAGAACTGTGTAAAGAGCCTAGAGGTCCTAGAGAGATTTTTGTTTAGCCTGTACAAAGGGGTAGGAGGCCAAGAAGACCAAGGAAGATAAGATTTGAAATAATTTCAGCTCCTCCCCCTTACCGCACTGAATTTCTAGATTTAGAGCAGGAATTTTTTAAAGATCTAGAAGCATTTCAAAGTAAAGTTGTTCCTGAACAACCACTTGAGGTAGATCAGTCACTACTATCTAGTTCTACTACATCACTTCCAACAATGGCAAGGAGTCTTCCATTTGTGCCTTTTGATTAGGGTAGTCCTTTGAGGATTTCCAACCACAACAACATTCCATTGGCAGCCTTAAAAGGGTTACCATCATTCACTGGAGAAGGGAAAACAACTTCCATAGAGCATATCAAAGATATTTCTACTCTTTGCAATGTCCATCACATCATGGAGGAGGATATAGATTTTAAGCTATTGGCTACATCACTGAAGGGTAAAGCACTGGAATGGTTTAGAACTCTTCCAGTGGCTTCTATTGCTACATGGTATGTATTGGGAGATAGATTGTCTAAATTCTTTGAAGACAAATCTGACAATCTGTCTTTGATGGAGCAATTAACAACTATCAAGAGGGCTCCACAAGAGGAAATGAGTGATTTAAATCTTCATTTCCAAAAGACTTGGAATAGCATCCCTACTACAATAAGACCCTCTGCTAAATATGCATTCTTGTATTTTATTAAAAGTTTGAATAGTGATATCTCAATCATGATCCAATCTATGGGAGGTAATTCTTTTCCTCAAGATTTTGATACTACTATTAGGGCATAAAATAGTCTCATTTAGATGGTAAAAATAGCTCTCGGGCTACCTATGCTCTTCTTTCCTAGCATTCAGTCTAATATGCCATTGGTTGTACCACCTCTTCATGTTTTGCCATCATTCAAAAGCCAAGAGATAGTGTCTATTGACCCTCTTAATGAGTTGCAAAGTATAAAGGATAGCCAACAAAAAATAGAAAGTTTATTGTAGACTTTTGGCAATGAATTAGTGAGCCTTAAGAGGAACCAAGTGCAAGGAAACCCTGTGCCTCAAAATTAGTTTGTTGGTTCCTCATCCCAATATCCTAATTAGCCTACCTTTCAAGGTAACAAACAATAATTCCAAGGAAATAATAATGCAAATAGGAAAAAATGGAATCAGAGGCCTTATAGACCATATAATCCTACACCTCTTAAAACTGTTAGAGATATTGTACCCAGCCAAAATAACCTTGTTGTTAAGTAGTGTTATCCATGTAATGAAGCCCATAATCAATCAATGTGTACCAATGGAGTGCTTAATCAGGCTCTTATGGTGCAAAATTTAGTTGTTTCATAATAGAATATACCTATTGAGGAGATCCAACAACAACCAGATCTAAATGTTCTAGATATTGGTTTTCTAAATTGGCAAAAGGAGGAGTTTTGTGGGGTGAATGAGGATTCACCTGTGTCAGCAAACACTAGAGCCAAAAAGAAATCTCTAGAATTAGATCAATCATCTTCCAGGGTTCCCACTACACCAGTCTCAATTTTGAAAGATCCTACAACTAAGGAGCAACAACAAAAGCATGCAGATCAGAGTGTTTCTAGATCTCCTCAAAAGGTACAATTTATTGTTCCTTTTAATATAGTTGATAGCATGAAGAAAATGAATGTATCTATTTCTTTGTGGGAATCTCTAGCAATTACAGGGTAGGCTGAGATACTAAAGGAAGAGCTGTCCAAAAATACAAGTTCATAGCAAGCTTTTAAATAGACTTCTAGGATTGTTATGGATAATTCAGAGGCTAAAAATGTACAGGGAATAATAGTAAAGGAAGGTAAGAAACCTGCAAATGTTAAACCTCCTCCTTTCTATGTTTCCTTAATTATTGGAAATAAGTTAGTGCATAATTGTATGGTTGATAGTGGTGCAACCAACATAGTAATGCCTAACAATATTATTGATTTATTAGATTTAAAGTATGGACCTCTTGAGAAAGGATTTGTTCAGTTAGATGGTTCCTTAGTAAAAACCTTAGGAGTTATCCAAAATGCAAGTTTGACTCCTCATGCATGCCCAAATTTCTCAATTCCACATGACATACATGTCATAGATCTGCCACCCTATTTTTCTCTATGTTTATCTAGAGATTTTACAGCCAAGATAGGTGGATATTTCTCCTTAGATTGGTCCCACATGTTATTCTGGACAAAGTATGGTACCAAGGTGACCATAAAATCAGAATTATTAACCAAAGATCACATAGAGCCATATAATCCAAATCCCATTAATGCTAGTTGTGTGATCATAGATTCAAATGAGATTAAGGACTATCCATCCTTTAACACTCAAACATAGGGAATTCCTAACATTTTATTAGATGAGTGGGAAATTGGAAATGACCAACATAGTGTTATGTATGATGTTGGTTTTGGAAATTATATGATTTTAGAATATGACCCTATTTTACCTAACTTGATGAAAGACCAGGAATCTAATTCAAAATTGTCAAATCAGCTATGGGACTTATATTTTGATGGATCTAGAAATAAGGATGGAGCTAGTGTAGGGGTTATGCTTGTGTCACTAGATGGTGATGAATTTTATGCTGCATTCAAATTGTATTTTCCTTGTTCTAACAATGTGGCTGAATATGAAGGTTTGATCCAGGGTTTAGAGTGGGCAAGAAAGAGAAACATCAAATGCTTGAGGGAATTTAGGGACAATGAATTGATTGTTAACCAGGTGAGAGGGGTCAATGTTGTTAAGAATGATATTTTAAAATTGTATAAATCTAGAGTATCTGATATTCTAGATGATTTTGATGCATTCAACCTGATTTCTATACCTAGAAGGAAAAATTAGCATGATGATAGGTTAGCTAGTATTGGTGCACATGTTTCTATTTCTAATAGTAAAGGTGTCATCACTGATCAATCTCATATTAAGATTGTTGTTAGGCCATCCATACCTTATAATGATATTAACTGGAAGGTTTTTAATACTGATGAGAAAATTTTGAGTTTTATGACTGAAACAGAGGGTTTTTTAGTTCCCAAGGATAACAAAGTGAAACAACAAATGGAAGATAAAATTATACATCTAAACACTAATAAGATTCCTAAAGGATTGGTCAGCTTGGATTCTTCTTTTAATTATGATGATCAGCTCAAGAGGAACAAGACCAACATTTTGATCAAGGAAGATCATTATGAGGAAGTTGAGACTTTCAGAGATAAGTTCTTAAAGGTTGGTAAAGTTAACTCTCCTCAAGAAAAAGATTTGCTTATTGCTTTATTTAGAGAATATAATGATGTATTTTCTTGGGACTATGCTGATTTAAAAGGATTTGATCCTTAATTGACCCAGCATACCATAGAATTGGAGCCTAATTCCAGGCCAATCAGACAAATGCAAATGCCAATTAACCCCAAGTTAGAGACCCTAATGCTTAAAGAGTTGAACAAACTACTGGATAGTGGAATAATTTTTCCTATTAAACACACATCCTGGGTTTGAAATTTAGTTCTTGTAAGGAAGAAGAATGGGGAGATCAGACTTTGTATGGATTTTAGAGACCCTAATAGGGCATCTCTGAAAGATAGACACCCTCTTCCATCAATGGAACATATTTTATAGTAAGTCTCTGGTCCTGAAAGATTTTTTCTTCTAGATGGGTATTTTGGTTATAACCAGATTTTAGTAAAAGAGACAGACCAATTTAAAATAGCCTTCACAAAAAAATGGGGAACAGTGGCTTACAGAAGAATGCCATTTGCTTTATCAAATGTAGGAGCCACATTCTAGAAAGCTATGGACATGGCTTTTAAAAACCTGATGTATAATTTTTTCTTGGTGTACTTAGATGATGTCACCATTTATAGAAAAGTTGCAGACCAGCATATTGGTCATTTGAGACAAGTTCTACAAAGATACAAAGAGTTGGAATCTCTCTCAACCCTAAGAAATCATTTTTTACAGTTCATGAGGGTAAGCTTTTAGGATACCAAGTGTCAAAAGAAGGTACAACCATTGATCCTAAAAGAATGCATGTAATTCTAGATTTATCATTGCCAAAACATAAAAAGGGATTGCAAATTTTTATTGGAAGGATAAACTTTGTTAGATGCTTTATTCCTGACATTGCAAATTTATTAAAGTTGTTGACTGCAATCCTAAAGAAAAATGTGCCATTCAGTTGGACCAATGAGGGAAGGTTAAGTTTTGAACATATCAAACAAGTCCTGTCATCAACCCCTACATTAACTAATCTTGATTTTACTAAGGATTTTATTTTATATGCTTAGGGAGGCTATGATATAGTTTCAACAATGCTGGTGCAGAAGAATGAAGATAATTAGGAGCAGCCAATTGCCTTTTTCAGCAAAGGAATGGATGACTATGAGAAAAGGTATAATTTTGTTAAAAAGCATGTACTTGTTGTTATTAAAGCTTTGAAGAAGTTTAAACAACTGGTTGCTAGAACTAAAATTTATTTCATTGTTACACACCCTAGTATTAAAGAATTCCTGCTGAATAAAGATGTAAATGAGAAAAGAGCAGGATGGATCACAAAATTTATGGAATATGATGTGCATATCCATGTAACTAAGCTGGTTAGAGGTAAAGGTTTGTGTGCCTAGATGGCAGAAGAAGAAGGAGTTGAAGCCATTGAAGAGGTTGTCTTATTCCAAGGCAATTTTGTACTTAATGATAAATCAACAACTTGGTTGTCTGATATGACCAGATTTATGCAAACTAGAAAATGTTCAATTGATCTAGACAAAGCCAAAAGGAGGTATTTTAGATTGCAGTCTATTCCTTATGTTTTGATTGATGGTATTCTTTATAGAAATGATTATTCTGTAATGTTACTCAAATATATTGATTTTGTTGATCAAAGCAAAATTTAATCTAAATTTCATGATGGATCATGTGGAGGACATTTCAATCCTAAAACCACAACTTGGAAAATATTGAGAGTTGGTTATTACTGGCCTAATTTGTTTAAGGATGCCCATTCTTGGGCAAGGAAATGTTAGAAATGTGCTCTATTTGCAGGAAAGAAAAGGCTGGTAGCATTGTCACTAAAGCCAATCATTGTGGATTAGCCATTTAACAAGTGGGGGGTGGACTTTATAGGTCATAAATGGATCTTGACTACAATAGACTATTTTACAAGGTGGACATAGGCCATTGCATTGAAGGAATCAATTGGATCTACCATTTTGAAATTTTATGAAGATATTATAACCAGGTTTGGCATTCCTCAATCAATTATTTTAGATAATGCATTAGCTTTTGTTGGTTTAGCAATAACAGAGTGGGCTGTTAAGAATGGAATTTATCTAAATACATCATCTAACTATTACCCCCAGGGTAATGGACTTGCAGAGTCTACTAACAAAAACCTCATTAGGATTATTAAAAAGGACTTTGCGGGAGAACACGAGAGATTGACACTAAAAAAAAAAGGCAACCTTGTGGATGGATAGAATAACTCTAAAGAAAATTACTAGGATCTCACCCTATGTATGGGTTTATGGTAAGGAGGCAAGGTTGCCAATTTCTATAGAATTTCTAGCTTTACAGCTAGTTGATCAGATGTTATTTGAAGAAGAAGATCCTCTTAAGCTGAGGTATGCTGAGTTGTTATAGCTTGAAGAAGAAAGGAAGAAAGCTTTAAAAAATATGGAGCTGAGGCAGAATCAGACCAAGAGGTCTTTTGACAAAAGAGCTACACCTAGGGAATTCAAAGAGGTAGTTCTAAAGTGGGATGTACTAAAGAGTAGGCTAGGACATCATGATCAATTTGACAACTTTTGGTTAGGCCCATTTGTCATTTTAGAATGTAAAGAAAATAATGCCTTTCAGTTATCTACAACTAATGGAGAGATTTTTTAGATACCAGTTAATGGAATCCACCTCAAGCTTTGCTTTGAGGGTTAGTTTTTTAGTTTACTTTCATTTCAATAAGTGTTTTTCAGCACTGGTTCTTTAGGTTGCATGAGTCTTAGTTTAGGTGCATTTTCATTTCAATAAAGGTTGCATTCATAAGTTCTGGTTTTCTAACTCCATTTCCCAATGATAAGGTCTGCAGTTCATGTCTAGAAGGCATACATCCAGTAGAAGTTGCCAAAATTGTTACCCTAATTTATATCATGTAGGATAATGAACATAAATAGGAAAAAAATGCATATAGGAATCCATTCAACACTACTTTTCAGGTGATGTATATTAACATTTTATTATTGCATTCATATCAATTTTTTATATTATACTCTAGTATTGATCATGTTCAAATTTTTCAAATTCATAATTTATCAATTACATTGTGCATTCAAACTGAATGTAATAAACAAATGTTCTTTCATATTTAATCTTTCATGTCAAAATAGAGTACATTTTGTAGAATAGAAAGCATGATAGAAGTATGAGTAGGGTCCCATGCATTGCCTTGGTCATCTGCATATTACTGGATGGTTGTCTGTTAGGTCCTCAGGTCCACTATCCATGTCTTCATCTCCTAGGGGTCTTTAGGTTTGTCCTACATCATGAGAGATAAAAATATGTTAGATACAGTTGGATCTAAGCAATGCATAAAACAAAACATCATACAACAATCAATCTTTCTGAGCTGCATATCTATCTAGTGTTTCAATGAAATAAGGAAATGTGGATCCACATAAACTGAAAAGTATTATTAAAGGTGCATGTCTTCATGAAACCTTTTACTATTTATGGTCATCATTATGCATGTTGTTTTTATATTTAAACCAGATATCTAAATCAAAGGGACTTAGTTCTTGTAGTTGAGAAACCTTTTTCAGAAATAGCTCAGGATCTTGTTGATGAACTACAACTGATTTAGAACCAGAATGATGAATCTGTAATTCAAGATTAATGAGGATTTGATGATTAGATATGCAAGATGATTAAATCAGTATTATGTTGTCATTGATGTCAACTAGCTTGATAGTACTTATCTTGTAAGTTACTATACCGACGCATCTGAACGAAGGTGAAAGAGATGAAGAATATAAATATCTACATGAGAAAGATGTATATGATAGATCAGGATAAGGAACACACTGAGTATCTTGTTGATGAGTCTATGACTTGATGAAATTGACTTTATTATGTTGCATTCATCTATGATGAAGAATAGAGCTAAAAGACACAAAGCAGTGTTGTCGGTAAATAAAGCATTTCAGTATACATTGATGAAGTGTAGTGTATACCGAGCACAGGATTAACTGAGCTTGTGTTCACTGATGCATTTATTTATTAACTGAGCAAAACAAAAAGGAATTAAATGATTAGTTTAGCCATTAAAGTGATGAGCTATAAAGTGTATGAAATCGAGGTAATAGATAATGTTTTCTATGAAGATCGACGGATAACATAAATCAAAAGGATCTAATGGAGTAGATTGAAATGTGTTACTGACACATCAGTCGAGGGAGCTTAAAGCAGAAAAATCTATGAATATGATTAAGCAGCAAAATTTGATGGAGGAAAAGAAAATGATTTACTTGTCTATATAAGAGACATTGGTTTCATTATGAAAGAGAGGCCTGAAGAAGAAGACACTACAGAATTATAACGTGAAGAAGTTTTCATGCATTTTAATCATACTAGTTAATAAGAATTGAGCTACAGAATAGTTACCGAGCTACAAAGAGTTATTACCGATGGATAGTAAGTTGATACAATGTTGAATCCGAAGTGTTATATAGGTCAAAAATATTTGAATGAGCTGAACATTGATCTGTAAATTGCAAACTAAAGTTATTTTATGGTAGATCATCTACTGTTACATATTTAACCATTGTACACAGTCAAATCTCTTAACCGAGTGGACTATGAAAGTCTTTTGATGTTTCATTCATAGAGTGAACATTGTTATCCTGTCAACCCCAGAGTGACTGTTGGTTGGACGATAACTTCTGGTCTAAAATCCTCTAACAAGGTCACACCTAATAGTGTGTTTTTAACCTTTAATAGGGTTGGGTCTTCACCAACCTCACTTTAGAAGAGTGAACAATTTTGGGTTTCCAGTCCCAGGTGGTTTTTCTCTTTACGGGGTTTCCATGTTAAATCTCTTGTGTTATGTGTTGATTGTGATATTTGTTTGTTATCATACTTTGCATATTACATGTTAGATTTAATCGGTAATTACTACAAAGTTTAGATTGACAATCGGTTAATACACAAACAATGAAGGTATTATATGTTTACTAAGTAGTAGATGTAGTAGAATTGTTTTGGATTATACATTTAGAATTTAGACACTCGATAACTGATTCACCCCCCTCTTAGTTATTCTAACAATTGGTAATAGAGCTTCGGTTGCTTAGAATAGATTTTTAAGCACTTCAAAAAAAAGGTCTCAAAATGTATAAGAGGGAAGTGCCAAAGCTGAACAAAGATAACTTCGCGGTATGGAAAAGTCAGATGAAGTTGCACATATCTAGAATTGGGAATTTTGCACTAGAACTAATGGAGAATGGCTACATTGAACCGACACCGGGTCCCCTAACTCTTGATCAACTAAAGGATAGGCATGAACACAATATTACTATGATGGAACTTGCTGTTGCCTATACCGATGCTGAATTTGAAGACATTAAGGGATGCACTACTGCCAAAGCCATGTGGGATAAACTGACTCTAATATACAATGGAGATGTGAATGTCAAGAGAGCCAAAGCAGAAAGCCTAAGAGGTTGATTTGATGATATGAAGATGAAAGAAGGTGAGAACATTGTGCAATATACAAACAAACTAAAAGAGGTAGTACACACTATTAGAGCATCGAACGCAGTTATTAATGATGAAATAGTGATAAGCAAGATTCTCAAAACTTTGCTGCCAGTTTATGTGATCAAGATCTCTGCAATTCATGAAACAAGGGCTACATCCAACCTCACCCTTGACACTCTGATCAGTAAGCTTACAAACTTTGAATTGAATAACTTTGACAATAGTGTTGTACCTTTTGTTGAATCTACTTTCATTTCCTCTTTGAAGATTGGTAAGTCTAGTAGCAAGAATGATAAGAATAATGATAGTGACAGTAATACCGATGATGAACTTGATGAGCTTGAAGCTCTTATGGCCAAAAGATTACCCAAAGGTAAGGGAAGATATAGAGGCAAGTTACCTCTAGCATGTTTTAATTGTAAATAAGTTGGCCACATCATTGCTAGATGTCTGAATAAGAAAGATGATGATAGATCCAAAGACCGATCTAAAGGAAGCTATGGGAGAAGAGCCAACAAAGTCTATTGACACAACAACAGAGACAACTGAGATAGCTATGACAAAGAGAAAAAGGTATGTTACATAGCTAAAGAATTTGAATCTGAATCTGACACTAATGATGATGCAAAAGTAGTATTTGTTGCTATGAAGGATGATTCAGAAGAAGAAGAGAAACATGAAGAGACAGCACTGATCTCTAAAGTAAGCAAAAATGATACATGGATAATAGATAGTGGCTGCACACATCATATGACTGGTGATATAGAGAAATTTGATCTAATTGATGAATATGATGGTGGATCTATTAGAATGGGAAATGATGCACCTTGTATGGTGAGAGTTAAAGGTTCACTGATGATTAATGACAAAATAAAATGTGAGAATGCATACTAGGTAGATGGACTAAACTACAATTTGATAAGTGTGGCACAGCTGAACAACTCAGGACACTAACTTGCTTTTGAGAGCAGAAATGTAAGAATCTATGATGATGGAGGAAGACTTGTTGGAACCGGTACACAATCCAAAGGTAATCTATTTTATCTTGATATTGATCAATCTTCTTTTTTATTAATGAAAGATGAAGATGCATGGTTATGGCATAAGAGGTTATGTCATGTGAATTTTGATAACATGGTCAAGATTAGTAAGAAGAAAAGAGTTAGAGGATTGCCTAACTTGTCAAAATTGGATCATGCTATGTGCCATGAATGTCAAAAAGGAAAGATGACTAAGTCCAATTTTAAAATCAAAGACTACTCAACAAAGAAGATACTTGAATTAGTTCATACTGACCTATGTGATCCTATGAGAACTCAGAGCTATTATGGTGATAGATACTTTATTATTTTTGTTGATGACTATACTAGATGGATGACTGTTATGTTCCTGAAAGAGAAATCTAAAGCTTTTAAGTTGTTTAAATGGTATAAGGCTAAGGTAGAAAAAGAGACTGGAAAGGAAATTAAATGCTTAAGATCTGATAGAGGAGGTGAATTTATCTCTGATGAATTTACTAATTTCTATAATGAGAATGGTATTAAGAGATAGGTCTCTGCACCAAGAACACCTTAGCAAAATGGGATTACCAAAAGAAGGAATAGGTCAATCATTGACTGTGCTAGAACACTAATTATACAAAAGAATGTTTCTCAAACATATTGGAGGGAAGCTATTAGCATAGCTGTATATGTGCTTAATTGAGTACAACTAAAGAAGGACACCAACCGGACACCTTATGAGCTATGGTTTGGAAACAAACCTACTGTAAGTTATTTCAAAAAATTTGGAAGCAAATGTTTTATTCTGAAGGATGAGAGAAATGGGAAATTTGATTCTAAAGGTGATGAAGGAATATTCTTAGGATATTCTACTAAGAGTAAAGCATACAAATGTCTGAATAAGGTTACAAATAAGATGATTGAAAGTACTAATGTTTGTGTTGATGAGTATGATGACATAAACATAGAAGAAAGAAAGGAACTAGAAGACTATGGTAGATTCACTTACATTGAACTTCCTGACTATCTATCGAAGTCACAACCTGTGATAACCGGTTAGTAGGAAAATAACCCCGAGGAGTAGGAAAGGGAAACTGACAAACAAGATGGTGCTACTGAGAAAGAAAATGAACCTAAATAGGATGAACAAGAAAGAAGAAACTGAGTATTGGCTAGTTTTGTCAGAAGACATCATCCTGAGACACAAATTATTGGAAACAGACAAACTGGAATGCAGACAAGAAGAAAAACAAGACAAGGTACATGTCTAGTTTGCGAATTTGAACCAAAGAATGTGAAAGTTGCATTATAAAATGAAGAATGGGTTAATGCAATGAAGGAGGAAATAGAACAAATAAAGAAAAACAAAACTTGGTCCTTAGTACCCCAACCTAAAGATAAGAATGTTATCGGTACTAAATGGATATTCAGAAACAAAATGAATGAAAATGAAGTGACAAGAAATAAAGCGATATTGGTATGCAAGGGATATGCATAGGAAGAAGGCATTGATTATGGTGAAAAATTTGCACCTATTGCTAGATTGGAAGGAGTTATAATGTTACTTGCATATGTTGCACACAAGAAATTTAAGGTTTATCAAATGGATGTGAAATCAGCATTTCTGAATGGTATACTTGAAGAAGAGGTCTACATAGAACAACCTGAAGGATTTTTTGATCCAAACAATAGAAACATGGTATGTAGATTACACAAAGCTTTATATGGTTTGAAGCAAGCACTGAGAGCATGGTATGAAAGACTGCATACTTACTTTTTAAGTATTGGATTTGTAAGAACTAGTGAGAACAACAATTTGTACATGAAAGGTGATACTAATGACATTATTATCATTGCTGAAATTTTTGTTGATGATATTATTTTTGGAGGTCAAGATCATGTATGTAAATCTTTTACTGATGACATGAGGAATGAGCTTGAAATGTCTATGTTCGGAGAGATTAAATTATTTCTCAAATTACAAGTGATACAACAGAGTGATGGGATATTCATCACATAGTCCAAGTACATAAAGGAAGTCTTGAAGACATTTGGCATGGAAGATGCTAAAATTGTGGGAACACCGATGGCTATTGGAAGAAAATTGACAAAGGAAGATGAAACTACAAAGGTAAACCGGACACTTTACCGATCCATGATTGGTAAGCTCATGTATATAGTTCACAGTAAGCTAGATATAGCACATGCTATGGGAATTGTTGCTAGATATTCTGCTAATCCTAGAGAATCACACATGATTTCCATTAAAAGAATCTTAAGATATCTAAAAAAGATAGAGGATTATGGATTATGGTATCCTAAGGAAGGTAAGTTTGAGCTGAAAGTTTATACTGATGCTGATTGGGCTGGAAATGTGGATGACAAAAAAAGTACCACCAAAGGAGCATTTTTCTTTGGTGAAAGACTTGTAACCTAGACAAGTAAAAAGTAGGCTTGTATTTCTCAGTCTACAGATGAAGTAGAGTATGTTGCTACTGCTACTAATTG
Organism: Chamaecyparis obtusa; assembly: GCA_027943335.1. Classification (NCBI taxonomy): domain Eukaryota; kingdom Viridiplantae; phylum Streptophyta; class Pinopsida; order Cupressales; family Cupressaceae; genus Chamaecyparis; species Chamaecyparis obtusa. The sequence goes on from BSBK01004417.1 coordinate 1,137,140, forward strand.
CTCAAACATTGCATATATCAAGCAAGTGTTGCAGGGAATGAATGAGGTAATCACTGACCCAATGATCATAAACTGTGACAACACAAGTGCTATTAATATTTCAAAGAGTCCTGTGATGCACTCTAAGACAAAGCATATATCAATTAAGTATCACTACTTAAGAGAACAAGTGCAAGAGAAGCAAGTAAAGTTAGAATTTGTCACATCGAAAGAACAACTTGTAGACATTTTTACAAAGCCTCTACCAAAGGACACTTTTGAATATTTGAGGACTAGACTTGGGGTCCGTCCCCTATCTATCGGTCACTAATGTGATATGGATGTTGCATCAACCTAACCTTATTAGAAGATCACTCATGTTGATGCAGCATAGTTCACACTTTGAATTTTGTTCAAGGTTGTGATTAAGTTTGCAGAACTAAAACAAATTGGGATATCAGTATACTAAGATACATAGGAAGTAATGGACAACAGAGAGTTACTTAGCTACTACAGAGCTGATTATTTATTTGTTTCTTTGGTATTGTTGTCAAAGGGAGAGATAAATAAGATGAAAAGAAAAGGAGATATACACTGATGAGAACTATCTAAGGGAGAATTAATCTGAAAGGAACTTGAGAACTGAAAAGGCTATATCTACAGAATGACAAAGTTGCATTTTATAATGTTGTTTTAGTAACGTAGTGATTAAACATATTAAGCAAGGGAGAGCTTACACTACACAACATTTTGATCACAAAGTTGTAGAATACATTTTTTGTATGTGTATGGTACATTTCATATTACTTGAGTTGCCATCAATGCCAAAGGGAGAGATTGATGAACTACAACTGATTTAGAACAAGAATGAAGAATCTATAATTCAAGATTACTGAGGAGTTGATGATTAGATATGAAAGATAATTAAATCAGTATTATGTTGTCATTGATGTCAACTAGCTTAACAGTACTTATCTTGTAAGTTACTATACCGATGCATCTGAAGGAAGGTGAAAGAGATGAAGAACAAAAATATCTACATGAGGAAGATGTATATGATAGATGAGGATAAGGAACACATTGAGTAACTTGTTGATGAGTCTATGACTTGATGAAATTGATTTTATTATGTTGCATTCATCTATGATGAATAATAGAGTTGAAAGACACAAAGCAGTGTTTTCGGTAAATAAAGCATTTTAGTATACACCAACTAAGTGTAGTGTATACTGAGTGTAGTATTAACTGAGCTCTTTTTCACCGATGCATTTCTTTGTTAACCAAGCAAAATAGAAAGGAATTAAATGATTAGTTTATTCGTTAAAGTGATGTGTTGTAAAGTGTATGAAATCGAGGTAATAGATAATGTTTATTATGAAGATCAATGGCTAACATAAATCAAAAGGATCTAATGGAGCAGATTGAAATGTAATACTGACACATCAGCTGAGGGAGCTTAAAGAGGAAAAATCTATGAATATGATTAAGCGGAAAAATCTAATGGAGGAAAAGAAAATGATTTACTTGTCTATATAAGAGACATTGGTTTCATTATGAAAGAGAGTCCGAAAGAAGAAGACACTGCAGAATTATCGTGTGAAGAAGTTTTCATGCATTCTGATCATACTGGTTAATAAGAACCGAGCTGCAGAATAGTTATCAAGCTACAAAGAGTTATTATCGATGAATAGTAAGTTGATACAGTGTTGAATCTAAAGTGTTATATTGGTCAAAAATATTTGAATGATCTGAACACTGATCTGTAAATTACAAACTGAAGTTATTTTATGGAAGATCATCTACTGTTACATAATTAACCATTGTACATAGTCAAATCTCTTAACTGAGTGGACTATGAAAGTCTTTTGATGTTTCATTCATAGAGTGAACATTGTTATCTTGTCAACCCCAGAGTGACTACTAGTTGGATGATAACTTCTAGTCTAAAATCCTCTAACAAGGTCACACCTAATAGTGTGTTTGTAACCTTTAACAGGGTTGGGTCTTCACCGACCTCACTTCAGAAGAGTGAACAATTTTGGGTTGCTAGTCCCAGGTGGTTTTTCCCTTTACATGGTTTCCATGTTAAATCTCTTGTGTTATGTGTTGATTGTGATATTTGTTTGTTATCATACTTTGCATATTACATCTTAGATTTAATCGATAATTATTACAAAGTTTAGACTGACAATCGGTAAATACACAGACAGTGAAGGTATTATATGTTTACTGAGTAGCATAAACAATAGAATTTTTTTGGATTATACATTTAGAATTGGGACACTAGATAACTGATTCACCCCCCTCTCAGTTATTCTAATACTTGTTAGGTTATTGAACATCATTAGTTGACTAGTATTAATTCATAAATGTCAACATACTTGGCATTTTCACAAAATTGATGTTTTAATCATGTTCACTAACCTAACAAGATAAGTTTGATGTTGTTTTAAAGCTTGATAGAGTCAATTATGTAGTGCTCAATTGACTAGTTTTGATTACACAGTCAGAAGAAAATGTAGTATAAAGTGCATTAAAAGATACTACAACATGTGCTTATAACAACAAAGAACTCACAAGTGATGTGCATTGTACATAAAAGAGAAACAACCATGTTGTATTTACAGAAGTAACAATGTTGTTGCAAAAAGATTAAAATACAAGTGATTTAAGATTATGTATTTTTCAAAAAAGTATCATCTACATCTTTTGCAATGCTTTGGAAATAATTCATATGATAATGCTAAATGTAAAATGCTACAAGAAGTGACCAAACCACAATGCTAACCAATCAAAAGATTCATGTTCAAAGTATAGTGCTAAAAAGATGCTACAAGAATTGAGTACAAAGTATCAAGAAATGTTTTTATTCTGGTGTTTTTGAGTGTCACGATCCTGTGGTCAAACCTCTTAAATGAGTTGACCAAATATTTTTATATTTGTTGCATTTCATATAAGTGAAAAATCATATACACTGATCTCTGTCATTTTAACTGCATATAATCAGTTAGCATGTAATAGACAGTATACTATTTTGAAGTTAACAAAATATTGAAAAGAGGTCATAGTCTACAACATAGATCAAAGCTTGGTGTTTTGTGTTAAGATTATAGAGCTGTAGAGAATAGAAGATGCATTGTTCAAAGAAATCAATCCTAGTGTTTGTGAGTGTCACAAGCCCCTACTCTAACCTCACAAACTTTTAAAATATTGTATGTTTTAAACCTGGCAACAACATAAAGATTTTAACATATTTTTGTGTTTTAGTTTCATGCACAAGGTTAAAGCCACAGTCAAATATTGTGGATCATAAGATGGTGGTTTTAAGCTCAAATTCAAATAATAGTGGTTATTAGTTGAGTTCATAGCTCTAGATCTAGAGTCGAGTACCAGTCACAAGAAAAGCCCAAGTTAGAGCTCACTGTCAAGCTAAGATCTTGGTGAATAACCCAGGTTCCAACCTTCAAATGTGAGCTTGCCGTCACAGTGGAGTCCTAGCTGAGATCACTATCATATATAGCTCAAGCTTCATGCTCATGGGTTATAATAAGAGAAGTCCAAGCTAAGATTTATGCTCGAGATCTATTCCAAAAATATGCTAGTCATAGCTAGAGCTCAACCCTAGTTCAAGCATAAAGTTTGGTCTAAAGCTATGACTGAAATATGATAGTCACACTCGATCTCTTGATCACAATGATATTCCCAACTAAACACATGTTCCAGTCACATCTCAGCCTGAGCTTTGAGTTTGTGATGTAGTCCATAGAGCTTGAGCTCTTCAATATACTACATCTAGAGGCCTTCAAACATAGTGATTACCTTCATCATACTAGTAAAAATCAAGGAGATGCCACAATTCTGTAGAGATTTTTCCATCATTTAGGGTTTTTCCCTAACGTTTTCTCAAAGACAAACACAAGTGAGATGCGAAAATCAAGGAACAAATACAATTGTGATAAAATCTAAAGTCTGATGGTAGAAAAAGTTAATGCCCTAACTCCAGCTAGTCTACACTAGTCAGAGCCTTGAAAATGCAGATGCCACCTCATTTACCTTAGAGATATTTCATGGCTCACAATTGCATAGTGGTCATGTTGACCCTTTGTAATTTGCAATAGTTTAGACTTAGGGTTTTGTCTAAGTTTAAGTTTTGTATAGGTTTGATGCATATTGAGTTTATCTCAATTATTTTTTTTAATATGTTGGTATTTGTTAAAAATATATTTATCTTTAAAAACCAACATTAGAGGCTGGTTTAAGGGCATTATATATGCATGTAATTTTTGGTTTATTGGCCAAATTAGAGTTGATTTAGGAGGGCTAAGTTAGGGGGCATGATTTTTGAATTTGGGGCTTTAGGATTCTTGAGAGGAGGACTTAGTGAACTATTTTGTTCCTTTGTGCCTTAGCTTATGTTTTGTAACCTTCATTTTCAGATTTTGAGGAAAATAATGCAAGTGGTCCATACTTTCTCATATTCTTTGAGTATTGAATTCAATCCTTTTCATCATTCAGCATCAAGTTTTATCTATTTTGTAACAAGGAGAAGTGAATTAATCCTATTACTCCTCTAAGTGATAAAAATTCAAACCTTGTGTGGAGTTTGTATGTTTGTTAACAGTTTTTATTGTTTGTGGTTTATACCCTAATAGTGAAATCAAGTTAACCTATATGTTGATTAGTGAATGATACTCCTAATCTCATTAGTATGTGCATTGTGAATGCTAGTTTAGATTCCAAGTAAGTTTGAGTTCAAATTTTGGTGTATCAACCCCTTTTCCCATTCAGTTTTAAAAGAATTTCTTTCTTCCCTTTTCCCAATCAAATTTTAGTTCAAGTGATATTGCAAATCAAATAGGAACCGGCCTAGAATCCAGAGACTCCTTCTCAATCAGAGTCCACCCACAACTCGTGAAGGTTTCCATTGTTAGGATGAAAAATTAATGAACCCTAATGCCTGAGTTAGGGTGATATTTTCAAACCTCAACAATGTCAATAGAGTTATTCTAATCCTCTTACTTAAATAACATATTTATAGAATTATTAGGCTACACTTAATAATATTAATGAATATGTATCTTTCTATGTCTTGGAGTCACAAATTTGGCTATGTGGTAATTTAATGTATATTTCATGAATCAAACATGCATAAAAAAGCATCATCATCAAACAACTATTTTGGATGTGCTTTTAGTGAGGTGATAGTAGTGAAACTAATGTAATATTTTTAACTTTGTAGACTAAATTCATTTAAAACTTCATAGACTAAATTCAGTTTTAACATACTAACAATATTTCCTTAATATATCACTTCAGGTTGAAAAAGGGTGTGATAACTTAGTTTGTTTTTCTAAATCTCTCTTATTATTATATTGGCTCAAAATTTTAGAAGAAAAAAAAACAATACTTGAAGCTAAAGATACAAATAAAAATTATATATTATGAAAAAATATAATAAATATTTGTAAATATATAATAATTATAAATATAGTATTCTTTAAATCTAAAAATACAACTCAATACAAATATTTAATTTAAAATAAATAGTGATAAAAAAGATAATTACTATGAGTATCAATATAATGGAATAAGCATTCACTATATTGCCTGATGACAAAAATTTATAAAAAAAAAAAAAAAAAATCACAACCCTTTCTTTTATTTCACCATGCCTAAATTTTATATTACCTATTAACCAAACATTTAACACCTCACGATATACAATCCTAAGCAGGACCCAAATGTGAGTTGAGGAAAAAATTAAAGAGTGTGAGTATATATATATATATATATATATATATATATATATATATATATATATATATATATATATATATATATATATATATATATATATATATATATATATATATATATATATATATATATATATATATATATATATATATATATATATATATTGTTGGAAATATAGATGCAGTAACTGAGAGGGGGGGTGAATCAGTTAACCACAAAATATTACCACTGATCCCTTAAATATCTTAACAAATTATTTACTGTGCCACTTGGTAAATATGCAGAGAAATGCTAAAAACTTGATCATTGAAATGTGTAATAATTAAACTGTTCTTAAGCATTCATCACTAATTAACTTACATGAATAAAGAAAATAACATGAACACAAGAGACACCAAATTTACCATGGAAACCCAATATGGGAAAAACCACCAATGTAACTAGTTACTATTTTTCACTCTTCTGAAGTGATGCCCGGTTAGAAGCCAACCCAATAAAAGGTTACAAAACACACTGTTAGGTGTGACCTTGTTAAAGGATTTAATCACCCTGCTAGGAGTGGCCTTGTAAGAGGTCTTGAAATAATTCAATAGAACTGTTACCTTGTTAGAGGATTTACAAAATGGTTGTTAAACCAACTCGGTTAAGAGATTTTGATATCACTGCTACAATTGCTAGAGAGTAATAATGAAATAACCTGCAACTGAATTGTTGAATATAGATCGAGCTGTTCTATTTCACTAGATCCTTACTGATCAATTAAATCTTTGCTACTCCTCAAGGATATCTGACCATCCTTCAAAATTTGCACACACCTTTCCTCAAAATGATTTCTGCATGTTGTATATCTTTTATTCACCATTTGACCTTCTATATATATATGCCATTTCATAATCATTTAGATTGTCAAGTCAGCACTAATAATTATTATAACAGTCAGCTGGGATAAACAAACTGTAATAACAAAATTCTTTGAAAGGGCCAACCTTGCTCGGTAAACATTAATCCTGAAAAGATTTCCTTTGGTGACCGAGAGAACTCGGTAACCACAGTGAATTCTACAAGATCCTTTGGAGACCAAGAGAGCTCGGTAACCACTAATTTTCCTTCGATAACCAAGGAGGCTTGGTTAACACTGTTATCCTGTCAAATTTCCTTTAGACATCCAAGAGAACTTGGTAGACACTAAAAACCGCCTAGCTGACCGACTGAGCTCGGTAGATACTGATAACTGCTTAGCTGACCGAATGAACTTGGTAGATACTGATAACCGCTTAGCTGACCCACTGAACTTAGTAGATACTGGGAGTGATAATTGATATGACATTTATGTGACATCAAAGACAACACATAGCTAATCCAACAATGTCCTTTAGACAATTGTATCCAACAATCTCCCTCTTTGGCATTGATGGCAACACAACATGTCATAGCACAATGAAATTTCACAGAGAAACCAAGAGTAAGAAGCATATCCTTAGCTTCATTCTGATTCCCATCATCTTCAACCTTCTTTCTCTGACTGAGAACTCTCCCTCTTTACTTCTCAAATTATTCTTCTTAGAAATTTCTTGAAATGACAGCAAACTCTCCCTCTTTGACAACACATGCCAAAGACAATTAACACAGTTTCGGTAAATATCAATGTACCTTATGTACTGATTCATATGCAATGATTCCCTGACTATGCTGCATCAACTGATTGATCTTCAACATGTTCTAGTTGATGCATCACTAAAACTTTATTTAGTGAACCTCGGACAGGGGAGTGACCCCTAACTTGCCTCTTAGATACAAGAATGCATCCTTAGGTAGTGGTTTGGTGAAGATATCTGCAATTTGTTCTTTTGTATGAATATATTCCAATCTGATTTCCTTGTCCTGCACCAATTCTCTGACAAAGTGATATTTAATTGCAATGTGCTTAGTTTTGGAATGCATTACTAGATTCTTTGAAATATTTATTGCACTTGTATTATCACAAAACATAACAACTGGTTCTTTGATCTCAACCTTCATGCCTTCCAAAAGCTATTTAAACCATATAATATTAGAGCAATTTACTGCTGCAATAACATATTCTACTTCTGCTATGGATTGGGATGTGCAGTTTTGCTTTTTACTAGTCCAAGATACTAACCTCTTGCCAAGAAAGAATGCACCACCACTTGTACTCTTTCCGTCATCAATGTTTCCTGCCCAATCAGCATCAGTAAACACTTTTAAATCCAGATTGCCTTCAAATTTATACCACAAGCCATAATCTTCAGTTCCCCTTAAATACCTCAAGATTCTTTTGATTGCCATCATGTGATTTTCTCTGGGTTTAGCTGAGAATCTTGCCACTATTCTAATTGCTAAGGCAATATCAGGCCTTGTGTGTACTACATACTATAATTTTCCAATCATTGATCTATATAAGGTCTGATCTACTTCTTTTGAATCATCATCTTTGGTAAGCTTCAGTCTAGTACACATGGGTGTACCAACTGGTTTTGAATCTTCCATACCAAATTTCTTAAGTATTTCCCTGATATATTTAGACTGAGTAATGTAGATACCATTTTTGTTCTGCTAAATCTGAAGTCCAACAAAGAATTTTATCTGACCAAACATAGACATTTCAAATTCTTTGTTCATAAGTTCTAAAATTTTTTTGCACTAATCATCATTTCCTGTAAACATAGTATCATCCACAAATATTTCTGCCAAAACAATTTTGTTATCTGATCCTTCTTTGATGTATAAATTGTTGTTGTCATTAGCCCTTTTGAAATTAATCTGAGTAAGATAGTTATGTAATCTTTCATACCATGCTCTAGGACCTTGTTTCAGACCATACAATGCTTTGTGTAATTTGCAGACCATATCTCTTTTGTCTAGATCAATAAAACCTTCAGGTTGCTCAATGTAGACTTCTTCCTCAAGAATACCATTGAGAAAAGCAGATTTGATATCCATCTGATATACCTTAAATCCTTTATGTGTTGCATATGCAAGTAAAGTCCTCACACCTTCTAATCTTGCAACAAGAGAAAAAGTCTCTCCATAATCTATTCCTTCTTCTTGAGAATATCCTTTACATACCAATCTTGCTTTGTTTCTTGATACTTGACCATCTTCATTCAACTTATTTCTGAATACCCATTTTGTCCCAATTATATTTTTATCTTTAGGCCTAGGTACAATAGTCCATGTCTTATTTTTCTCTATTTGATCTATTTCTTCATTCATAGCCTCAATCCAACTTTCATTTTCTAATGCATCTTTGACATTTTTAGGTTCAAAATCAGCAAATAAGCATGTACCTTTTAGTTTACTTCTTGTCATAGTACCATCTGATTTGTTTCCAATAATCTGATCTAGTTTATGATGCTTTCTGATGTACTTGGCTAATATAGGTTCCTTGCTTCCTAAATGAGTTACATTATCATCTTCTTCATCTTCAGGTTCAGATTTCTTGGGTTCGGTAGATACTTTCTCGGTAGCTTTAGACTGAGACTCGGTACTTTGTGACTCGGTTAGAACTTCTTCTTGTGACTCGGTTACTGTACTGGGCTCGGTAGATATAGTCTCCTTGCATGTGTCTAGCAATGTATCAGGTTCGATGTAAACAAATTTTTTGTAGTCCTCTGGTTCCTTTTTGCTTTCTTCTTCAATCTTTTCTGCAAACTCATCAATTCTCACATGTGCACTTTCTATGATTTTGTGAGTAGACAAATTTAGACATCTATATGCCTTACTTTTGCAAGAATATCCCAAAAATATTCCTTCATCACTTTTTACATCAAATTTTCCTTTTCTAGATTCTTTCAAGATGTAACATTTACTACCAAATACTTTTAGGTAACTTACATTTGGTTTGTAGCCATACCATAGCTCATATGGAGTCTTGAATGTGTCTTTTCTCAGCTGTACTCGGTTCAAGGTATGAACTGCAGTGCTGATAGCTTCCTTCCAGTATTTCATAGCAATGTTCTTTTCAATCATTAGAGTCCTTGCACAGTCCATGATAGATATGTTCCTTCTTTCAGCTATTCCATTCTGCTCAGGAGTTCTCGGGGCTGATACCTATCTTTTGATTCCTCTTTCAATGCAAAAATTATTGAATTCATGGGAGATGAATTCACCACCTCTATCTGATCTCAAGCATTTTATTCTTTTTCCTATTTCCTTTTCTACTCTTGCTAAATACCATTTGAACTTCTCAAATGCTTCAAACTTTTCTCTTAAATACATAACAGTCATCATTCTAGAATAATCATCAACAAAGAGAATAAATAATTTTTCTCCAGTAGAGCTCTCAATTCCAAAATATCCAAAATATCCAAAATATCACAATTTCCAAAATATCTTCAGACTGATAGTTTTTACTTTTGAAACTAGACTTTCCCATTTTACCAATTTGACAATTCTTGCATAGACCAACATCAGGTTTCTTCAAAGTAGGAATACCTCTTACTTTCTTGAATTTTCTTATTTTCATCTTGTTGTCAAAATTTACATGACATAACCTTTTGTGCCATAACCAACTTTCTTCAATTTGAGCAATAAAACATGAGTAATCACCAAGATCAAGATAAAACAGGTTACCTTTGGTTTGTTTGCCTGATCCTATTAGTTTTCCTTTGTCATCCAGCAGTCTTGCTTTGCCATTCATGAATTCAACCTTGAATCCAATGTTGATTAGCTATGCTACACTTAGAAGATTATGCTTTAGTCCTTCGACCCAATATGCATTATCACATATAAGTTCTTTGGTTCATGAAATTCATCCCTTTCCTTTTATACAACAGGGTTCATTGTTTCCAAACCTTACATTACCACCATCAAAGTTTTCAAAGTGTTCAAAATTGGTCCTGTCACCAGTCATATGATGTGAACATCCACTGTCTATAATCCATGTATCATTCTTGCTTATATGAGAGATAAGTGCCATCTCATCTTCATCATTATCAGATTCATCTTTTATAGCAATGAAAACAATTTCTTCTTCACTATCATCTGCATCTTTAGCTAAGAAACATGTTTTCTTACCTTTATCCTTGAATGATTTGAAATTTTTCTTGCCATTGCACTTGTAATTTTTCTTCTCATCTTTGCTTTGCTTGTTTGGACACCTAGCTGCAATATGACCAATTTCTTCACATGAAAAATAGATTAAAGGAGTTTTAGCTCTGTATTTTCCTCTACCTCTTGAATACTTCTTTGCAAGTAATGCTTCAATAACTTCAAGATCACTATCAGAACTTTCCTCTGATTCTTCTTCACTTTTTGATTGGATTTTCTTCCCTTTCTTGAGTGAAAGTTTGGCCTCAAAAGCTGATTCAATATTTTTAGAAGTTGGAACATAGTTGTCATAGTTATCCAGTTCAAAGGCTATCAATCTTCCAACTAAGGCATCCAAAGTTATATTGTGATTTTATTCACATCTTCTTTCTTGAATAGCAGAAACTCTTATTGCATAAATAGGGAGTAATGTTCTAAGAACCTTACTTATAACTGTTTCATCATCAATTTTTCCTCCAGAAGCTCTGATTGCATTAACACTTGTCTTGATCCTTTCAACATATTTTTTAATGTTTTCTTCTTCTCTCATTTTCATTTGATCAAACTATCCTCTTAGGCTCTCTGCTTTGGCTCTCTTCACATTGTCATCACCACCATAGATTTTCTTCAACTTGTTCCACATTTCATGAGTAGTTGTGCAGTCTTTGATTTCATCAAATTATTCATAGCTAAGAGCTGATGCAATGTCTATCATCATAGTGTTGTGGTTCTTCTTCTCTACAATGTCTTCAATAGTTAATGTGCCAGTAGGAATTGTATATTCTTGATCAATATATTTGCATCCTGAATCACCAATGGAAGCCAGATGTAATCTTATGAGACCTTGCCATGCCGAAAAGTTATTTCTGTTAAGCCTTGGAATTTCTCTTTTGTAAGACATCCTGATCTTTAGCTTAGGTCCTTGAAACCCTTCTTGCAAGCACCAAAAGCTCTGATACCAGTTGTTGGAAATATAGATGCAATAACTGAGAGGGGGGGGGTGAATCAATTAACCACAAAATATTACCACTAATCCCTTAAATATCTTAACAAATTATTTACTATGCCACTCGATAAATATACAGAGAAATGCTAAAAACTTGATCCTTGAAATGTGTAATAATTAAACTGTTCTTAAGCATTCATCACTGATTAACTTACATGACAAAAGAAAATAACATGAACACAAGAGACACTAGATTTACCATGGAAACCCAATATGGGAAAAACCACCAATGTAACTAGTTACTATTTTTCACTCTTCTGAAGTGATGCCCGGTTAGAAGCCAACCCAGTAAAAGGTTACAAAACACACTGTTAGGTGTGACCTTGTTAAAGGATTTAATCACCCTGCTAGAAGTGGCCTTGTAAGAGGTCTTGAAACAATTCAATAGAACTGTTACCTTGTTAGAGGATTTACAAAATGGTTGTTAAACCAACTCGGTTAAGAGATTTTGATATCACTACTACAATTGCTAGAGAGTAACAATGAAATAACCCGCAACTGAATTGCTGAATATAGATCTCTATTCTATTTCACTAGATCCTTACTGATCAATTAAATCTTTGCTGCTCCTCAAGGATATCTGACCATCCTTCAAAATTCGCACACACCTTTCCTCAAAATGATTTCTGCATGCTGTATATCTTTTATTCACCATTTGACTTTCTATATATATATGCCATTTCATAATCATTTAGATTGTCAAGTCGGCACTAATAATTATTATAACAGTCGGCTGGGATAAACAAACTGTAATAACAAAATTCTTTGAAAGGGCCAACCTTGCTCGATAAACATTAATCCTGAAAATATTTCCTTCGGTGACCGAGAGAACTCGGTAACCACAGCGAATTCTGCAACATCCTTTGGAGACCGAGAGAGCTCGGTAACCACTAATTTTCCTTCGATAACCAAGGAGGATCGATTAACACTGTTATCCTATCAAGTTTCCTTTAGACACCTGAGAGAACTCGGTAGACACTAAAAACTGCCTAGCTGACCAACTGAGCTCGGTAGATACTGATAACCGCTTAGCTGACCAACTGAACTCGATAGATACTGATAACCGCTTAGCTGACTAACTGAACTCGGTAGATACTGGGAGTGATAATTGATATGACATTTGTGTGACATCAAAGACAACACATAGCTAATCCAACAATGTCCTTCAAACAATTGTATCCAACAATATATATATATATATATATATATATATATATATATATATATATATATATATATATATATATATATATATATATATATATATATATATATATATATCAGCAACAAGTCCTTATTTTTGCATGTGAATGGTATCAATCTTATAATTCCTCATATCAATATTATAATAACTTTCCAATGAATTTTTCTCCCCTTATAAAATGATTTGAGATTTACTATCAAATCTCTTTTTAACCGCAATTTGGTAGGGTACTAAGAGGTTTGTTGGATAATTTGTAAATGTTCTTCTTAATATGTCATTTTATTTATTTATTTTATCTTTCTTTTTTTCACAATATATATGTTATTACTCACATTTATTTAATAAGTTTAAATGTTAACTATTTATTTAGTCTTTCAAATGTTAATTTATATTTATTTCTTATTTTTAAATTAATACATATTTAGTCTAAGAGAATATCACATGTATATAGTCTTTGATTTACTTACTCAAAGTTCTAAAGTCAACCTATTGGTTGTAGAAAACAAATTTAGGATGGAAACATAAAGGTGTGTCTCATTTGTGAAATAGAAACATAACCCCTAAAAAAAATATTTAAAAGAGAAAAAGTCATTGAACATTTAAGACGTGCTCACATGTAAACAAGGTTCTAATGGATGTCACTCATTTCCCATTTAAATACTTAATTAAAGTTTCCTTTAAATAAAGGGCATTTGTTTGAGAGTCCTTTGAATACATGAAACTAATTTTTGACCAAAAATAATAATTGACTGGAGGCAAGGTTTTAACAATTAAGTGAAATCATGATGATAGATTTTATAGGCTTGTAGTCCATATGAGTTTTAATTTATAAATTTTATTTTCTCTTTTCTAATAAAGGTAAGTTTACATAAAAGTTTTTATAAACAAATAAGCTTAAAAAATAAAATATGTTTAAATTTTATATTGATGTCTTTATTTTAAGGAAAAAATTATCTATATTCAAAATGTATATTAGATGAAAAAATATTGTCTAAATTATTATTAATTTAAATTTAAAAACTAATAGTAAAGAGAAAACATAATTAAATTCAAATTATTTGGGATGGTATCAGAGCTATGATAAGTTTTTACATTTGTCTTAGGTCAAGCTAGGGCCGATGTGCCCTAGCTCGTTTTCCTCTATTGTGTGATTCGTTTGCTTTGATAAGGGGGTTTTTTTATCATTTTTTACGGGGGTTGTCACCTACTTCACATTGGTGGATGAGTTTTTCTTGGGTACCATTTGGGGGATTTCCTCTAGCTACAATTTGCACGTGGGCTTTGTGTCATGTCATAGGTGTAGCATGGGCATTCAGAGTTGTGGGACTCTTGTCCCTTTCCCTCCATTTTCTCGGGTGTGTGTGCTTGTGTACATGGAGAGTCGAGGTCCTTCCTCTTCTCAAAAGATTTTTTCAGACTTGGAGATGGTAGACCAATCTCCTTTGCTACATGCATGTGGTAAGGAGAAAATAGGCAAACCTCATTTTGGGGAAGGAGATTCATCTTCGCAAGCTAGACATTTTAGATGAAAAATTAAATGGATTCTTGGAGAGGTCTGAGGATCACCCCATTTTTGTTATCAACTCGAGAAAGTTTCAGAGGATGTTGAATTTTGGTGTAATCATGCTCTCATATGAAAATTCATAGGGCTTTGTCTTTCTTTACATGTGTTATAATCTTGGGTGTGCCGGGTTTGGAACCCCGAAGGAGATACGAAGATACTGCTAGAAGCTAACAACTATTTCCTAGTAATTTTCTCTAGCATGTTGGATACGAATAGGGCTTTTGAGTGTGGCCTGTATTTCTTCAACCGAGTGGGGCTCTTTCTTAAACCTTGGAATATTGGCTTCAATTCTACTGAGGAGATCCCCTCTCAAGTGCTTTTATGGTTTCACATACCAAGGATTTTGCTATAATTTAAGAGGGAAGACATCCTTCACTCAATCTTGTAGCTTCTTGGTAAACCCGTGGGTTTGGCCACACAAACTTAGGATCGAAAGGTAATTACTTATGCACACATTTGTGTAGAAGTTGATTTAAATAATCCATTACCAGATTCTATGGAATTTTTTTGGGAAACATCATGGGTCCAACAACTAGACTATGAGACCCTACCATTTAGATGTAAAATTTGTCATGAGTATGGTCATTTACAATGGAGATGTCCTAGAAATAAATCTCCCCCATTGGCAATTTTTTATCCTTCTCACTCTGGTTTTAGAGAGGATAAGGGGAAGGTCCCTATGTCTAATGGTCCTATAAATAAGGAAGGTTTCATTCTTATCAAGTATTAGAATAGAGGTAGAGAAAAGAAGAGAACTTGGTTGGATGGACATAAATATGTTACTCCAAACAGGTTTGGTGTTCTTCATGATCTGATCCAAGAGGAAGGAATTCTAGTTGAAATGTCTTTGGGCGCCCAAGTTTAGCAGGTGGATGATGAGGAGACTTCAAAGAAAGAGGATTAGGTTATTTCTTTAGGACATCAACAAGATAGACAAATGGTCATGGACCTGCCTTCTCAAGTTCAGGAAGGCAAGGATCTTAGTGGGTCATAGGTTCTAGAGGGTGCAGTTCTGATGGTTTCTTCTCCTCCTCCCTCTAAGTTGGCCTCAAATTATGTGAAGAGTAAAAAAGTCCCTCTTTCTTTAGGTCTACAATAGAAGTCCCTTAAAAAGGGCTCTTTAGACAAACTATTGCAAAGTGGATGAAAAATAGATCAAGAAAAGGTGAAGCTTATTGGTGAAACTTTGGTTGAGTCAGGGTTTGTGAAGCCCATTGATTCTCACTTCTCTCAACCTCATAAATTATTGTGCTATCATGGAATATACGGGGGTTGATAACATCCCTAGAAAAAATGTCATTCATAGATTAATTGATTCTCAGTCTCTCGATGTAGTTTTATTCAGGAAACCAAGATTTTAGTGGATGGTTTGGCTAATTGTGTTCTTCATGTCTAGCCCTAGGGCCATTGGTAGGGGGTGGGTGCTCATAGAAGTTCCATGGGGGTTTCTTACTTCTGGAACCTAGGGAAGATCTCCCCCTTATGGTGGAGTTCTAGCAAGTCTTCTATTTCTATAGTTGCTTCTAGCTTTAAGATTGGAGAAAAGTGCCTCTTTTCTAATATCTATGCTCCTACTGATCTTTCAGGTAATTCACATCTTTGGGCACATATAAATTTTGTTAGGTACCTAGATCCTCTTCTCTCTTGGATTATGGCTAGTGATTTTAATTTTTTTACTAGCTTGGATAAAAAATATGGTGGGTTACACAGGCTTTACCCCTCTTCAAATTTTGCCAAAGACAATATCAATTTCTTAAATCTTATTGATGTGAATCCAGTTAATGTTGTCTTTACATGGAATAATAGGAGTGGTGATGAATCTATTTTAGGAAGGCTGGATATATTTTTGGTCTCTTTCTATTGCGTGTGTGACAGGTGGTCCACCACTTCACAAGTTCTGGATTGGATGGCTTTAGATCATTGGCCTATCAAGTTTTCTATCACCTCATTTAGAATCTCAAAAAATACTTCTTTCAAATTTCAATTGATGTAGCTGCATGATGTGTCCTTAAAGGATCTTATGGTTGACTGGTGGTATGAAGGGATGTCTACTCATGGTTGGGATATGGATACCTTTGGAAAGAGGTTATAGCATATAAAATAAAAGCTTAAGTAGTGGAATAAATAATGTTTTGGAAATCTTCAAGTGCAGAAGATGGCAGCTTAGTCCAAGTTGGATGATGTCACTCATCATATTAGGGATTAAGGGATGATTGTAGGTCTTAGGATAGTTGAGTCCATAACTCTCAAGGATTTAGAAGAGTGGGCATTGTGTGAGGAGATTTTTTGAAATAAAAGTCTTAGGTTGATTTGCTTCAAGAAGGTGATCAAAACACATCTTTTTTCCATAACTTTGTTAAGGCTCATAGATATCATAATTCTATTACTTCTATCATATTTTTAGATGGGCCTATTGTCTCCTTTAATGAGGATATTTCCAGGGAAGTTTCCATGTATTTTTAAAATATGTTTACCAAAGAGTAATCTAAATCCATGGAGGAAGAGAGGTCCATCCTAAATTGTATCCCCTCTCTAGTCTCTATTGAAATGAATGATTCTCTCTTATGACCCATTTTGATGGTTGAATTAGAGGAATTTGTGTTTCATACAAGAAAAGGTAAGGCTCCTAACCCCGATGGATTTTATATTGAGTTCTTTTAGGAGTTTTGGAAGATTATAAAATATGATCTTCTAGACATGGTTCAAGAATATGATTGGAATAATAAAATGCTTAAGTATATGAATTTACTTTCTTGGCTCTCATTCCTAAGAAGGAGGGGGATAATAGTTTGGATCAATTTAGGCCTATTGCATTATGTAATATGGTCTACAAGAATATCACTAAATTTATTATTGAAAGGCTTAAGCCTTTCCTTTGTACATTGATCTCTAAGGAGCAAGGTGGTTTTGTTAATGGAAGATAGATTATGGATGGTGTTGTGATAGATATGGAAGCTATTCATTTGATGGAAACCGCCAAGGAGAAAGCTATGTTTATTAAGCTAGACATGGCCAACATTATGATAGGGTGTATTGGGAATTCTTACAAAAAACCCTATTGGCCTTTGGTTTTGCTGAAGAGTGGGTGAATTGGATTCTTAGCTGTTTGACTTATACCTCTTTTCTCATTTCTTATTAATGGTGAGCCTTCAGATCTATTCAATGCTTCTTGGGGACTTCCACAAGAGGACCTATTATCCCCTTATTTATTCATTATCATGGTTGAGGGACTGAGAAGATTTATTACTTCCTAGGTGAGATAAGGTTTTATTCAAGGATGGAGCTGGAGCAATACTCTACCTCCCTATTCTCATCTTTAGTTTGTGGATGAAATTGGCCTGATGGGAAGGGCTAGAATCAATGAGGTTGTGAATTTTAGGAGAGCCTTGGGTATCTACTTAAAAGATTCTAGTCAAAAAATAAATGAAGACAAGTTATCCATATATTTATTTAATAATACTTAACTTATTTAGGATATGATTTCTAGGATACTCAAGTTTCAGATTGGCTCTCTTCCTTTGATGTACCTTGGGATTCCTTTGATTTTGGGGGCTCAATATAGAGATTTTTGGTAGGGAATTTTGGAAAAATTTAGATGCCGGGTTAGTCATTGGAGTTATAGGTGGTTATACCTTTTTGGTAGAGTGCTTCTTTTGAAGACGATGGTGTAATATATTTCCATTTATAAATATTTTGTGCAGGTTCCCCCTTCTAGCTTTGTGAGAGGGTTTGATGCTCTTTCTCATCAATTTATCTGATCTTCCAAGTTTCTTTCTTCTAAGTGGAATTTAGTTAAGTGAGAGTATATTTGTAGATCAAAGCATACTAGGGGTCTTGGTCTTCGATATTTTTCTTTGGTTAGCCAGGCCTTGGTGACAAATCTCTATTAGAGGTGGTGTAACGATCAGGATCATGATTGGGCCAATATTTTAACTCACAAGTACCTCCCTGGTGTTTCCTTCCATGGGGTGCCACATTATGGATTGTTGGGTAGGGGATCTTGTATTTGAGATACTCTTAAAAAGGGAGCTCAACTTGTTAAAGATGAAATTTTTTGGATTTTTAATTTAGAGGTTCTAAAGCCCTATTTTGGTAGGACTCTTGAGATGGTCACCCTCCTATTCTCTCTAGCTATCCACAACTTCAATCTCTTTGTAACATTTTCACTAATCCTAGATCGATTAAGGTGGAAAATTTTAAAATATTTAGGTGTACAATTCAGGTGGAGATGACTTACTGGAAGGACCCTATTGAGTGGCCCTTGGGTGGTTTTAAGGAGGACCTTATTATGTTGGCTTCAATCTTGGAGGGTAGGTTATGAAGTTCCCTTCAAGAGAGGGATATTATGGCTTGGGGTGCCAACTTGATGCAGGAGCATCCTAGGATTCTTGGCAATCCTATATCAACCAAAAATATGTTTGTTTTGAAAGGAAAATTAGTAGTTTTGATCTTTGTTGGTGAAGTATTTGCTTTGTTTTTGGAGTTTGGTTGCTCAGTTTCTGTGGTTACCGAGGTGCTCGATCTCTAAAGGACACTCAGTAACTGAAGGCATTAGTTACTCCTAGTGCTCAGCGATAAATGCATTGCTTGATGAAGCTTGGTGGGGTCAGTTCACTAGTGCTCAATTATTTCTTTGTTGTTCAGTGTTTGGTTACTGATAGGTCTCGGTGTTGTTGGCTGGTGCTATGTATTCTTGCAGATTGACTTGGTTGTTTGGATGAATCATCTTGGCTGACTGGTGCATTTAATCTGGGTCACATTCTTCAAGTTATGGATTGACCATTGGACATGTGGGGACCTAGATCTGGTGTGTTGCATTCTCCTATGTGGATTTGAAGGCTGACATGGATAATTTAATTATTGTAAGGCTATTTGAGACCTGATGATGTTTTGCATTTAATATTTGTATACTTTGGAAGCTGACTAGGCTTTGGGATTTAATTGTTTTGAAAGTTGACTTGTGGCTAGGATTTAGTATTTAAGAGCATGATGGGGTAGTTTTTGAGGAGGAAGTAGATGGGAGATTTGGAGTTGGATCTAGAAATATAGAAAAGTTAGTAGGTTGTGAGCTTAGGCACAAGAAGATTTCTTGGTGGCCTACGTGCACAAGTTTAGATCTTCCTTGGTGGGCCTATCAGTGTTTTGTCATGTTACAGACCTGGTCTAGCTAATAGGTGTATTAGATCCTACATGATCTTCTAGAACTATTCTTGCTTTGTAATTGGCTATAACTGGGAAGGCCTTACAGCCTGACACTTTGCATGTAATCAATTTTTAATGAATAAATATACTTGTTATCTCTCAGATCTGGTGTTATTGTGTGTAATTCCACTGTATTATGGTTTGACTACAAGTTTGGATAGTCCTTAATTGGATCCTTCATGCTTGACTACATTATGTAGTATTAGAGTGATTTGATCTTGAATGTGTTGACAGATCGCCAAAGGAGAGGTAGTTTGCACTAGGATCTTGGATTGAAGATGCCTCTGAGGAGAGCTCATGAAATCTCAAAGGAGGAAGCTACTGGAGAATTCAGTCTTGATGATTTTAGAGCTTTGCAAAAACAAGTGCAAGATCTGTAAGAGGAATTGAGAAAGAAGAAGATTACACCAAACTAAGATAGTGCTGATGAATCTAAGGAAGAAGATCATTTTGAAGAGGCTGTAGAAGAAGCTAGAGATCCTGAAGAAAATAGAATCTTGAAGGCTATGTCTAAAATTGAAAAAGACCTAAGATTGAAGTTTTTTCATTTTCTAGAAGCCTTAGACAAAAAGAGTTGATTGATTGGATTAATGAGATAGATGAGTACTTTGAGTATGAAGAGATAGAAGATCCTGATAGGATTAGATTTGCAAAGACTAAACTAAAGGGTCATGCAAATATTTGGTGGAGGGAAGTTCAGTTGGAAAGAAGTAGGAGAGGAAAGGAAAAGATCACTAAATGGAACCAAATGGTTGACAAGTTGAAGAAGCAATTCATTCTGGTGGATTATGAATTAGACATGTTTAAGAAAATGCAAGCCTTGAAGAAGACTAACAAATTAGTGTAGGAGTACATTGAGGAGTTTTACAGAATCCTAATTAGGACTGGTCATTCTGAAGCTAATAAAGAGAAGGTTGCTAGGTATGTCTATGGTTTGAGACCTAGTATTCAAGAAGAGTTACTTATTGTTCAGATGAAAACAATAGGAGATGCTTGTCATATGGCATTAAAGATTGAAGAAAAGTTGAATAAGAAGTTTGAAGGAAGACAAAAAAAATAGGAACTAAGGTGGTAAGACTGGTGAAATAGTTGCTGAAATTAATGTGGTAGAGAATCCTAAGAAGACTAATGTGGGATCTGGCAGTGGTCAAGTCACTAAGAATTTCAATACTAGATAGAGAGGAAGGTGGAAAAATGAGTTCATTGGTACTTGTTATCAATGTGGTGAAGTGGGTCATAGAAGTTTTCAATGTCCTAAGAAAAGGGTTGCACTAACTACCAAGGAAGACATTGAGAATGTTGCAGAGAAGGGTGAATTTATGATCACTAGGAGGTTGGCTACATGTGTCCAGGAAATAGTGCAAAGAAGAAATTTGTTCAGAACCAGATGTAAGCCCAACGATAAGGTATGTAATGTTATAGTTGATGGTGGCAGTTTTGAGAACTTTGTTTTAGAAGAGATGGTTAGTAAGTTGAATTTGGAAAGAAAGAAACATCCTAATCCTTATCAGATTAGTTGGATACAAGATGTGTCTAAGGTTAGGATTAAAGAACAATGCTTGGTTAATTTTCAGATTGAATCTTATAATGATGAGATATTGTGTGATATATTGCCTATGGATTCTTGTCATTTGTTGCTCGGTAGACCTCAGAAATTTGATATAAAAAAAAAAATTTATGGTCGTGCAAATGCTTATGTGGTTAGGCATGAAGGATTGAGGCATAATTTTTTACCTTTATAGGAGATAGGGGCTAAGGGATATGGATTTATCAGGTTTTGTCCTTATGAAAAACCTTAGGAGCAGAGGATTGATGAACCTATTCCTACAAAGCTTAGTTTGAAGGAGAAGGAGAATGATATATCTAAAGAGTTTGTTGAGATTAAGAGGCAGATGGTCATTCTAATAGAAATAGTACAATAGATAATGAGATTTGTGACACAGAGAGATGTGGATGATGTTGAGTTGATTGAGGAGTCTGGAGAGGATGGTATTTACTAAGGTACTGATGTGGTCAGTAGTGAAAGAGGTGGTTAGAGTCAGTTGTTATTAGTTGCAGACATGAACGATAAGAAAAGTGGGAAGTAGGAAAAATTACTATAGGGGACAATGGATGAAGTGAAGACAACTTGGAATGAAGGACAAGAGGAGATATGGGTTAAGAACAAACATGGCATACATGTTATGATTCCCTTAAGACATTCCTGATTTCCTTATGAGAAAATCTTCTTTACCTAATGAGAAAATCTTCTTTACCTAGGGTGTCTGATGCAGGAGCATCCTAGGATTCTTGGCAATCCTGTATCAACCAAAAATGAGTTTGTTTTAAAAGGTAGATTAGTAGTTTTGATATTTTTTGGTGAAGTATTTGATCAATTTTTGGAGCTTGGTTGCTTGGTTCCTATGGTTATCAGGGTTCTCAATCTCTAAAGGACACTTGATAACTAAAGGTGTCAGTTACTCCTGGCTCTTGGTGATTATTGCATTTCTCAATGAAGCTTGGCAAGGTCAATTCACTGGCACTCGGTTATTTCTCTATTTCTTGATGTTTTGTTACCGATGGTTCTTGGTGTTGATGGTTGGCACTTGGTGTTCTTGTAGACCAACTTGGTTGTTTGGATGAATCGGCTTGGCTGATTGGTGCATTTAATCTGGGTCATGTTCCTCAAGTTATGGATTGACCGTTGGATGTGTGGGGACATAGATCTAGTGTGTTACATTCTCCTATGTGGATCTAAAGACTGACATGGATAATTTAATTATTGTAAGGCTATTTGAGAGCTAACCATGTTTTTCATTTAATATTTGTATACTTTGGAAGCTGATTGGGCTTTAGGATTTAATTGTTTGTAAAGCTGACTTGTGGCTAGGATTTAGTATTGAAGAGGATGGTGGGTTAGTTATTGAGGAGGAAGTAGATGAGAGATCTAGAGTTGGATCTAGAAATATAGCAGAGTTAGTAGCTTGCAATCTTAGGCACAAGAAGATTGCTTGGTGGCCTACGTGCACAAGTTTAGATCTTCCTTGGTGGGCCTATCAGTGCTCTATTGTGTTACAGACCTAGACTAGCTAAGAGGTGTATTATATCCTATTTGATCTTGTAGAGCTATTATTTCTTTGCAATTGGTCATAACCGAGAAGGCCTTACAGCCTAGCACATTGCATGTAATCATTTGTTGATGAATAAATATACTTGTTATCTCTTAGATCTTGTGTTATTGTGTGTAATTCTGTTATGTTGTGGTTTGGCTACAAGTTTGGATAGTCCTTAATTGAATCCTCCATGCTTGACTGCATTACAACTTAAAAAGAAAATTTACTGTTGTAAATGAGTATGCTAATTTGGATAGATATTTTCATGGTTTGATAGATTTTCCCTAGTGGAAGAAGGTATAGAAAAAATTTTATGTCCTAAATGTAATTTTTTCTTATGGAAGGTGGCTCAAAGGAAATGTATCACATGGGAGAATCTTTGCAAGAGATCTTTCCATGGATCTTCTATCTATTCTATATGTTTTAATAGTGAGGAATATTGCTCCCCTTATTTTTTCTATGCCCTTTCTCTAGAGAGATCTGGACCAATGGTGGGAGGCTTGGCAACAAGCCTGTACTAATGCCACATCCATAATTGATTTTTTGGAAAGCTTGGGTAGGCCTCCAATGAAGAAATCTTTTCTTTAGGTGGCTTGGGCTATTGGGCTTACCCTTATTATCTAGAACTTGTGGTTGGACATAAATCATAGGGTCTTTTGTGATTCATATTTTGGGAACTTTCAGTTGTGGTAGAAGACAATTAATAGGTTCCAGGAGACTATATCTGCAAAGTGAAATATGTCTAAAAATGTTGATCCTAGTGATTATGTTTTTGTATGGAATCTACAATTGGGGAACAATAAAGTGGGTTGTGCTTCTAGCAATAGACTCAGACATACCAAGAGAAAAATTAGTAGAGATGGAATGTGGATGCCTCCTCCTCTGGGGGTTCTAAAAATTATCACAGATGGATCTTCTCATAGGAATCTAGGATATGCAGGTATTGGAGGTATAGGGAGAGGTGACGATGGTTGTGCTATTTTTTCTTCTCAATTTATATGGGTCAACACTATAACAATTTGATGGAGGCTCTTTCTATTAAGGTTATTGTTGAGTGTGGTTATTCTTTAGGATGGAGGAGGATTATCTTTGAATCAAATTCTTAGATTGTAGTGGATATGTTGAATAAACATATCTTGGGGGATGTTAGTTGGAAATTACCCTCTGTGGTAAGAAAAATTCTTCATCTGTGTAGTTCTTTGGATTTTATCTCCTTTTTCCATATTCCTAGAGAGTGGAATATAGAGTTTCTAACTTCTTAGTGAAGTGGGCCTCTGAGATTGTGGAGGGATGGGATATTGGAGGGAGGGATGGTTTACCTCCCAAGCACCTTGAAATCTTAGATAGATTACTGTTGGAGGATATTAATAGGTAGCTAGATTGTTGGTCGTTCATTTTGGGTAATAGTTTCACTCTTTTCTTGGTGGGCTTGAGGCCTTTGCTTTGTATCTTTTATTTGATTGAATAAAATTTTACCCCTTTTTCTCAAAAATAAAATAAAAATTAATAATAAATAAATTTAGAACATATATATATATATATACACACTAGATATCGATGATATCAGTGTTTTGATTAAGTAAAAAAAGGTTTTGAAAGGAACCCAAAACCTCGTACAAAATACGAAAGATAGATCTTTAAAAGTTCAAGACACTACTGTGAAACATCACCAACAAAACATCAACGAGACATAAAAAAAAAGGGAAACAACCACTAGCCAAAAGATAAATAGGTACACACAACAAAAAGGATAGGAACTAGACATCAGAAGCTCAGCTAACACTTTTCATGGTTTCCTTAATCTAGCTCACCATAAGATCCATGGTGCTGACAATTTTCTTGATATCTTCCAGATCAGGGTCCTCTTGGGTAGAAGCCTTCTTCATCCTCACAAAGGTCCTCTTGCCAGGGCTAACCATATCCAAATCCTTATTGGCCTCCTTCTCCCTATTATCTTTACCTTTCAGCTGCTCCAAATTTTCCCTTAGAACTTTAAATTGCCTTGCATTAGCTTTCAAGGCCTTGTGACTTTGAACCCCAATATTCTTTATAGTCTCCTCAATTATATCCATCCTCTTTTCTAGATTTTTATAGTAATTTTCCTTGTCCCTAATTCTTTTTCTAGTGTATCCACTGTAGCTCCCATATATTTAACATTTCTAATGGCTTTCTGCAGTTCATCAATACAGATAGAGAGGGGTTTATCAACAATGTTGACCTTCTCCATAATCATGACCATTTTATCTTTCTCCTACAAGTCCTTTTTTATTTTGGTCATATCCTCCAGCAAATTCCCAACTGTTTGACTATATTTCTTTATGTTGTTCCTACCCTTCTGAGTATGAAAAGCATACTACATTTTCTCTTTGTGAGTGGGATCTTCATTCTTTCCTTTATCTTTACTTTTTTCTTTCTCTAGTTCCTTCATACCAACAATAACCTCAACATAAATATTCACACCATCATTTTTACCTCCCCTATTATCTTGAGAGGAATTTACTTGCAAACCCACAAAGTTATCTTTTTCCTCCATAATATCCCTATTAGGGATCTTATCATCCATCATATATTTTCCCTTCTTTTTCTTTCTACTCCTAGTATCCATACCAACAAAAGTATCCTCATCTTCATCAAAATATATGAAAATCCACTTTCTAACCGAACACTTGTCTTTTCTAAACTTGTTAACATTCTGGGTTTTCTCCTTCCTTCGAGAGTTCTTCCTTTTTTTACTCTTAGAAATATGGTCTTCAATTGAGAAGTTTGTGTCCTCAGTATCCTTCTCAGTAGTGGAATTTTCTATGGTCTTTCTACTCTTTTTATCTTTTTTCAAAGACCCTCCCTTCATTTTAGGTTTAACTTTCTTCATGCTAGTCACATATGAAGAATCATTTGAGGCATCCTCTGTCTCAGAGTCTAAGTTATACCCACTATAATCATCATCAGTCTCCCCATCACCATTATCTTTACCCTTAAGGAAGGGTTTCATCATTTTTTTTTTCTCTTAAGGAGATCGTAAACTAGAACCATAAGACCCTGGTGCAAAGTATGATCCCTTGCGAGTCCTTTTGTAGTTTTTTAATAATGTGATTAAAAGAACAATAAAGATAATAGGGCAAGATAATTTTATCCTCATGCCAAAAATGATTCAAAATTACAAAATGGTACCCATACACTCTACTAAATCTTCCATTAAGGGAAATATAGCTAACAATAGAGAAAATAACAGACCTCCAAGGCCTACTAATATGCTTCATATCATGGTAATATTTATCACCTTTGACAAGCCATAGTCTTTCCTTGTCCATCTCTCAGAATTTGGCCAAAGCCCTATCATAAATTCTTCTTTCTCCGTAGAACTTACATCCCTCCTTCGAAAATCTTGTAGCTTCCGCAATGATATCTTCATCAATCTCCACCATCTGGTTCCCCATCTTAATCTTACCATTCTTCCAATTGTTGATGAAAAAATAGGCTATTGGCAGATTACTACCATGAAGATGTTCCATGAATACGTCCATACCTCCCTTTTGTAGAATAGTCCACACATGTGCATTCTGCATCCACTCCCTGCAAGAAGCAAGTTCAAACCTTTTCTTATTTCCTTCCATAGTTTTCTCCACAATTTTTCCCGAACCCTAAAAATTTATATATTTGTGAATAATAAAAAAACACTGATGGGGCTCCTTCTTTTGATGTCTAAAAATACTCATAATCTATGTGGCATCACATATTTAGTATCCATTATTAAATGAGCTCTGCCATTGCCATAGTGATTCAATAGGGAATATAAAGTTTAATTATTCATTATTTATACTATTAATTCCTCTCTATTTGCTATGGATATGATCCAGCTCTAGCCAAGATTTCACCTCATGCAAAAGAGTTTCCTCCCCATGCCAAGTGATGATGTCATCCCCACTACAAGCCTTATTGGCCCCCCAATTAGCAATCATATTAATTTCCCTACAAGCATGGGTGATAATGCACGATTCAAAAGTATTTAGAATATCTTTCGCCACCTTGATTGCATTATAGATAGACCATGAGGTGGGATTTTTATTATTAAGGTTGTTTATAATATTCATTGAATCCCCCTCAACCCAAAATTTATTACACCCATATTCTTTAGCAAGAATTATACCTTGGTAAGCAACAATTTCTTAAGCTACATGGTTTGATTAATTACCAATAGGAATAACTCTGATAGCTTTACATATCCCATACTCATCTCTTAACACCATCCCACATCCAAAAATTCTTGGGTTTCCTTTCGAGGCCCCATCAAAATTTATTTTCATCCACCCATTAGGTCCAGACAATCCCATCTAGCTTCATTCCTCAAATTGATCTGTTTGCTAAGATTCCTTCTACCTTTAATTTTCCAATTCTAAAAAACTCTTAAATCCCATTGATCCTTAACAATGTCAATATTTCCTATAGTAATAAGATTCTCCATTATAGATCTTTTTATTTTCTCAAAAACCACCATATCAGTGTTAATAATTTTTATTTTAAAAATATATATTTTTCTTGTTTCTATAGAAGTTAAGATAGGGTTATAATTATTATAAATTAAAATGATAAGAAATAAGTTATTAACAAATGGATGAAAAATAAGAAGACTGCATATATTTAATTATTTTTAAAAAAATTAGAATATACATTTTTAATTATCAATATTTCAATCTTTAAATTCTTAATAATTGCTTTCTCTAAGTGATAAAAAGAATTTTTTTAAAAACTATTTTAAATGTTCTATTTAAACCAAAAAATATAGAACATTGTCTTATATTTTTAATTCACAATGGTGTTCTTCCACATTCAACTCTTATCAAATTCATATACCAAAAAAGTTTAAGATAATTTGATTGCAAATTGTTTCCATAGGTTACAAGGTTACATTCATACACTAAATCATTTTAATAGGTTATAAGGTTACTTTCATAAATTAGGTATGGTTTACAATTGCAAGAATCACTTTTCCTCTTGTGGAAGTGACCTTAGATTATGCACTTTCAGTCATTTAATTAATGCTTAATTAAATGTATTTACTTGATTGGCTTATGTAATCAATATAAAATATTTATTTTATTTATATATTTTTTATGAGCTAATTTTACTAGACTTGCAGGGTTCATCTTCCTACTAGGGTTTTCAAATATAATTTTATATTATTAGAAGGTCAAAAAATTTCTATTTTAACATTATATAGTTCTTATTGGGTAACTAATATTGAGGAAATATTTTGGAATAGAAAATTTGGCCGACAAGTCGTGTGTCAAAGGAAGTCATTTTGATGGTCAACCTATTTTGTTCTCCAATGCATTTACCACATAGACCCATCTTATTATGGAGGATGGTGGCTATTGTGGGGTTTATAAGGGAAGGGATCTATTACATGGTAGAATATTCACCAACTTAAAACATTACACAATTAATGACTTCCATGTTCAAGAGTTACTAGTTGTTAGGGAATGTGTGAGAGATGAATTTGGTGTGTTGTAGGTGGTTCTAGTGGTGTAGATTAATGCAGGATATTTTGACTTTATCTCTATTTTGTTTTCTCTTTGGGGCTTCACAAGGATTCATCTCATTTATTCTCTAAGAATTTTTTAAGTTTTTAGTCTTGTCTCTAGGATGGTATAGTTTTTTTTTTTATCGGTAAAAGGCCTTAGCCAAAGATTTTATTAATAAATTAAATAATAGTACAAAAATTTCATTCTATGTGGGCACTAGTAGGAAAGAATGGAGAAGAAAACCTCTAGTCTGGCCCGAGACCAAGGTCCATAATTTTATTACAAACACTTTTATGAGGGCATTTCCTCATTTACATCAATAGATGAAGGCATTCCTTCATTTACAATTTCATTTTAATCTAGATCCAAACTTGGTTCAGGCTTGGTATTGACAATATTGATATTTCTCTGTACCGATGTGAGGGAGATCACCTCATATCCAACAAGATTTCAGAGATGTCGATTTTTTGGTAGTTATGATTTTAATTTCTTACCCATACTCGGTTCTATCTTTTTGACAATTAGAATTGTGTATCTATGAAGTGAAGATCTTGTCTACTCCGATCCCTTTGTCTTTTCTATTCTGTATACAAAAAAATACTATGCACCAAAAATATGCTTGTTATGTAGTTAGAAAATATGATCTTTCTATCTCATAAGTTATATATATCTGATGCTTCAAAATTGATAATGTTGCTATCATAAGGTGTAGCACATGCCACTAATTTGTGACTTAAAACCTTTTGTATTTTTATGAAAAGAAGAAGTGTTCAGATAGTAAAAAATAGTAGCTTGAATACTGAGAGATATGTTTAGTAAGGGGAAACCATTCCATTATTATCTATGCTTCTATGAGGTCCTAACTTCTCCCAGAAGGAGATTGTGCTAATAGTCTATTTGCTAACAATAAGATCTACCAGTGCTTTTGGATCTTGATTATTTCAAGGGATACCATTTTTATATTAAATTGGTACTCTTGATGTTATAAGATGCTGATTATTATAGGATCACCTTATACACTTCAACTTTTGGTGTACATAGCAAAATTTCTAATCCAATTATAAACTAGAAAGAGATGATAAAAACTATGTCCCATAGAAATGATATTTTGAAACATACGTTTAAATTCTCAGCTTATTTAAACAAAGAAAGAAAAATTATGCAGAAGTAATACCATTCTCTTGAGCATGAGCAATATTAAATGAAAGCTATTATTAAAACATGAAGAGGCCATTTAGTCAGATAAACCAGCTTTAGCAGATAAATTCTGGAGGAAAGGGTCATCGACATTAAGTGAGTAAATCTATTAGACACCGCTTAGTCATACCTCTAATTATTAATACAAGTGGCATATGTATATCAATGTTTTAACTTTAAAATTATCTTTGTTACATGTATTACTAAGTGCGGGCTTTTGATAATATCCAATTACCATATATTCCTGGGATCAGTTCCTTTTTAGACCATGCTAGTATATAAGCTTATGCTCTAGACTTATATAAATCTAATGATATTAATAGCCTTATTTATTATCTTAAGAGATGTATTTATTTAATTGTCTATAAAACTAGTCTCACCACTTAAGAATTTATTAGACAATTCTTTGCAACAATATCCATCTACTGGTCTAAAGAGATACCATACCTAGCTTACTGATCATAGCATATTCTGTTAGTTTGTAGGGACTACTTTTTTGAACCATATTCATCCATGCTAAACTTTGTTTATCAAAAACTAAAATGCAGTCTTGTAACCCTTAAAACTATATGAGATCTGAAGAGCATCTTCAGTAATGTAAGTGTGGGTAGGTTGGAGGATGTCAGATAGTTTTAGTGATTGCATCTATAATATGAAAAAAAACTAAGCCTAGGAGAGAATACGAGCTTCATAAGAACATGTTCATCCCTGAAATTGTAGCAAACACAATAACACAATTCTTCCAGATATCAATTTTTGGCTGCCTAATTTGTATGCCTTTTATTAATTGTTAAAACAATCGGTTGGGATAGTGAGTTAGTGTTACATGATCAATCCTTAATTTAAAGATGGCATGCAAGGAGGACCTATTAGATAGTTCAAATTAAATCTTAGCTAAGAATCTTTTTCTTATTGCGATATACCTATCTTAGCTGTTATGAGATGATACATGCTATACATTCTCATTTGATAAGAGAAAGGCTATAAGACAATAACACATTTTTGGCGATAAAAAAAATGATGAACTAGTGTATAAACCTTGCTTAATCTATTTGTAAATTTAGTCAATAAGCTACTATGTGTAAAAATTAAACTTTAACTTGGGATTCTCTAGGATTACACTTCCCTAGACCAAAAAGGATCTAATACCAGACTCAGAGGATTGCTTCTAATTTGATGCTTTAGTGAATTTGACATGAAACCAATTTAAAGAGGGGTTATATTGATTATTTTCCTAGATTCTCTCTATCTGTAGTAGAGAATCCTATTTTCTCCTTATTGGGATACTTACCTTCGTCTAGCCATAGATCGATTAGATTTTTAGGACCATACTCTGCAAAGCACTCCATATCTTTAAATCCTATCTCATTTAAGTGCCAATAATCATAGGGTATAGTTTTTTTTTTATATTGGCTTGGATTTCATTATTTTTGTTTGTTACAAATGTTCTAATTTTATTTTATGGGTGAGGGTGCTCACAAAATCTTCAATTAATCAATAGAAAAATATTATTGAAATTAATTAAGTGAAGGACCATAAACAACAAGGCTACATTTTCCCATTCACAAAAAGATTTCAAATGCACTCACGATCATTTTGATTCCTACCTTTGTGTTAGCTTCCTCTGTTCCTCCTCCAATGTGTGTGGTTATTGTTGCACTATTGTTAGGATTGGGCTCTCTGGTGTGGATGTTTTTGCACCCTTGGTGGGGTTTGCACTATAGAATCTTGAGGTTTAGTGGGTGGCCCTTCTTGGCGGCATTTCTATACCAATTTTCACTGAGCATACATCTAGTAGACCCGCACCTGGGTTTTATAGTGTGTTAGTATTGAGGTCCTCATCCAAAACCTCTTTCTACTACTGTCTCTAATTTATATAATATTAAATGTAGTACATTCATATATCATAATAGGGAATGTTCAACAAAGGCCAATTTATTTTATATTTTCATTTATGATGAATTTTACACTACAAAATGAATTGTGAATTGTGAGCAAGCTGTGTGTCATGTTGAGATTCACATATCTTATTATTATAGTCCTAAATTGTTACAATCATAATCCATTGGTTTTTTGTGATCTACTTAGCATTCATGATAAATTCTGAAGATTATCCCAGACTGATAAAACATGAATTATGAATAAGTTAAAATTCAACATAGGAGTAGTAAAGATTGTAAATTTTGATCTTTATCTTATATATTGATGATGTTGTAACCTAATTATGTTAAGATATGCAAATTTAAAGTTCCAACTATAACAGAAGAGTTGCCCTTTCAAAAAAAATGAGCTCGATAAAAGGTATTAGTATTGGTATTTTATATTTTTTTGGTACGATGATGAAATGAATTATAATAAGAATAGGACATATACAATGAAATTAACTTAACTAATCCTATTAATTTACGATGTGCAAATATAGATTATATGAGTATTCAATGAAGTCTTGGTATTATTAGTTATTTTTTTATGAACCTTTATATTAGCAATTCATTTTGTATTATATTGTGAAATGACTTGCTACAGGGAAACTCGTGTTTAGAAACTTATAAATGTTAGGATATTAGAAGTTAAAAAATATATAATACTAAATTGTTTTCATATTATATAGTAAAGATCAACATGAAAATCTAATGTAAAAGGGATGAGTATAACGTAGAAGAATTCATGGCATGCACTAATGTTACTATATATAATTATGATTGCTAAAAATATATCAATTTATAAATATTGTCCTCATAGAGATTCTAAATAATGCATGATATTTATTAGTAATTTGTATGTTATATTGTATCATGGATAAATACCTTTGGGTCTCAAATTTTGGATTCTCGAGGTATACACCTTACAGTACTTAGGAAAATACAATTAATGATCTCTATTTGAATCCTAAGTTGTGAGCTATTTTCAGAGCTATTGGAAGCAAATGATAGTGGATATAAATGGAATTTCCAAGAATAGAACCCTTTATTATACGTTAACTACATAATGAAATATAATCCTGAAAATGGAAAATAAATGTGGTTGAAAGTGAAGAGAGCACACACAAACATACAAATACACTTTGTCGAGTCAAGGGGATGGGTGAATCAATATGAGAATAATGTTTCAAAATTAAAACTTTAGAAATATTAAACAATAATGAAATCATCCATGAAATTATGTTTTAACAAGAGAGTACACAATATGCAAACACAATTTTATGTGGAAACCCTTGAGGGAGAAAACCATGAGAAAAATGCTTTTCTATAAAAATTCTTAAAAATTCATAGGCATCGACCCACATGAGACACCAATCCCCTTCATTGAGTACCAAATTACCAAGAGATTCCAATATCTTTGAAAGAGAGGGTCTAACCTCATATCTTGACAATTAGAGGGCTCCAACCTTTAGAATGTAGGGTGATAATGATGTTTGTTATATCTACCCTAGATCTCTTGAGAAAAATTAAAAATAATTCCCACAATTTTACATATGTATGCCTAAATATATTTCTCTTAGGGAAGCTCTATTCCAACCTCAAACTCTTCTTTAAATTTCACTTAAGCCTACTCCAAATCACACACAAATTTTTCTCTAAATCTACACTAGGATCTACTCCTATCTTCCCTTTAATTTTACTCTTTATCTATACTAGGGTATGCTCTAATTCACCCTTGATGTATGATATTTATCTATCCTAGGGTTTTCTTCAATTCACCCTTTATGTATGCTTTTTATTTGCACTAAGGTATGCTCCAATTTTCCTTTGATGTCTACCCTTTATTTGGACTAGGGCATTGTCCCATTTTTCCTTGAAGTCTAATTTTTATCTACTTTTATTTTGCTCTAAATAGAGGACATATTCAATTCTAATTGATGTTAAAATGATCCATTTAATCTCCTATTTATACACATTTAGATACCTTTTGTGCCAATAGGTATACCTCTTAAATGAGTTTGGCCAAAGGAGGGGAAAGTATTTTTATTTAATTTGGATTTTTCCTCCAAAAATAGGCCCAAAGTAAGGGGAGGCCAACCCTAAATTTTCTTTATTTTTTTTCTAATAAAAAAGTTCTAGCATTCCAAAAAAGGTCAACCATATAATGTTGCATTAACTATTTTTCTTTAATAGAATTTTATGATATTTCTTTTTTCTCAAGGACTTATTTATAGGACAATATTTTTTTCTCCCTAAGTTTTTACACGCTCTTTAATTTTATACTTCTAATAAACATTTGTTTTTTGACATCAATGACAATATAATTTAATAGATAGTCGATTCCATGAAACCTAAAGTACTAAACATTTTTAAAAGGAATTGAATGAGAAAATAAAAACTCACAAATTGTCATTAGATTAACCCAATTTTAAATAATAAAATATATTTAAAATGCCAACCTCATAGTTGGAGATGGTCTAAACAAAGAGACTTATTCAAAAGGTGTATCTTTTTAACATGAATGAAGGGAAGGCTTAAGAATATTATTGAGTTGTAATCATGTAATTCAAAATAAACCAAATAACATTGGCCAAAGAGAATTAAGATTATTAGAAAATGTGATCATGCCTATACGAAATGGAAGACACTTATGAAATATGTATATTAGGTATTCAATAGCCCACTAATGTCAAGAATTTCAAACTTTAATACCAATCCTAAAATATTCAACAATCACACATGCTAATAAAAAATGAAGATGTTTGAATATCATTATATGAATGGATGATAGAGTCCCAAAATATATTTACTTGTGATATTAAAATTTTAATGTTAATGAAGTGCCTTTACCAATGAATTACACAAAACAAAAAAATTAGGGTTCTAATTATGTAGGCCACTACACATTACTAGTTCAAGGATAACATATTCTACTAGCTTAAGCCATTTACCTTTACATCCAAGTTTGTGTATATTATATAATCCAAGACCATAAAAAATAATCATATTTTAGAGAAGAAGAAAGAGAACTCTAGCAATAGAATTAATATCCTCTATATCACTATAGCACATAAGAACTATTTTTTGTTGGTATGAATAAGGTATTTTACCTAGTTGATTCTTTGTACGGGATTTATTCACA
Source organism: Chamaecyparis obtusa (assembly GCA_027943335.1). Lineage (NCBI taxonomy): Eukaryota > Viridiplantae > Streptophyta > Pinopsida > Cupressales > Cupressaceae > Chamaecyparis > Chamaecyparis obtusa. The sequence goes on from BSBK01004417.1 coordinate 1,171,773, forward strand.
TGTTAAGTTTACTTAGGTCCTTGGTGTCTTTCTATAAGTTTTAGTTGTCTAGGTAAGATCTTACCATATCTTATCTATATGTCCTTTATTTAATTCAAGTTGCCAGAGTTAAATTTAATATTTCTTTGAGGTTTTTGTGTCATAACTTAGGAGTAAGACACATGTCATAATATTTTCTAATACTATGGCTCAACCTTGTCTTTATAATACGGTCATATCATTGTATGTTTCATAGAACCAATTAATATTGCATTGATGAAGAAATCTATTCTTGCCATTTTCTTTCTTGAGGAATATATTTTGGTCTAGTAGTTGAACTTGGGGTGTTGGGAGTTCCCTATTAATTCCTACATGGTATCAAAGATCCAATTCTATAGGTTTGATCCTAGATATAAACAACAAAACTAGGTGTAAATAATTTTCAGCATGCATATTAGGTTTGCAAGGACATCACAAGTGAGCCTAGGGTGTCAAAATTGGTTTTTGTTTCATCAAATTTGATATATTTTTCCAGATCTATAAATTTTTTAAGGTGAATGAAGGTTTCCTAATTAAGGAGGCATTTTACTTTTTTGGAGCACTCTAGGCCCAAACCAAGTTAACCATTGCATCTAAGAGGTCTAACAAACAAAGTTTGACTATAAATTCATCCATTTTTGGTAAAGTTGTTTTTGAGGCAAATTTTTTGGTTGGATAGGCTATATGATCCTCAAGTGCATGTATGATGTAATACGCTTTTTTGAAATTTAAAAAAATATATTATTTTTTGTATGTTTATATTCTGCATATGCCAGAATTTTTATATAGACACAAAAAAAAAAAAAAAAAAATTTAAAAAGTGACAAAAAAAGGTTCTACAGACTTGTCAAATCTATTGGCCCACATATTGTCTTTTTTGACACATCCAATTTCTTGGTTGGTGTATAAATTTTTGGGTGCATTTATTTAATAATTATAGTAAATTTATAATTCTACTGCTTTATTATATATGGTGTGTCGCTAATGCCATATACCTTAAATGTCCAACACCATCAATTACCCTGCCACCCTCCACTTTTTTTCTTTTCTCTCTTAGTGCCAATTTCTCTATTAGCTTCTCTCGTTAGCTAGTGGCCCTCAATCACCAATGGAAGGCCACTTTTTTGTTTTTGACCATCTTGTGGTCATATGGGCACATGACAACCAAATCCATAGGGCCTATTTTTTTCCCATTTCATATGAAGTCATTTTTCAAGAACAATCTATCATTAAAAAACTAGTCCAATGTAATTTCTAGTAGAACAAGTAATTTTTGTAGGTTCTATTGTTTGGTGTCATTTGTTATTGTTTGAGGTTAACTATTTGTTTTTGGCTCTCAAGCTCATGAATATTTCCTATGATCTCCAATTTTTGTGATTCTTGCAACATTAGAAAGGTATTAAGGGTCTCTATATAGCCAATCATGCACCTTGTCCATTTTTATCTCAAGGTATATTATGTTTTAGTTCTTGAACAATGGGTATCCTAGAGGACTACCTTGATATCTTGTCTCTTGGGAAGGTGTTCTTTTTTATCATTACATTTCATTTTAGTTTCAAATCATATATCAACCACTTATTTCTTTATCTATTTCTAAGGGTGGATCCTTATTGAGAGTTTTCTAGTGATCCTTAGTAACATACTTTTCTATTTTCTTATTGTTGGTGTAATTAATTATTCCTAATTACACTTTACTTAATCTTACTTAGGTTAATGCATTGCATAGTAATTTGTGATTGAGACACCTAGGAGTGTGCACATCTATTAAGCACATGGTGTAGGAGAAATTCCACTTTTGGTGTGATAGTTGTCATCACATACCTCGTTGTGTGTGAGATCCACCTTTCGTGCTCCTATCACATTATCATCCTAATCCAATGCACATACTTTATTGCATATTGGAGGATGATCCACATTTGGTGGGCATGTGATTACACCTAGCATAGGTGATAGCTTATCAGCTCCTTATCATTCTCTCTTATTGCCTTTCCTATATAAGGAGACCTATTATGTAATCATCAATCAATTGGTGAATATCATTAATTCATTGGATCTATTCAATCCATCCTTGCATTCATATTTTCTCTCTTATGCTTTTCTTCAACCTCTTGATCTTGGTTCAATATTTGCTATTTGCAAATTCTTACATGGTATCAGAGCCATAAGAGCATTTAGATTAGCTGATTTGAAGAGAGCTTGATGCAAGCTTTGAAAGTCCAAATCTCAGATCTGGCAACCAGCATGCAATAGAGGCATCTTGGAGTAGATCTGACCTCACCATTGCATCCGGGAGACTGTTTCAGTTAAAATTGACTATAAACGTGCCCATATTCGGTGAAAGTCCAATCCGAGGCAAAAAAATTTTGCAAATCGAGCCATATGGCCCGATCTACCTTTGTGGTACAATTTTTCAAAAAATAAAAAATAAAAATTTATTCTTCTAATTTTTCAAAAAAAAATTTCTGCAAAAATTTGGGGTTGGTACGGCCCCCTTCTGTTAGTAAATGTATTAGCACCTATGATAGAACATTCTGTACACATCATGGATGGAAGAGTGATGTCATCAGTGTTCCCAGACAACTCCAAATAGCGGGCATGTGCCCAGCCCTGTCGCAAGTCTTCTTTACAATATGAGCGAGGGATTTGTTATTTAAATAACAAAGAACATCTTTTGCTAGCGCATGTGGGACTAAAAGTCCCACACCGCAGCCTCCTCCTCTGGTGGTGATCTCGGATCCCACCACCTCCAAACGCACAACCACCACGCACCACCCGAGATTCGGCCCCACCGCCGGTGCACCGCTCAGCCGTCAGGCGCTGCTCTCACCGCTCCTCCACGGTCCAACTGCTCTTCCCGCCACCGCCACCTCCAAGGTGCTCCACCTAGGCACTCCACCGGCCCCGGTAGCTCCTTTGCAACGCTCTTCCTGAAGTGGCCACTGGTGAACAACCGCCGCTCCAACCTGTGGCCTCACTCTCAGTCACCACGTGGCACACCAGTCAGCCCCCGTCCAGCCCAGCCAGCCAGTCACTGCACACCACGTAGCAACCCTACCATGACATAGATCTAGTCAGCACACTGACATCATCCTACCACATCGCCAGACACACTAGCATACGGAAAGTACAGACTGCCATGTCAGCCAAGGGGGTCTGCTTTTATGCTTGCGTCACCTTTTTGGGATGTTAAATTTGACATTCGTTTAGCCGTCGCAACATAGCAGACTTGGGTCTTTTTGACGGCCATATGATTGTCAAATTTAACCCCATGAGGTTTTGACATCAGCAGGGTTTGAAAATTATCTGCCTTCACCATTTGCATTTTTTATTTTGCAATCTAACTTTGAGAGGTCATAACTTGGTCATCCAGGCTCCAAATTGGGTGCAATTTTTTTTGAAATTGGGTAGAATTTCTTGAATTTTCTAGTGGTGGTGTTGATTTTGCATTTTGGTGGCCACATTTGTCATAAATTGTAGATCTTGTTGACTATTCCTGTCTGTTCCTAATTTTTGCAACTTCCAGGGCTTTATTTGGGCACATACGGTAACATTTTGAGGTGAATTTTTTTTTGAAAGTGCATGATTTTTGGTCTACTTTCCAGATCTGCCATCAAATTTGAGTGATTTTTGGTAGACATATCACTTTCAGCAATAGGTCCTTTTGGGGCTATAATTGCACTTGGTTAATCCTTGGATTTTAGTGTTTTGATTTGCATCAGTTATTTGAAGAAGTTATCAATAGTTATCAGTCATTATTTGGTTGCAATATGGATAATTAAAAGCTTAAAATCCTCACTCCATACAACTACCATGAATGGAAAGTTTCTTTAAGTGATCATTTATTGAGTCTTGGATTGCTTAGAATGACTCTTGGGTAGGATCAAGAACCTCAAACAGGTGTTGTAGAAAGGAGAAAATGGTTTGATAAAAGGGATAAAGAACTTGTCTCTCTTAGATCATCCATCTCTCGTGACTTGTACTTTCATATTGCATCTTGCACACATCCTCATGATGCTTGGATCACATTGGAAGGACTCTTTGGCAAACCTGATAGAATGAGAAAATTCAGATTAGAGAATGATCTCATAGGTCTTAATCCTAGGGATTTTGACAATATTCAATATTTTTTCTCTAAGTTCAATACTATTAGATTGGAGCTTTCTTCATGTGGCATTGTTAAAGGGGATGAACAATTGATCTTCTTTATTCTTTCCAAGCTTGGTCCTGATTATTCAATCTTTGTTTCTACATTCTATGCTACTCTGGATGCTCTTGGTAGTGCATACAAATTGCCCTCTCTTGATGAATTTGCAGTGCAGCTCACAAGGGAACAAGCAAAGTTAGGACACATGGGTCAGTTGAAGCCTTCCACACATGAAGCATTGATTGCGAGTGAGTCTACATCAAAGGCTTCTAATGGAAAAGGAAAGAAACAAAAGAAGGATCCTAAGCCTCATGACAAAGGTAATGAATCTTCTTCACCAAAAAGTACTGAATCCAAGTCCTCTTCAAGAGAGGAATCATCCAGAAGAAAGAGAGATAAATGTGCATATTGTCAAAAGTTAGGACATGATGAGCCTAAGTGTTTTCAAAAGAAGATTGATGAGCTAACTCACATTATTCAGAAACACAACATTAAGTTTCCCTCATTAGTGTCTACTCCTTCTTCTACACATTTGGTAGCTTCTACATCTCCATCATCATCCAAAGACAAAGGTAAAGGACAAGTACTCATGGCTTCCACACATCCTGAGCAAGGTAAATGGCTTCTTGATTCAGGTGCATCACATCATATGGCATCTTCTATGGATATGTTTTCTTCTATTGAGCCTTGTAATTCTCCTAATATTTTGATGGGTAACAACACATTCATGAGAGTTTGTGGGAAAGGTTCTATTCCTATGGGAGAGGGGACATTTAATGATGCTCTTTGTGTACCATCCTTGACCACTAATCTCCTTTTTATTTACCAAATCACACATGGGGCATAAGGTAAAATTGTTGAGTTCACTCCTAACTATGTCTACATTAGGGACATGGAGACTAGAGATGTCATAGCTATGGGAGTTGTTGATCATACATCACGCTTGTATTCTTTTTCCACTTTTGTTGATAGTGATGATGATATTCATGATGTACCCATCCCTTTGCCAAGGGATAATTATGAGGAGAACTTTGGGCACTTGAATCATTTTTTTGTTGAGACAAGTGTTCATCTTCCTACTCCTCCACTTCCTGCTTCTTTAGACATGGGCTCTACTATTTAGCAGGATGATCATATTGTTTCAGATCTTGCAGAGTGTGATGACTACTTGGATGCATCTTCAGCATTTGTTGATTCCCATGATGCAGATTTGGAAGACATACATGAGGGGGTTTCTCTTTCCCTTGATGACAGTTTCATCATAGATGGGGATACTTCTTCACCTTCTTTGGAGATTGGTGTACTTGATTCTTCTCCTTCTTCACTTGATTTGTTACATGAAGTGATAGATTCTTTGATCCTGGAGATTCCTAATCAGTCTTCAGAGATTCATACATGGAGACCTTCATCTTCTTCCTCCTTCCATTCACACAAGGATTGGCTTCTTCATCATTTGATTTATCTATTTCTTCCTAAGGGGAGACATGTTTCTTGTAAGCATTGGTTGATCTATTGTTTGCAGGTACTTTTAATCAACATGGGAGCTTCTACATTATGGGGGGGATATCATGTCTCCAACTATCCTTCTTATGGGGGGATACTTCTCTGTATATACATGATGTATGTAGTTCTTGGGGGGTCTTGAGCACTCCATCCATCCATGCATCTTGTTTTCTTCTCTCTTTTGGGGGGAGGGTTTTTCCCATGAGGTTTTCCCTTTTTCTCCACTTTATGAGAGTTATGCATTTCATGCATCTTGTACATGGGTACCTAACATGGCCTAGTAGCCGAGACCCATCTTAAATTGTGAGTTTAAGTGAATTCCTCTAAGTTTCACTTAAGGGGGGGTGTTGGGGTAATTAATTATTCCTAATTACACTTTACTTAATCTTACTTAGGTTAATGCATTGCATAGTAATTTGTGATTGAGACACCTAGGAGTGTGCACATCTATTAAGCACATGGTGTAGGAGAAATTCCACTTTTGGTGTGATAGTTGTCATCACATACCTCATTGTGTGTGAGATCCACCTTTCATGCTCCTATCACATTATCATCCTAATCCAATGCACATACTTTATTTCATATTGGAGGATGATCCACATTTGGTGGACATGTGATTACACCTAGCATAGGTGATAGCTTATCAACTCCTTATCATTCTCTCTTATTGCCTTTCCTATATAAGGAGGCCTATTATGTAATCATCAATCAATTGGTGAATATCATTAATTCATTGGATCTATTCAATCCATCCTTGCATTCATATTTTATCTCTTGTTCTTTTCTTCAACCTCTTGATCTTGGTTCAATATTTGCTATTTGCAAATTCTTACACTTATCATGATTCTAGGGTGTGCTTGGTTGAGTTTCTAATATTTTGACACCATAATTTTTTTGTCTAAATTGCAACTAAGAAGGTTCCAAAGTTCACTCAGTTGTTTCTATGCAATGGTGTTATCTCTTGTGGGGGGTTATGTGGTATCTCTTATTTCCTTCTTAAGGAGGGAAAACTTATTTTACTTTTGATGTATCTATTTTATAATTTATGTATCCCTTGTGGGTTATTATTGAGCCTCCACACATCATCCTTGTTTATATCTTTTCTCTCCTTTGAATTTTTTTTTGAATTGTGTTTCTCCTTTTCTCTATTTGTGAGAAAATGCATTATACATGGGTACCTAACATGGACTAATAGCCGAGACCCATATAATATTTTGTATTCTTGTGTAATGAAATACTACTTAAGAAACATTTAAGGGGGGTTGTTGGTTTGAATAAGGTCTTATAGCTAGCTAGTTCCTAGTGTGAGATTTATTCACATGTTATATTTACTTAGGTCCTAGGCATATTTTTATGTCTTAGTTGTCTAGATTAGATCTTATCATACATTATATTTCTGAATTTTATTTAATTATATCTACCTATGTCATTTAAAATTTATTTGAGTTAGTTATCACAAACACTGGGATTAAGACACATGCCATAATCTTGTCTAATCCTATATCTCAACCATGTCTTTACAAGAAATCCATATCATTTTCTATTTCATATTCAATCAATGAACCTTAGATTATTGACGCGAGTTATTCTTACCATTGTCTCTCTTGTGGAAGATTTTTTGTTCTAGCAACCGATCATAGGGTTTTCTATTAACTCTTACAAATTTTTATCAACATATAGGTTATATGATTGCTAATAAATAAATGGAACCATGTAAAGAGAAGGTACATTGTAAGATCTAGGATCAATTTTATATTCTCCTATTCCACATGGTATAAAATCTAATGTTCCTTAATCATTATAAAATGACATGTTATAATTATTTGGATGGTGAAACTTTGTTGATTCATGTATTTAATTGATTGATTCTTTGTAGTAGAATATTTAGTCAATCAACTTTATAAAGACTAAATATTTGGACAACATTTTTAACTATTATATCAAAATTTTACACATGTATCAATGTATAAGGTATACATTAAATAGCATGAAAACATGTTTTAAGTAATAGAATATTACAATATGAATTACCCAATGTCACATTGAAATTTATCTAAAATAAGCATAACAACTACGAGAAGAGAAATACTACCCAACGAACTTCTACCAACTTTATCAATCCTCTAATAGTAAGATGTAATTTGTGTAATTTTGGCATATCGATATTTATTTTTTCTAAACAATCCTTACTAAACATATTAAAATAATTTAAGTAATTAACTAATGAGTGTTAAGTATTCAATTTATGATATCTTTCCACGATGCATAAAGATAAACCTTCAGTAATAACCAACACATATGGAAGCTCTATTTCATTTAATGAAATAAAATGATTTTCCCTATGACTAATATATTTTATAAAATAAGTAATTAGTAGGATCAAAACTTACTTGAATCTCTTCTAAATCTATTTTCTTGATATCTTTATATAAAACTAATGTACACAATTAATTCCAAGGAGATATCTTTTTATCTGCTTTTCTAAAGTAATTTAATAATATCACATTCCTTTGATTTTTTGGGTATAATATTAGGTGTATGAGAAAAAATAAATAATATTATATGGAAAATTGGTTTTTGAGATGGAACATTTCAACCTCTAGCAAGTTTATGACATGTACGCCCAATTTATGATAGCTCTATGTGTGGTCTTGACATGAAAAGTGGACTTATTTCTAGGAGAAGATTAACATGGAAGGTGAGACATGTATATGCATAATCCATATATATATTGTGTTTGAATGAGTAAAAATATCAAAAGAGGTTAGTATAAGGATAAAATATTCTTGTACTATCCTATAATGAATTATATATAAAAAAAGAACAATCAAAGCATGTGCCAAATTCATAATGAATGATATCATAAATGAAATAAACCAAACCATTGCAATTACCTACCACTCAAATAAAATATGTACTCACTAATCAACATGAAATAACTATCTAAATACTCGTAATTAGAAATCAAGGATTTAATATATAAGGATGCATCAATAATGTCATCAAAGCCATCATTCAATAAATCCTCAGTAAGAGCAATGATATTATCATGTAATGTGTAAGAAGGTAATAAATTATTATTGAGATCAACATGGGAAGCTTATGGAACTAAATTTTAATGTATGTGATCACAATGTAATATGTTGTACTAGTACAATAGTAGATTGACTATTCACATAACTAACATGAAACATAGGGCTGGGGGTCTAGCTCAATTGGTGAGAGCTTCTTGTGGTGAAACATGAGGTCATGAGGTCTAGTTCCCCACAAATCCATGTGGTACTAGAGGAAATGTTGTGGTAGCCTAACTGGTCACTTTAAAAAGTTTACTACGCGCATTGCAGTTTATGGGGAGTGCTTTACCTGACTCCTGTAGTCTAATAAAAACTAACATGAGACATATAATGCTTATTAAAAAGCCTACCATGATTTATAGATCGGGCAACCAAAGATATTAAAATTTGTGTTATCCACAATTATCACACAAGTCATGTCACTATCATCAACCAAAATATATGAAGGAAAGATATCCAGAGGTGAAACGTCATGGTGAACATCACTACCACTAGTCATTTACTAAAGGTGTGAGAAAAAAAAACTCATAGAAAATGAAGTGTATCGACATGAGAAGGGAAGACACTAGTCAACTCTAAAGAGTAGGAGAAACAACATAAATCATGTAACAATACCTCCAAAGAAAATACAACCCATCCATAACATTAAAACATGGTAGTGTAAAGGATGAAAGAATCATATGTAACAAAGTCTACAAGCATATCAAAAAATTTAATATTAAAAAGATGGAGTTTAAGGACAATGTGTATTGAGAATATGAAAGACAAACCTAGTGTGAGAGTAGGGGTTAAAAATGAGGTCTAACAATATAAGCCCAAACCATAAAAGAGAAAATTCAATAAGACACATATAAATGTTAATCCAAATTGGAATCATATATGATGAAAATACATGAAATTAGAAAATCAAATGAGATTTAAAAAACATAATGAAAGAATGATAAATCCTAATTTATGTAGGAATTGATGAGCCCCATTTATGTTTCTTTTATTATAAATTTTCATGTTAGGTTAAAAAATAGGTCTAACAATATAAGCTCAAACCATAAAATAGAACTTCAATGAGACACATATAAAGATTGACTCAAATTTGAACCATTTATGATAAAAATACATGAAATTAGAAAATCAAATGAGATTCAAAAAACATAATGAAAGAATGATAAATCCTATTTTATGTAGGAATTGATGAGCACCATTTATGTTTCTTTTATTACAAACTTTCATGTTAGGTTAAACTATTTTTTTATGTTATAGACTCTTTTAGACTACGTGACTATCTTTTTTATAAGACTTTTTCTATACTATGACAAAAAGATATCTTGCTATGATGATGTCCTTTTTGATAAAAACCACGATCCTTATAGGTGCAAATAAATGTATATTCTCGTGATGTTTTATGGTAATTATTGTATTTGAAACATTAATTCATGAACAAAGGATACACACGGTACTAACCTTTTGCATGAAACTATTTGAATAAGTCAATAATCAAGATTCAACGAGTCTTTTGAAGAAACTAAGGTAAGCCAAGAAAGGAAGAGATCAACAAAAGTTATGAGCATCAATCTAGTTGTCTCTCTTATGGAAGACTTCTTCAAAGTAGTTGGAGAAGCATTTAACTTCCTTGCTGTTTTGCATGCCCAATCACAAAAAATTCAGGAAAATATTTGGTTCAAATTAAGGTTGGACAAAGTCTACCCTATTCCACTCTTTTTTGTTCCTATTTTTAAGTTTTTAATAAAATAACTCTCCCTAGTTTTGAGGGATTGGGATGGTGACTTAGTTTTTTTAGTTTTTGATTTATTTAAAGTCTCCCACATTTACTTCAGAAACTGTTGGTTGAGTAATGTAATGAACTATTGTATTTTCTATATTTTCTAACTAATAAGTATTTTCCATTGCTTTTGTGTTATCAATATGGTTGAATGATAAGGCTCTGGATGTTTATCCTATGAGAGTATAGTTGTTAAAAATGAGTACTTATTTAAGGGGTACCACTTGGTGAGGGTCCTTTTACTTTTTTTATAGTTTAGTTTAGTCTAGATGCTTAATGTTTTGCCTCTGTTAATTTAGAGGTTGATTGTTCTTGTAGCTATAGAAACACAACTTTACAACTGTTCCTATAGTCAAACTAGAGTAAAACAAATATTTTAGTTAGTTGAAGAATTCTTGATTCAACATGAGTTTAAAATGAGCTATTCCATAACAAGTTATAGAGTAGGTTGTTATTGCATTTCCTTTGCAGGTTTCAATTTAGTATTTGTTTGGTTAGAAATAGAATAGTATAGCTTCTTATATTCTTAGTGTACATACTGTGTTGTTCCATTTCAAGTATATGTCCTTGGATTGACAAAAAAATGAGCCTTGATAATATAATTTGGCAATTACTAGTTAGGACAACCTGTCCTTGCCTTGAGGTATTGTGCCCAATTGTCTAGATATTTTCAGAAGCTAATATTTTTTATGTCATTTCCAGGGATGGTGTGAAACTAAGAAGTTCTCCAAAGTCATTAGTTTCTTTTTAGTTTTCACTAGTGTAGAGAGTTTTTTTTATCCTCTTTCTACCAAGCTTTAGTTTTAGTAAGTAATGAAACACCACTCTTTGATTAATTTTTGTGTAAATTTACTAGTATTAAGTTAAAGTTGTATCCATAGAGCTAGGAGAAGGGATATGTATGAAATACTTCTTCCTAATGACCCTCATCCTAAAAATAAATTAGATGATCCACAAAATTTACCAAAAGGAGAAGATCAAGAGATAAACCCCTTTAACATATTTTATCATTTGAGTAGTTTTGAAACCTCTTCTAAGATATCCTTTCCCAAAAATTTATTAAAAATCCTCTTTCTCTTACACTCTACCAAGAAAGAATGGTTAGCTAAAACCAACCTAATCATCTTTCCTTTCAATTCCTTATCACTGCCCAAAATGAAGTTGATAACCTCAGGAATATTCTGTTAGAAAGTAAAGTCCACGAAGATAACTAAGAGGGCAGGTGAATCAATTATCAGATAAATACACTTTTTATCACCTTTAATATATTTCAACCATGTAAGAAATGTAATCAACAACCATAGAAAGATATACATACACAATGACACAATAACACAAGATATGTTGACTAGGGAACCTCTTGATCAAAGAGTAAACCCCGGTGGGAATGATGTCCACAAAAGATGCACTAATATGAAAGTTCCGTGTGAGAGGATGAAATATTTTAGGATTCTTATGAAATACATTCAATACATATGAATCTCTATTAGGAGATTTTGAATCCCTGTTAAAAGATTCTAACCCTGTTAAGAGTTATGGAAGACAGAAGGACCCACTATCCAAATAGCTTCAAGGGAAAGATCACTAAACACACTATCCAAATGATCTTTGTATCACTCAAAAAAATAATACCAAAATATTACTGATATCAACAACTTATCACTTCTCCTCTGACTATGCCAAACCACACCAACTGCTTCATCAAATCTCAATACCAGATCTCTGTACTTCACATATCCTCTTACAAATATTGCTCAATTCCACAATTCACTTTCACATACTACTACAAAATTCTACATTACAATAAGGAAAATAATCTTTCCTTTATACCACACTCAAATAATTACAAATGAGTCGGCATACAAATTACAAAATTACATAAAACTCCACAATTACATAAAACTGTTGGCTTCCAACTAAGATAATTCTTCACTCGTGCGACCTCTGACCTTGCTATCATGTCCACATAACAATCATCATGTCTTCATAATATGTACAACTTCACATGCTCATATTCTATCCCAATTAGGAGATATCATCCGATTTCCACAAACCGCTCCTCAGGAACACTGCTTGAATACTGCTTCTACTAAATTACACATAACTATCATGAATAGTTGAATTCATGTATGCACTCTTAACCATGATCTTAGGAAACATCATAGATTAAGTCCTCAACTCCTCATAGCTTGATCTTCAATATCCCATGTGCACTAATACAAACATTGTCTTCTTCTCTGCTAATCTTTAGTAGATCACTGTCTTGACATCAATGACAATCACAGTCATGAATGCAACAACAACTACTATAGAATGGTTGTGAATACTCACCCATAGGATATATTCAAAATTAAATCTTAAAAATCTCCCCCATTGGCATTCATGGCAACATAGATGAAAAAGCATCCAAGTTCCATGAATACCAACATTGTAACACCGCTGCTCTGAAATATTTTCAAGTTCTCTTCATCAATCAAATCTTGCTTTTTTTTCCTGCTCAATTCTCTTAGTTTTCCATTTTATATTATTTGTATCCTTCTCCCTGAAATTCTTTTTTATTAGATGATTTTTCATGTATCCTTCTCCCTAATTGACATCAATGACAAATGCTACATCACTATGTCAACAACAACTTCAATGTCAAAAGACACTTTTCAAAAAAAGAAAAAAAATACATTCACTAGGGTCCTTGTGAATCATCTCAAAAACACATACTCCCCCATAAAGGAAGTACTAACATCCTATCCAAATAAAGATAAGGCTCATATACCACTAGACTAGTGCAACAATTTGCATCACTTCTCAAAATTAGGTTGGGGCATAACCCCAAGCATACCTCTCAAATACTCAAATGTATCCTTAGGAAAAGGTTTTGTAAATATATCTGCAATCTTCTCTTTTGTGCTTATATACTCAAGTCTAACTTCTTTCTCTACAAATTTCTCTCTTACTACATGATACTTTATTTCTATATGCTTTGTCTTAGAATGTAGTACAGGATTTTTAGACATACTAATTGTACTGGTGTTATCACAGTGTATAACAACAGGCTCATCAAATTTTATTCCAATATCCTTTAACATTTGTTTTATCCATATTATCTGGTTATAATTGTTTTCTTCAGCTACATATTCTATTTCTGTTGTGCTCTGTGAAATATGATTTTATTTCTTTCTTAGCCAAGAAACCAATCTTCCTCCAAGAAAAAGCCTCCACCACTTGTACTCTTTTTTTCATCAATACTACCTTCCCAATCTATGTCTGTATATACACATAAGGTAAAGTCATCAAATTTTTCATACCACAATCCGTATTCAATTGTGCCTCTTAGGTACCTCAGTATTTCAAATTCAGTCTTCATTTCATCTACAAATTTATCACTAGCTTCATCTTCTCCTCCAAAGATAATATCATCAACAAAAATAACTACAACCAACAAACCATTTTCAATTTATTTCATATACAAGTTGTTGTCTAATGTGCCTTTAGTAAATCCTAATGTTATCAAATACTTATCCATTCTTGCATACCAAGTTCTAGGTGCTTGTTTAAGTCCATATAAAGCTTTGTTCAATTTAAATATCTCATTCATGAGTTAAGGGAAAACCTTCCAGTAGCTCAAAGTAAACTTCTTCTAATTCTCCATTCAGAAATGTTGACTTCACATCCATCTGATACATTTTAAATTTCTTATAGGCCAAAAAAATTCTTACTGCTTCAACTCTTGTGATAGGTGCAAAAAATTTTTCATAGTCAATTCCTCCTTGCTGTGAGTATCCGTTACATACCAATCTTTCTTTATTCCTTACAACTTCTCCTTGTTCATTCATCTTGTTCTTGAATACCCATATTGTTCCTATAACATTCTTATCTTTAGGTCTAGGAATCAACTCCCAAGCCTTTTTCTTTTCAATATGATCTACTTCTTCCTTCATAGCTTTAATCCAATATTCATCTTCACAGGTCTCACTATTAGATTTAGGTTCAATTTGAGAAATTAAATACAATTGTTCTTGTACCTTATTTCATGTCAGAATTCCTCTGTCTATGCTCCCAATAATCTTCTCAATGGGATGATTTCTTTTTAGATTCCCGTTAGGTGTCACTATCTTAGTTCTTACTTCAACTGTAGGTTCTTCTATGATTTCTTCAATGTAGCTTTCATTCTGTAAATCACTGTCAATTTCATAGAATAATTCAACACTTTTTGGATTAATTCTAGGATGAGATCCTTCATTTCATTCATAATCAAGCATTATTTCCTGAATTTTTAACTTTTCATCAACTTTAACATTTGCGCTCTCAACAATAGTTTTAGTTATTTTATTGAAACATCTATAAGCTTTTCTTTTCAATGAATAACCAAGAAATATACCTTCATCACTTCTAGGGTCAAACTTTCCAATATCATCATCTCTCTCAATATAACATTTACTTCCAAAAATTCTAAAATACTTAACTGATGGTGCATGTCCAAACCATAATTCATAAGGTGTCTTGTCTATGTCTGCTCTAATCTATACTGTGTTCATTGGATATACTATTGTATTCACTGCTTCTCTCTAGAATATCTTCACCAAATCATTTTCAAATAGCATGGCTCTTGCTACTTCAGTCACCGACCTATTTCTTCTTTCTGCAATACAATTTTGTTCAAGTGTTCTAGGGGTTGAAAAATGTCTCTTAATACCATTCACTTCACAAAAAGTGTTAAATTATTTTGAAGTAAATTCTCCACCTCTATCTGATCTCAAACATTTAATCTTCATTCTAGATTCATTCTCAACTTTGTTCTTAATTACTCTAAACTTATCAAAGGCCTCAGACTTTTCTTTAAGAAATGCAATCCACATCATTCTTGTAAAATCATCAACAAGAATCATAAAATACCTTTCACCATAGAATCCTCTAGTCCTTGTGGGACCACTCAAATATGTATGAACAATTTCCAACTTCTCTACTATTGTAAACTTCTTGCTAGGAAATAAGCTTCTCTTCTGTTTAGCCATAACACATTCCTTGCAAATCATGTTAGTAGGTTTCATAATTTTAGGCAAATCTCTTACTGCAAGTGTAGTACTTACTTTCACAATATTATCAATGTTTATATGAAAAAATCTTGTGATCCATAACCAAATTTCATCAATCTTAGTAATCAAGCATGTCATCTCAGTAGGATTCAAATGAAATACATTACCTCTGGTTCTTGATCCAGTTCTAATCAAATTACCATCCTTGTCTTTGATTACACAAATTTTCTCAGTAAACCAAACTTGATATCCCTTATCAACTAGTTGTCCAACACTCAAAAGATTATGTTTCAATCCATCCACAAAGTAAACATCATCAGTGTTAGTATTTCCATCAAGAGCAATAAATCCTATTCCTTTTATCAAACAAGGTGCATTGTTTCCAACTCTAACAATTCCTCCATCATAATTGTTAAACTTTATAAATTTTTTCATGTCTCTAGTCATATGATGTGAACAACCACTATCTATAATCCAATCAAATTTCTTTTCTACTTGAGAAACTAAAGCTTTTTCTTCTTTAACTTTTTTTTCAGAGTTTTCTTCTTTTATTACTACAAATCCTATATCATCATTCTCATCATCACTTTCACTTAGAGATTTCTCCATACTAGCTTCAAATTCTTCATCATTAGCATAGTAACATTCTTTAGATCTTCTAGGTTTAAAGTTCTTTCTATATTTCTTTACTCTCTTGGGACATTTGGATGTAAAATGACCATATTATTGACAAGTCCAACATTTAAAATTTTTCTTACCATTTGGTTCTGTTTTCACAAGCAAAGAAATTCCTTCTTCAATCTTCCTATCTTCTTCATTCCTGGATCTGCTACCACTAGCATAATCTTTGCCTACACTAATGCTTCTTGACAAAGTAGGGAAAATACTAAGTGCGCCAAATGATGTCTCCATTCTAGGTAGATCTCCTGACTATCTCAAGTTCATCTCTACTGCTTCTAGTCTTCCAAGAAGGGTTTCTCTGGTCAAATTCTTAGTATACAGTATAACTTGCTCAATCATCTACACTGTTTGCTTAAATGTAGGAGTTAATGTCCTCAAAATTTTCCATGTCACTTCATTCTCTATCTTGATTCCTTCAGAGGATTTTAAACCTGCAACAATTTCTGACATTCTACCAATATAGCTTCTAACAGATTCATCTTCCATCATTCTTATATCTTCAAATGCACATATCCAATTACGTAATCTAACTCTCTTTGCATGTTCTTCACCTTCAAAATTAGATTATAAAGGTAACCAAATTTCATGAGTTTTTTTTAGATATTTTACTTGACTGTACTCATTTTCTAGAAGGGTTGACTAGAGTGGTTCTCTGGAAAGTATATTACACATGAATAGATCTCTCTCCTCATTATTACATTCTTCATTTTTGTCTTCTTCAATGATAGTTTTCTTGTTCTTTGTGATTATCTTGTTCTTTGTGATTAACCAGTATCCTAGTCCTAAACAAAGAAAATGTATCTGCATCTTTTCTTTCCAGCTGTCAAAGTTCACTCCATCAAACTTAGGGTTTTCTTTCCTGAAATGACTCACCATGGATCTCCTTAAGTTGTTGAACTTTTTTTTCAAGGACCTGTCACTCTGATACCAATTGTTAGAAAGTAAAGTCCACCAAGATAACTAAGAGGGGGGGTGAATCAGTTATCAAATAAATACACTTTTTATCACCTTTAATAGATTTCAACCATGTAATAAATGTAATCAACAACCATAGAAAGATATACATACACAATGACACAATAACACAAGATATGTTGACTAGGGAGCCTCTTGATCAAAGAGTAAACCCCAGTGGGAATGATGTCCACAAAAGATGCACTAATATGAAAGTTTCTTGTGAGAGGATGGACTCTGTTAAGATATTTTGAATCCCTGTTAGGATATTTTGAATCCCTGTTAAAAGATTCTAACCCTGTTAGGAGTTATGGAAGACAAAAGGACCCATTGTCCAAATAGCTTTAAGGGAAAGATTAATGAACACATTGTCCAATTGATCTTTGTATTACTCAATAGAATAATACCAAAATATTAATGATCTCAACAACTTATCACTTCTCCTCTAACTGTACCAAACTGCACCAACTTCTTCATCATATCTCAATACCAGATCTATGTACTTCACATATCCTCTTACAAATATTGCTCAATTCCACAATTCACTTTCACATACTACTACAAAATTCTACATTAAAATAAGGAAAATAATCCTTCCTTTATACCACACTCAAATAATTACAAATGATTTGGCATACAAATTACAAAATAAAATCTTCCACATGTTACAAAAAATTCCACAATTACATAAAACTGTCAGATTCCAACTAAGATAATTCTTCACTCGTGTGACCTCTGACCTTGTTGTCATGTCCATGTCACAATCATCATGTCTTCATCATCTATACAACTTCACATTCTCTTATTCTATCCTGATTAGGAGATATCATCTGATTTCCACAAACTACTTGTCAGGAACATTGCTTGAATACTGCTTCCAATGAATTACACATATCCGTCATGAATAGTTGAATTTATGTATGCACTCTTAACCAAAATCTTAGGAAACATCATAAATTAAGTCCTCAACTCCTCATAGCTTGATCTTTGATATCCCATGTGCACTAATACAAGCATTGTCTGCTTCTCTGCTAATCTTTAGTAGATCATTGTGTTGACATCAATGACAATCACAGTCATGAATGCAACAACAACTACAATAGAATGGATGTGAATACTCCCCCATAGGATATATTCAACATTCATTCCTAACATATTCTCTCCTTAACTTTTCCTAAATTATATAGGCTAGTAACAGAGGAACCAAACACCTTCCTATTTGAGTTTCATAGCCTTTGTAGGAGATATTACTATACTATTGATCCTCATAGGCTCAAACTATTCATTGCCACATTGAAAGAGTTTTCACTAAGATGGTTTTTTAGACTAATAGTTGGAATGAGATGAAATATAAAATCCTTGACAAATACAAGGACTATTGTAGAGGCAGTAATATGTGAGGTGATATGATATTTTTAGAATGACATAGAAGGAGGATGATATTTTGGAAGATTATGTAGAAAGGTTCATGTTTAGTTTCAAAAAGTCTAAGAATAATACACTTAGTGCATATTCTCAAAAGTTCATATTGCTCCTCAAGAGAATCAATGAAAATTGCATGGAGTATTTAAAACTAATGGGAGGAGGATATATTACTCAAGATGACTGGGAGGACATAAGGATGTTTTATCAAAAGTACTCTAGTGCTGAAATGAAAATAAGGTAGAGGTTATTAATCTGGTGTGAGAAAATAAACTAATGGAGGAGTTTCAAGAATGGATATCACAAATTTGTTGAAGGAATTAAAGAAAGATATCATCAAAAGCATGGCCGCTCAGTTAGATACACTCCAAGCAAAAAAAAAAGCATGAAGAGTTAGAAGCAGTGTTGGTAGAATTTTGTCCCCATTGTAGGTAGAAGAAGGGGATTAAATATGTAAATCAATAGGCAATATAGATACCAAACAAGTGTAACCAGAGCTCAAACCAGTAGAGGAGGATGAAGGGAAAATTTTCTATATTTCAAAAAGGTGATGATGACCTCCTAGGCAAGTTATGTCTCCACAAACATTGTCTTTTCCTAGTCCTTATTCAAATTCTATATTCCTAATAATTAGTGGTGAAACTCCTATCCACAAAAACCTTGGAATAACCCATAGAATATTTGGAAAACTTACCAAAATATTAACCCTACACCTCAGTGGAAGTCACTCCAAGGGAACTGGAAATAAAACCCTCAATGGAGAGTGAATCAATAGTGATCAAATCAACCCACTAGTTATATGTAGCCTATGAATAATCCCACTCAACCAACTCTCATGCCTCCTCCAAATCCAAATGCTAATGCACCAAGGCCTACTCAATTGTTATCTCAACCTGAACTTGATGCCAATAATAAACTACAACAACATCTAGTCTCCTTAAAAAATCCTACTCAATATCATTCTTATGTTGTGGACATAAGTGACTTACATTTATGTTCAGGAACAACCCTTACTACATTTATCCTCATGTTATCACTCAGGTTTATATAGAAGAAGGATACCATATACCTATTAATGACCCTCTTGTGCAACCTATTTAGTCCCGACAGCCTGAACCAGTTTCCATTATTGATCTTATTCCACCATTTCCTTGAATATTGAAAATTATAGAATCCAAACTAGATCCTACCTTTAGTTTTATGGATTAACTCAAAATGTGTGTCAAAATACCCTTGTTCCAAGAAATCAAGGATGTACCTATATATAGGAAAGAAATAAGGGATTCTTGTTTAAGAACCTAAGGAGGAAGAAGAAAGATCCACAAATGGTTCATGTAATGGGTAAGCTCATAGATATAATGCTAGGGAAGGTAGTTGTACCTAAGTATTCTGACATTGGTAGCCCAATACTGGAAGCCATTATTAATTAAACCTTAATCAAGAACTCCTTGATTAACTTAGGATATTCTATCAATGTAATGACCAAAGACATAATGAAACCTCTTAACCTTCCTAATTTGAGACCAACCTCTACTCACCCAGAGTTAGCCATAACTCTACAATCAAACTAGATAGGATTATTGAAGATCCTTTTGTCACCTTGAGTTCATGGGAATACCAAATTAATTTCATGATTTTATTCCATAATGATACTTTATGAGGATATCCTATCATCTTGGGGAGACCATGGTTAGCCACTTTACATGCTTACATAGGATGTAGATTAGGAGATATGACCATCTCCCATGGAGACAGTACATAGACATTAGTATTATATCCTCTAACTCAACCACATGAGGATATCGATAAACCTATTTGGCCTGATATAGGACAAGAATAAGGCGATGATGTCAATTCCTTGAAAACCCTAATGATAATAGACATAATCCCAATCATGCAAATCCAAGGAGATGATGAAGTCTTGTCTTAGCTTATGTAGGGTGATTATGAAGTTGAAGAAGAAATAGATACTACTTTTCCTTTTTTATCATACCCATTGCAAACATTGCTGCCAAGGTTTTCTCTGTCACCATGCTTTGCCACTTATCACTTTCTGCATACATTACTACCTCATAAAATTAAAATATCATATATAAATGAAGTATCAATGTTTTCTCTTCCTAAGAAAGTAGAAATATCATCGATGATGTATTTAAATATAAATGGCAGTCTTACTAAAGATCAACAATAGTCATTAATGGATTTGTTACAATAGCATAAAGGTTCTTTTGCATGGGACTATATTAATATGAAAGGGTTAGTTCCAAAGTTTTGCACAAATAAAATATATATCAAAGAGGATAGAAATCCTATCAAACAACCTCAAAGGAGACTAAATCCTATCCTCAAGGAGATAGTGAAAGAAGAGTTGCAAAAATCATTACATGTAGGTTTTATTTGTTAGATATTTCATGCATACATAAGCTAACATTAATGTTTTGTCATTGATGTCAACATATTTATTTATTCCTGATAGTTTCTTAGTTTGTTTAGTTGAAGTTTTGATTTAGTATGGACAATCTATTTGATACTAGTTACTAAAAATATGGAGATGTATTTTGGAATGTCTATACTTGATATTGTTTAAGTTGCAAAGATTTTTTATATGATTTGTGGATGTTGTGAGTTATTTTTTAGAGGACATTTTTTTGGTTATTTTAGTAAAGATAGTGTTGTAGTTTTTGGATCGGTAAGGATCAGTTATGTAATATCTTTGTTTTCTAAATTTTTTATTATTTGATAACGTAGATGTGTGTTCTCATCTTGGATAGTTCATGATTTAGATGTTGGAAAGCTATTATTATTATTTTGCGACAGAGGGTGATATTCAATGTTCTTGATGAATAGTGTAGAGAGTGTTGTGAATTATGAGACATATATGTTTTTGTTGTTACTATGGTAATTCATGTTTCTTACTGATGTTTATGAATTGCATTATATTTATTTTGGTTAATTGCATTGGGTTATGTGATCAAATTCAATGTTTTTCATATGGTGTGTTGGTGTTCTTGGCCAATTTGTTGAGATGGCATGTTGCAAAGATTTAAAGTGTGATGTTTTGATTGTGGCGTGTTCATGGATAAAGATTTGTGTCCTAGCTATGTCTTAGCTTACATGTATTGGATAGAATTGTGCATTGTGTATTAATATTTGTAATATTTTGTAATTAGGTCCCTAGCTGACCTAATTATAATGATTTGATATAATGTATTTACAGATGTAATCTTTGAGATTGATAGTAAGAATGGATTTATATGATGGATGTGTGAAATGATGGATGAAATGATATCAGTGATTGTGCAAAGATGTATGAGTGGAATCTAAAATAAGTTCATAATAGAGTTGTAATTCATTGGATCTGTATTAGCATGGTTGAGATGCTATTAGTCAGTTCACTTAATTATTGGGTTTTTGTGCATAGTAGATTGTTGTCCACAGTGGATTATACTCCATTTCAGGGTTCTATCCCTAGTTTTATTTTAGGTTGTTTCCCTAATTTGTATTTGATTAGTGAGCTCTAGGTAGTGGTCCTAAATACATGTGCATTACCCATTGTACCTTTAATATGGTTACATGTGCTAGTACATCATCTAGTGGGTTTGATCCCCACTATGGTTTTTCCCTTAACTAGGTTTCCATGAAAAAATTCTTGTGTTTTGTGTTCTTATATTAATGGTTTAGTTATTTCATGTTTATCTTTTGGATATCTAAGTAAGGAAGTTAAGTATTATTAAGTTTTCATTTTGAATGAGTTATTTTGGACACAACCGATTCACCCCCCCACCCCCCCTCTAAGTTGTGTGTTTTGTCTTATTTATATCAATTGATATTAGAGCTAGATCCTCTTTTTGGAGCTTAATCACTTGAGGTGATGTGAGATGGGAGATTTTAAGAATTATAATTCAAGATTTGATGGAACAAATTACTCTTTATGGAATGGAATAATGATTACACATTTGAGATATATTGGAGAAGAATATTGGGATGTTACTAAGAAAGATTACAAGCCTCTTGCATATTTGTCCCTTGATACTACTAATGAGAAAAAAAAATTAGATGTAACATGAGAGCCAATAAAGCATTGTTGGGTTCTTTTTCAGATGTCAAATATACAAATGTCATGGAGTTGGAAACTGCACATGAGTTATGGAAAAAACTTGAAGCATTACATGAATGAGACTCCTATGTGAAGCAAGAAAATTTTTAGAGTCTGAAAGAAAATTTGGAATCCTCAAGGATGGGTGAAGATAAAAATAGTCATGCATATTCTCAGAAGGTGACCAAACTTGTTTGTGGAATCTATTGTGAATATGGATTGATTAAAGAAGTATGTTGATGTCTATGATTGATATATATGAAGGACTATTGCCATTGTTGTTGATTGATCCTTTAAGTATTATCAATTAGTATATATATATGCCCAAGAGTCAGCCCTCATAGGGACATGTCCATACATGGAAGTTGCCACATAGGGAAATTCCCCTATGTGAGGTGATGGTTCTTAACCGTGCATTAGTTAAATGTTAACACAATTATTGGTGACTGTTCACACTTGGCATTTATCATATACTGCTCATGCACATAGTATCATGCCACCGTGATGTGATCACAGTGGCATGATCAATATCGTAACCATTGTGGTAACATAATGGTGGCACGATACAATCATGTTGTTGTTCTTGCATATCAAAATAGTGATATTTGACCTCATGTGATTTCTATGACATCGATATAAGACATCATCACTAGTATTCTTTCCGTCAAGTGTAATTGAACCTTTCCCTTTGATAAAATAAGGATTATTGTCACCAAATATGATAACACCACCTTCATACTTCTTCAATTTCACAAATTTGTTCTTATCCCCAATCATACGATGCAAGAAACCACTATTTATTACCCATTCATATTTTACTTCAACATGTGCAACTAGGGATTTTTCTTCATTCAAGAAAGTATGGTTCTCATATCTAATATAAATAAAGATAATCTCTTCTTCACTCTTTTCATATTCTTCATCAATCACACCTTCACTAGTATAATAACACTTCTTATGATATTTAGGCTGAAATTTCCTAGGCTTATGCTTTCAAAATCTCTCAAGACATCTAGAAGAAAAATAACCAATATTATTGCAAGAAAAACATTTCAAAGGTCATTTCCCTTCATACTTACCTACACCTTTAGGAACTCTCTTTGCAATCAAGGCTTCTAGAGCTTCCAACTTTCTTTCCTCTTCTTCAATTTCTTCCCATTCCTTAGCATACCTAGATCTAAACTTTGATGAACTTGAAGAAATTTCACCGAATTCATAATTTGGTTTATCCTTAAAAATGGTATCTTTAAATACAGATTCATATTTAGGAATATTGTCATGAAATTTTTTCATTTCAAAAGAAGATAAATTACCAACCAATGTATCTCTTGTTACCTTGGAAATAGTCCTAATCTCTTTAATTGCAACAAATTTGTTGTCATGGGTAGGAGGAAAATATCTCAAGATTTTAGAAAATATCTCATCTTCATCCAAAGTTCCACCAACACTTCTAATTCTGTTGAAAGATAGCCTTTGTGCATCCAAGATATATATATATATATATATATATATATATATATATATATATATATATATATATATATATATATATATATATATAATATTTATTTATTTATTTATTTATATATCAAATTTTCATAACTTGGATGCACAAGGGCTATCTTTCAACACTGCCTCTTAGCAAGATTGGATCTAAGTAATTTCCTATCATGACTTCCGACACAATTGAAGACAACAATTTATGTAGTCTTGTCATGGCAGTATGAATCTTCAATATCATGATATCCGGCTCAGTCCGGGACAACAATTAGGAAGTCAATCTGTTGGAAATATTTAGGGATTAACCGAGTTACTGAGAGGGGAGGGGTGAATCAGTAACTTCAAATTTTCTTACAATTACAGATGTATTAACATATAGTTCACTTTTTCTTTATGCATATAGAAAGCATGAAACTTAAAAGCATTCACAACAATGACACATAGATTTGGTTACCCAGAAACCTTCCAAAAAGAAAGTAAAACTGGGGTGGGGATGAAACCCACAAAGCTTTAGTACTGCAGAATAAAGTTGGCCGGTTAAGGCTTACAATTTGATCACTTCTAAGGATCTGCCCTATTAGGAGCAATAAGGATTGCTAAATCCACCTTGTTAAAGGATTTACAAACATACAATGAAGTATGCACTCGGTAAAGAGATTTTACAACAGACTATTAAGTCTACCTGGTTAAAGGATTTTAGTACTGATTCACCTGTTAGAATGAAACAGTAGATCTCTTGCTTTGCAACTGGATTGCTGATTGAGATTCGCTGAATGTACTGATCACCTTCTGTGATGAATTTGTCTTTGTTGTTCCCTATACTGCTGTAGCCCTTTGTAATTCGCTTATCTCTGCTTTTTCTTTTTATTCACATATATACTCATATAATTACATCTTGACATCTTTACAACATTGTTTATATACAAGTCTAAACAATTAATTACAATTACAAAGTCAGCTTGACAAATAAACATAAGTGCCACAAAGTCGGCCCAAGTATGGTTACATGGTTCCTGCAAACTAACTCGGTGACTTTCTGATACTCGGTGTCTACTGCATTACTCGGCATCATCATGCACTCGGTAGAAGTGAAGGCACGGTTCATACTAACCACTCGGTAGGTTTTGAACTCGGTAAATACTGGTGACTCGGTAGACATAATGTTACTCGGTTTACACTGTCCTGCTCGGTTTGCATTATCTTGATCGGTTTGCACTATCTTGCTCGGTTTGCTCTGTTCTGCTCAGTTTGCACTGTTCTACTTAGTTTGCACTATTCTGCTCGGTTTGCACTGTTCTGCTCGGTTTGCACTGTTCTACTTGGTTTGCACTGTTCTACTCGGTTTGCACTGTTCTGCTTGATTTGCACTATTCTGCTCGGTTTGCACTGTTCTGCTCGGTTTGCACTCAGAATGCAAATAAGTGTTGTCACTAGTGGCAATTCTGCTTAATGCCAACAATCTCCCCCTTTGGCATTAGTGACAAAAACACTTATTGCTCAAAACTTATATACACTTATTGATTTTTTTTTGTCTTTGTCATAGAGCTTTATACATTATCTCCCCCTTTCAATGTGCTAACATATCTCCTTCTATACATATCTCCCCCTTTTTGATGATAATGCCAAAGGTATACAAGTGATTTACAGAGAAAATCCAAAACTTGATAGAAAATCAGAATGTACCTTCATGATTAGTGCCAGGGTTCTGTCCCAATTTTCTTGTAGAATCTTACATGTTTGGATTGCAATTTGGACTTCTGCAGAGAGTTCAATCATGTGATCTACTATAGAGAACTGATTGTCATGAATCAATGTTTTGGAATGTTCAATGTGCTTATACATTGTATTCATGATGGGAAGGATCATGTTCTGGATGTCTAGCAGTGTGGACCGGATCCTTGTGTCTTCTTTTAGTAGATTTGACTACATATTTGATAGGTATGAGACTTTCATGTGATGAGTAGAGCTTGAACTTGGTTCAAGTTACAGCTTCTATATGCTAATCTTCATATCCTCATCCATTTTATTCATTTTATCCTTAACATCCTTTGTGAACTCGGCAATATTGCACAGTCTGGCCAAAAGAGAGGTGACATTCGAATAGGTAGATTCAATATTTGACAAGTCTGAAGACAATTCCACTTGATTAATAGCTATGTGCTGAGCAATGTTCTCAAACACTTTATTGTTGAATCTCTTCTCAGCTCTTTCAACTAACTTTTCTGTCCCAGATGAATCCTCATTGTATTTATTTACTGCTTCAGCTAATTATAGAAAAACATGTTGAGAGGAGTCTACTTTAATACCTAATGCATCAGACAAAATGTCTTTAGCATCTTTAATGATTTGATATTCCTTGTCTCTCTCCTCTTTAAGCTTCTTTTGCTTTGCTTTCCTTTGGAGGATTTCACCTATATTTTGCATTTGGTCCGCTGATAGATTTGCAAAATCTAATGTTGGAATCTCTATTTCTTCATCTAGGTCTATATCCTCTACTATATTCTTACCCAAAAATTTTATACTCGGTAGAGCCTTAGGCCTATCTGTACTTAATGCCTTAGTAGTAGTGACAATAGACATAGTTGGACTGGCTATAGAGACTGGCACACTGTCTACTGGAGAACTTAAAATATTTACACTTGTAGAATCAAAAACTGGAATACTTACTGCTGGAAAACTTGATGAAATGGGAGACTGCAACTCGGTAGAAGAAATGGTGGTTGCTTCTATTGTTGCTATAGGTGATTGGACAAAAGTTGAAGTTGTCACAACCATGCTTGAAGGTGTCTCCGGGCTAGATGTAGAAACTTTTACTGGAGAGGTAGGAAGTGATGCAATGACTTCTGCTGCTATCCTCACAGTATCATCTACCTCAGTGGCTTCTTCTTGTTCATCACTGTCATCTTCAATATCTTTTATTATTACTGTTTCAATACTCGGTTGGTGAAGATGGTATATGTTCTTCCATGTGGTATTTGCAGCCTTCACAACCGATTCAATATTGTTGATCAGAATCAAACAAGTATTGGACCTTAGTGTCATCTTATTTTCATTTTCCTTTAATGCCTTCTTTACTTCATCATTTTTTAAGCTCAACGTTAACTGTCTCAGGGTTTGATCAAATATGTCTATCAAAGTTTGCTTTGCATTGCTCCATCTCATTTTTATTGGATTTAATAAGACTGTTGGAACCTGTGGGGCTATTTCATCAGGAGAGTATTTCCACTGTCCCATCTTTTCAATAACAGCATCTTCTATTTCCTTCTATTCTATTTCCGATCTGGTTTCATATTTAAAAGATTTTATGTTACTTACTCCAGATCCTGATCCGTCTCTAAAAAGTTTGATCCTCTCTTGAAAGTTTAGAGGAGGCCTTTTGAATACTATATCTTTGTCTGCCTTATCTTTATCTGCCTTACCTCTTTCACTTCTCCTTGTAAATATAGTAGTGGGAGGCTTAGGTGCCTTAGTGATAAAAACCTTTCCTTTCTTCTTTGCAGGTTTTGGTTCCTCTGTTTTCTCATCCTTTTCCTCTTCTTCTTCATCGTTATCTCCTTTGTC
Source organism: Chamaecyparis obtusa (assembly GCA_027943335.1). Taxonomy (NCBI): domain Eukaryota; kingdom Viridiplantae; phylum Streptophyta; class Pinopsida; order Cupressales; family Cupressaceae; genus Chamaecyparis; species Chamaecyparis obtusa. The sequence continues at coordinate 1,199,533 of BSBK01004417.1, forward strand.
CTCGGTTAGCATTTGCATTTTGGCTATCCTCTTCTTTCCTTTGTTTACCGCCTGTGGAAGTTTTATGCTTAATTCAATTCTCACCTTTGCTTCATCATATGTTCCAAAATATGGAGCTTTGGGATTAACAGGCTGATTAAGAAGGGCTTCAATGATATTCTTGGTTTCATCAATATTTACCTCATAAGGAAGAGGTTTTACATATACAATCCTCAGTTTAGCTGCTTGAATATATACATTGTCACAGTCTACCATGAAACAAATGTCATCCTTGTAATCCTCCACCAACTTCTATGGAATCCAGAATCTGTCATTCATTTTCTCTTTGAAAGACTCAAAATAACTATGCATGATGCTTTCAAAATTTTCACCCATTTCTGAGATGTATTCATTTATCTCATAAAGGACTGGCACATCTTTTCTCCATAAAACTTTTCCTTTGGAAGGGAAGAATTTTTGAACATAGAAGAATAAACAGACCAGTAGGGATCCAAACTTACATGGATTGTTTTTGGAAGTTTGAATGCTTTCCATGTTCTTGTTAAACTGTTTTAACAATAAATCTGCAAGGTCAAATGATAAGTTGTTCTTGACCACTTTGTATGCTAGGTCAATAGCTTCACAGGAGACACTATTCTGTCAACTTGAACTGTATATCTTATGGGCAATAATGTGTGTACCAAACTTTAGTTTAGCATCGGTAATGCTGCTAACTTTCATGCCTCTACCATCCCACTCGGCTAGGGTTTTCTTTTCCAGTTCCGACCGACCTAGGGTTTTGGTAGTTTTTGCTTTGTTCAACATGGGAAGACTGATGATTTGATGAATCATCTTCTTGGTGATCTCTATGGGTTTCTCAAGCCAAATCTTGCCATCATGTATACGGCTAAGAATGTATCTAACCCATTTCTCTCAAAAGTTTCGAGGTAAATGTGCAATGTGAACTAATCCCTTATCTTCCAGATGTTTGTGCTCAGGTTTTACAGTACCATCCACACACAGTTCTTCATGCACAATATCTAGTTCTAGGTTTCCCATTTCATGAATTGCATAGTTGAAATGATTGCGAATATCATTAATAAGTAGTACCTTAGGAGGAATCTAAGATTGAGCTCCATTCGGGTCTAGGGCTGCTGCAATTGTGGGCACGATCTTGAAATCTGGTGCTTTCCATTCCCCTTGGACTAACATATCAGATCCTTTCTTCGCTGAAGTGCTGGATGATGCCATGGTAGCTCACAGAAAATTCTTTTCGCAAAAGGTATTTGAGTCGCTGGATAGCTCTTGAAGTTTTCTGCTCTCAAAGTGCTAAAATTCGCAGTGAGAAATGAGTTTGATTTCTTGCCTTTTGTTTACAACTCTATCATTAATGCTCAGTACAAATTAGGGTATGAATTCTGACAGACTGTCATCCACTAAGAATTAATTGCTCGGTGAAGACTTCGCAACTCGGTGAACTCGAGAATTCATATTGCTCCGACCTCGCTCGGTAAAGACTAATACCGACCTTGTTCGGATAAGACTGGTACTGACCTTCCTGTGATCTTACTGCATCTTGTATGCTGATTTAGATCTTTTTTTTTTTAATTCAGTTCTGGAACTGCTTGAAGTTTGTCTAGAAGAATACAGTTCCAGTGCTTTCTTGGAAATTTAGTTTGAGTCGGTAGAGCCACCCATTCCATTACTTGGACTGGTTTTCTCGGTAGATTTAGGAATCCACTTTTGTCTCACCTGTTTCCTGACCTTAGTTGCTTCATTCTTCTTTCCATCTTCAACTTCACTAGCATTCATGCAGTTTTTGGCTATGTGACCGAGTTTAGTGCATTTGAATCATCTTACGGTAGTATCTCTTTTCCTTAGATGATGTTTTATGCAGTTCATGCCAATGTGTCCATATTCTCCATAGTAATGACATCTACACTAGGTGTTGTAGTCCCATCCAAGCATTGCTTTCATAATTTGTTCTGTTGGATTGAATGTCTTGGATCTGCACTTGGATGCTTTGTGACCTTGTTTGTTGCACTTGTGACAATTACCTCTGAATCTTGGTTTTTCCTTGCATTCATTTGCTTTGTGACCATGTTGATTGCAGTTGTAGCATTTTCCATTGAATTCTACTTTTTCATTGTTCCAACATTTATTTGAAGTATGTCCTATTTTACCACAATGATTACAAGTAGGTTTTTGATTTCTTTGAGTACTTTGCTTAGAAGATTCACCTTCTCCTTTGTATCCAAGTCCTGCTTTTCCTTTCTGCCTATGCAAATTTCGCTCATACAGCTGATTCAAGTCTTCTTGGCTTTTCAGCATTCCTTCATTGATTTGTTTTTCGGCGTTTAGGTCATCCACCAATCTTAGATTGATTTCCTTTTTAGATCTTAGTTCTTCTCTTGTGTTTTCTATTTCTGATCTTAGATTCAGAATTTCCTCATTTGTATGGGAGATCTGATCAATTAGGTTTTCTAGCTAAAGGGTTTTATTTTGAACTTCATTGTTCCTTCTATCTAATTCATCTTTCAACTTGTTTCTTTGTTCTAAGATCTCACAAAATCTTGTTGAGTGTAGCTCTTGTTCTCTTTTTAATTTTCTCACTTCTTCCTGCAGAGACCCATTCTTTTCTAGGAGTTCTTTGACAGCATTGTTTGCTTCATCTGAGCTATTTGAGGGAAAAAGATCTTCAACCTTTTCTTCAATGTAATTCTGATCATTCATCTGATTTTCAAGTTCCTTCCTTCTTCTTAGGGATTGGGAAAGATGTTCTTTTGCTTCCTTGAGTTTAGCTATGGCCATTTCCAGATCTAGCTTTTCATTTTCAATCACCTTGTTCAATTTGAATACCTCCATTGTCCTGGATCTTTGCTCAAGCTAGTTAAGCTTTATCTTGAGAACCAACAATGCTCTGATACCAATTGTTGGAAATATTCAGGGATTAACCGAGTTATTGAGAGGGGAGGGGTGAATCAGTAACTTCAAATTTTCTTACAATTATAGATGTATTAACATATAGTTCACTTTTTCTTTATGCATATAGAAAGCATGAAACTTAAAAGCATTCACAACAATGACACATAGATTTGGTTACCGAGAAACCTTCCAAAAAGAAAGTAAAACTGGGGTGGGGATGAAACCCACAAAGCTTTAGTACTGCAGAATAAAGTTGGCCGGTTAAGGCTTACAATTTGATCACTTCTGATGATCTGCCCTATTAGGAGCAATAAGGATTGCTAAATCTACCTTGTTAAAGGATTTACAAACATACAATGAAGTATGCACTCGATAAAGAGATTTTACAACAAACTATTAAGTCTACCTGGTTAAAGGATTTTAGTACTGATTCACCTGTTAGAATGAAACAGTAGATCTCTTGCTTTGCAACTGGATTGCTGATTGAGATTCGCTGAATGTACTGATCACCTTCTGTGATGAATTTGTCTTTGCTGTTCCCTATACTGTTGTAGCCCTTTGTAATTCGCTTATCTCTGCTTTTTCTTTTTATTCACATATATACTCATATAATTACATCTTGACATCTTTACAACATTGTTTATATACAAGTCTAAACAATTAATTACTATTACAAAGTCAGCTTGACAAATAAACATAAGTGCCACTAAGTCGGCCCAAGTATGGTTACACGGTTCCTACAAACTAACTCGGTGACTTTCTGATACTCGGCGTCCACTGCATTACTCGGCATCATCATGCACTCGGTAGAAGTGAAGACACGGTTCATACTAACCACTTGGTAGGTTTTGAACTCGGTAAATACTGGTGACTCGTTAGAAATAATGTTACTCGGTTTACACTATCCTGCTCGGTTTGCATTATCTTGATCGGTTTGCACTGTCTTGCTCAGTTTGCTCTGTTCTGCTCAGTTTGCACTGTTCTACTCGGTTTGCACTATTCTACTCAGTTTGCACTATTCTGCTCGGTTTGCACTGTTCTGCTCGGTTTGCACTGTTCTGCTCAGTTTGCACTATTCTGCTTGGTTTGCACTATTCTACTCAGTTTGCACTGTTCTACTCGGTTTGCACTGTTCTGCTCAGTTTGCACTCAGAATGCAAATAAGTGTTGTCACTAGTGGAAATTCTGCTTAATGCCAACACAATCATGATATGATTTTGTTATCAAACATCTAGTAATAACATCATATGGCAGAGTCAAGATATCCGGCACAGTCTAGGACAACAACTTAATGTAGTCAATCTTGACACTTGGTCAACTATTGTCAAGATCATCACCTTGAAATAGTAACCTTGATAGAAGATCATCATCTTATTTTAACATAGTTTGAATATTCCAATATATAACTTTATTTATTTATTCATGAATAAATTATAAATAGTAGGAATTTAATCCTAATAATCTCAATTACAATCTAGTCACCAAGTTTTCTTTGAAAGTACTCTATCTTCAATCTTGCAAGTGGCTCAGTAAATATGTCATCATTTTGTTCCCTAGTGCTAATGTAAACTAGTTTTATGATGTTTCAGTCTACCATGTCTCTTATATTGTGATATGGAATTTCAATATGTTTGGATCAATTGTGGAATATCGGATCCACTGAGAGCTTGATGCAGCTCTGATTATCATAATGAATTATGGTATCATTTAAAGACCTTCCAAACAATCCAAATAGTATCTTCCTTAGCCATACTACCTCATGAGCTCCCATGGAGGCTGCCATGTACTCTACTTTGGTAGAACTCTAGGAAACTTCTGACAGTTTCCTATTGAACCATGATATCATTACAAAATTGAGACTGAAGTAACACCCTATAGTAATTTTATGGTTAGTGGTACTTCTGGCCCAATCAGAATTAGAATATCCTTGAATTTGGATCTCAACATTCTCACACTTTAAGCCAAGTCCAATTGTGCCTCATAAATATCTTAATATGTGCTTAGCAGCCATTAGATGTATCTTCTTAGGTTCACACATGAAGTGACTTAATACATTTGTATCATAGCATATGTCAGGATGAGTATGTACCTGATACATGAAGGAACTGACGATCTCCCTATAAAGAGTGGGATCTATGGGTTATGAGTCTTCTGCCTCAATTTTTAGTTTGTGCATATTTGTTTCCATTGGTGTAGCTAATGGTTTACACTCCATCATTCCAAATTTAGTTAGAATATCTTTGGTGTACTTTTCTTGATTTAGGAAGATATTGTTTTTCTTTTGCCACACTTCCAATCCCAAAAATTAGTGTAGAAGTCCTAGGCCCTTCATATCAAATTATGTTGCCAGATCTTGTTTACATTTTGTAATGAGATTATCTTCTCTTATTATCAAAAGATCATCCACATAGAGGAAAAATATTATCATATTTCCATTTGAAATTTTGAAGTAAAAGTTAGGATCTACTAGGTTCTTCGAGTACCCTAGTTTAGAGAGATAGTTATCTATCCTCTCATACCAAGCTCTCAATGCTTGTTTTAGACCATAGAAAGCTTTCTTTAGTTTACAAAAATAGAAAAATTTATCACGTATGGTGAATCCTTTTGGTTGTTCTATGTATACATCCTCCTCAATTGAACCATTCAGGAAGGCCATTTTTACATCCATCTGGTGAATTTTCTATCCTTTAGATGCTGTAATTGCAATAATTGTCCTTACCAATGTATACCGGGCAACTGGAGAAAATGTCTCTTCATAGTCAATTCTAGCTTTCTGAGAGAATCCCCTGGCTACAAAATGAAATTTATGTTTTTTAATGCTGCCATCAGGTGCATATTTGATTTTGAATAACCACTTGGAGGAGACAACTAATTTGTCTTTTGGTCTAGGAACTATGTCCCAAACATCATTCTTCAGTATAGATTGATATTCTTCAACCATAGCATCCTTCCAAGCCTGATTTGATAAAGCTTCTTTGACACTTGTTGGTTTGGAATTTGTAAGTTCGGTTAGAAGTGAATCATAACACTTTAGGGTTCTTGTTCTTTTATTTTCTTTGTAATTTTCATTTGGGTCCACATTATTCTCTTCAATCATTTTTCTTTCCCATAGTGGCCTTTTCTTGTTATTTGGTATTTCAACATTTTTGTCATTTATGATTGGGGGTTCAGGAGTTTCTATTATATTCTCCCTCTTAGTGTTTAAAGGTTCAGACTCTTCTATGATATTCTCCCTCTCAATCCCAGTTATGTGATCTTCTTCTACTTCAGTGTTGTTATCATCCTCAAGTTCTTTGAGTGTAGTATTTTCTTCAAACTTTACATCTCTACTTATCTCAACAGATTTTTTCCTTGGAATGTAAATTCAATAAACTTTATTATTTTCACTATAGCCAATCAATATACCTTTTTTCCTAGATGGTTCTAGTTTCATCCTCTTTTCCTTAGGAACATGTATGTAGATAGGATTGTACACACTCAAATAGTGCACTTCTCTAAGTCATTATATCCAAGGGAATCCATGAAGAGGAAACCTTAGAAAGTGACCTAGAGCTTTGTATGCATGGAGTTGCAAGATTATTTTAAGTTTTCTCTTAGCTAGAGCTATTAAGATAATGACCTTTCTAGTCAACCACACAATGAGAGATTCAAATGAAGATAAGGGCAAGAATGCCAATATCACCAAGAATCACTATGAAATGAAAATGCAAACTAGATTAAGATGAATGTGCAAGCTAGAAATAAGAGATGCAAGCTAAGCTATGGAAATGAAAGTACAAACTAAACTATGAAAGGAAATATGCAAGTATTACAAAGCCTTCCTAATTAAGTTAGATGAAGTAATCTAAAGCATAAAGGAAACTAAGCTAAAATGAGCTATGGATGCCATGATAGTGCAAGAAATGAAACTATGATAGCATGAAAGTATGAAAGCCAAGAATGCTCCAAATCTTCAAAAGCTCCAAAGTGACCTAGAAAACCTATAGCATAACATTAGTATTTAAAAATGCATATATGAAAATGAAGAAGAGAGCTCTTCTTTTATAGGAAATGAGAAGGAATGGACCATGGAGATTAAGAGGCAAAAGATTTAATCAAGGGTGGAGCATCAAAGAGGAGCAATCCATGTGCACAAATATCCTCCAATGAGAAAATAAGAGTTGACTTTTGTGTCCATATGAGATAAAAAGTTCTTTTCTTCTTTTTTATAAAATAAGAATAATGCTTTATTTGTGCAACTTAGGATAAGAGGAAAAGTGAAGGCTTTTTATTTATTAAAAGGGGAGGAAATATTCCTTTTAAATAAATAAAGACTTAGGATAAAATGGTTAGCCCAAGGCAAATAATCAAAAATGATAAAATAGGATTTGATCAAGGAAATTGATATAATTGATAAAATGCTAATTTTTGAAAATATTGATTTAGGGATTTGATAAATTGTTGAATGGGGGCCCAACGTCTAGGTGACCATTTTAGGGTGCATACATTTTCCCCTCTTTGAATAATGTGTGATCATTCTGGGAACACATGTGGTCAAAGAAGAATTGAAATGTGAGATCGATTTGGGATCACAAAACAATCCAGATGTGTGATCATTCTAGGAAAACGCAAGGACAAAAATAAACTGGCTAAAAGACAAGACCAACACCATTTCTGTTAAGTGATAGTCAAGTCTCAAAATAAGAGATAACAATCAAAAGACAAGATCAACACCATTGTTGTTAAGTGATAATCAAGTCTAAAAATAAAAATCTCAAGCTGAGCTAAATGATAAAGCTGAATCAAAGATTAAAGCTGATAGGTACTACCCCCTCGGAATTGAAATCAAAATCAGGTAGAGGAGAAGTAGCAAATAGATAAACTTGATCAAGTCACTAGAAATCATAATCGAAGGTGGAAGATGATAGGATAACCATGAAGCAATGAAGACATGCCCCAGTTTGACTAAAAAGATGAAGTCAAACATCAGAGAAATGAAGCAAGTGAAAATGAATGATAGACTAGGAGTTTTGAAAGAGATGGAGATGAAGAAATCAAGATGCCCTAGCAAAGATCAAAGGATTGGGCCTCAAATGGGTAGCCAACTGCATAGAAGAGGGTGAAAGATTTGAAATGCAATTTTAACTATCAAGCTTAACTCAAATTTTGATTTCAAGTCCAAAAATGAATCCAAGACATCAAAATTAGCTAGGGGTGCAATTTTCATGCAATTCTAAGGTGTTTTGAAAATTAGGTCAAAACGTCAAAATGCTATAAAAAGGGGTGAAAAGGATGTGATATGAAAGACAAGATGTGAAAGACATGATCAAGAAGAAGAAAAAGGTGAGCATAGTTGACCAACAAGTCCATGAAAGATGAAAGGAGAGCTCTCTCCATATGCAAGATGCAAAACTAACATGAACCTAAAAATGCAAGCTATTATGAAAAGTGGTTGACTTGCAAGGTCACAATGCTAATAGACATCTAATAATCATCATTGATCTTTATTGGTAGTGTTGCAAGATCATACAATATACACTAGTAGGACTATGTGAATCTGAATATGATCTATATCAGATAGGAATGTGGGAATCCCACCTAGGCACCAAAGATATGTAGGTCAAGATGACTAGTGCAGTGAGATTACCTAAGTTTAATATGGCAAGATTATACTCACATCGAGACACAAGGAAAGTCAAGATGACTATAAGTATGCACTTGCATAAATAGTCAAGGATAATACCTTATAGACCCTAATGTCAAGTGGAACAAGCATAAATGCTAATGACAATTAGGACCAACAAAATATACCCACAAGTAGAAAAAGAAATAAAACATGTCCTCATGCCCTCAGTCTTCTAGCTATGCATCATCAAAAACTATCATAGGGAGAGAACACTCATCAAAGAAACCATCATAGATAACACATAAAGAAATAAAGTCAAGCAAGTCTCAGCGAGTCGAGTGTTTAAGTGTGTGTGTGTAGGTCATAGAATCCATCTTTGAGTATCACATATGCTAGTGGGAAATACTATATCATGCTAAATTGTAGGGTAGGATATCTGATAAGTGTTGAGAAACACTCAATGCTAGGGTAGTGTTGAAAAACACTGTTTGGGTGGTGTTGAAAAACACATCTAGAGACCAAATCTAACACAGTTATGCCCCCTAGACAAAAACAAAGACCAATTCCCAACCAAGGCCACAAGGTCAAGGCATGATGGAGAAAGGCTAAGTGTCGAGAGCACATGCTAAGAAACAAGGGTGCAAAGGCCTCAAGTAGCACCTGTTTCTAGGTTTTCACCACTTGACAGATTTTATTTTTATTTTTTTAATTTTTTTGTATTTTTGCTACCAAGGCGCCTGTTTCTAGGTTTTCACCAAGGCACTTTTTCTATTTTTTTGAACTTTTTGCATTTTTTGATTTTTTTGTATTTTTTAAGAACTTTATATGCTTTTTAGGATTTTTTTACCATCATATATGAATATTTTGGAATTTTTTTAAGATCAATAAGATATGTACAAAGGATGCCCCCAAACAGAATAGGCATCATGGATAGAACTTCTTGAGGTGCAAAATATTAATAGGATCAGGGAGTTGTTCCCCCTCTAGATTAGATAGTAAATAAGCACCTATACCAAAAGCTACAGTAATGATGTATGGTCCAAGCCAATTAGGTTCAAACTTCCCTTTTTGTTCTCTATTTTGTTGGTTCTTAGGTTTTTCTCACAAAACAAGATCCCCCACTTAAAATTATCTAGGGAGAACCTTCTTGTTGAATGCTTTGGACATACGCTTTTGGTAGACTCTCATGTGATCAAAAGATGCTTTTCACTTTTCATCTAGAAGTTCTAGTTCCTGAAACCTCATGGCATGGTAGTCTTCATCTATCACTAAACCCTTGAGAGAGACTCTAAGTGAAGAGATCTCTACCTCTAAAGGTAACACTACTTTATCACCATAGGTGAGGGAAAAAGGTGTAGCCCCTGTTGGAGTACGAATACTCATTCTATAGGCCCACAAGGCTAGATTTATCTGTAGGTGCCAATCTCTACCATTCTTGTGAATTGTTCTATGGAGAGTCTTGAGAATGGTCTTATTTGAAGCCTCTGCTTGTCCATTTCCTTGTGGGAAGTAGATGGAGGACCAATGTTGTTTTATCTTGAATTTCTAGCAAAGATGCTTAAGGTCCTTATTTTTAAACTGACCCCCATTATTAGTGATTATCTCAGAAGGCACTCCATACCGACAGATGATATGATTCAAAATAAATAGAGAAATTGTCCTACCTGAGGCAACAGAAAGTGGGACAACTTCTACCCATTTGGTAAAGTAATCAGGAGCAGTAATAATGAATTTGTGTCCACCTAATGAGTTGGGATGAATCTACCCAACAAGGTCAAAGGCCTAGTGCTGAAATGGCCAATGAGACATAAAAGGAATAAGCTCCCTACCTTGAGCATGTATCAAGTTTCCATGTTTCTGACATTTTTCACAAGATTTGGCAAAAGCTACTGCATTTTTCTGCATGGTAGGCCAGTAGTACCCCACCCTAAGCAACCTTCGGGCCATAGCAAGAACATTAGAATGTCCTCCACAAATGCCCTCGTGAATGTCAACTAACACTTGGTTGGACTCATCCTTTTCTAAACACCTAAGAAGTGTCCCATCTAAACCCCTCCTATACAGATCACCAGAGATAAGGGTGTGGCAAGAGGCATTATGAACAAGGTTTCTTCTTTTAGAACAATTGAAGGTTTCAGGAATAGTACCATCATAAAGATATGAATAAATGGCACCATAGTGAGATGATTCATGGCTAACCAAGGTAAAAATGACATGGCTTTCTGAGGAGTCAAAAATAGGGTAGCGTAGCTCTTCCACCAGGAATTCAAATCTAGACTCATGTCATTCTAGCTGAGGAAGTGAAGCTAATGTAGCCATAGCATCAGCTGCTTTATTCTCTACTCTAGGGATTTGTTGAAATGTAACAAAGGTAAAGTATCGGTGCAATGAATCAACCATCTTCTTATAGGGTATCAATTTGTCATCCTTTGTTTGATATTCATCATTAACTTGGTTGATAATCAATTGTGAATCCCCATAAATGTGCAACTCTGTAATTCCCCATTCTATAGCCATTTTCAATCCATTTGTCAAGGCTTCATACTCAACAATTTTGTTTGTGCATGGGAACAATAACTTATAGGACTTAGGAATAGTATATCCATGAGGAGAGACAAACAACACTCTGGCGCCTGAACCATTTTGCATGAAAGAACCATCAAAGAAAATCTTCCAGGTTCTTGTAGTCATATACATGATGTGCTCATCTGGAAACTCAACTTGAATGGGCACATTGTCTTGTATGGGAAAATCAGCTAATTGATCAGTGATAGCTTGTCTTTTTATAGCCTTACATTCAACATATTCTATTTCAAATCCTGAAAGAATCATCATCCATTTAGAAAGTCTACCCATGAGAGTAGTCTTACTGAGCAAGTATTTTAGAGGATCAATTTTTGCAATGAGGTGTATTGTATGTGCAAGCATATAATGTCACAACTTTTGGGAAGCAAACACCACTGCTAGGCAAGATTTTTCAATACTAGTGTAGTTGACCTCATATGAAACAAGTGTTTGACTGATGTAATATATGGCTCTTTCTTTTCCAGTATCATCAAGTTGAGCCAATAATGCCCCCAGGGAGGATTTTGTTACTAAGACATATAATATAAGTGTTTTTCCTGGGATAGGAGGCATTAAGATTGGAGGATTAGCCAAGTACTATTTGATTTGATCCATGCTTTTTTGACATTCCTCATTCCAAACACATTTAACCCCTTTATGCAAAGTCTTATTAAAGGGTTGAGCTCTATCAGCCAGTTGTGAAATAAACCTTCATATAGACTAAAGGCGTCCTTGAAGACTCCTCATTTGACTGATGTTTTTAGGAGGTGGCATATCCATTATTGCTTGAACTTTTTAGGGTCCACCTCTATTCCTTTAACTGAAATGATAAATCCTAAGAGTTTGCTAGAGGTAACTCCAAATGCACACTTTTTTGGATTTAATCTAAGTTGAAACTATTCCATACGATCTAGAATGACTTCCAAATCATCAAGGTGTGTATCCCTTTTCTTGGATTTTGCCAAGGTGTCATCCACATAGTCTTCCATATTCTTATGCATCATGTCATGGAAAATAGTAGTCATAGCTCTTTGATATGTAGCTCCAGCATTTTTTAATCCAAATGGCATGACATTCTAGCAATAGGTTCCCCATGCACAACTGAATGTAGTTTTCTCTTGGTCTTTAGGAGCTATTTTGATTTGATTATACCTAGAAAAGCCATCCATCAAAGAATAGATCTCATAGCCCGCGGTCATGTCCACCATTATGTCTATATTAGGGAGTGGAAAATCATCCTTTGGGCATTCTGTATTAAGATCTCTAAAGTCTGTGCACACATGAATGGATTTTTCATGTTTTAAAACTGGTACAATATTGGATATCCATTTGGCGTAATCAATAGCTCTTATAAATCATGCATTGAGGAGTTTCTCTAATTCATCTTTGACAAGGAGATCTATGTGAGGATGCATTTTCCTCAATTTATGTTTTACTGGTTTGATTCCTAGAGCTATGGACAAATGATGCATAATGAGACTAGTGTCCAATCCTGGCATGTCTGAGTAGATCCAAGAAAAATTGATTTTCTTTCTTTGTAGGAATTAGGTATATGCCTCTTTTTCTTGTGTGGATAAAGACTGAGCCAAATGTACAATTTGTGGAACCTCTGGTGTATTCAAATTAACTGGCTATGTCAGCTCAATAAGCACTAATGACCTATCTTGAAAATAACTAGGAAGATGATCAAGTATCCCATCCTTAGGTGCCTCAGGGAGGTTTTCACCTTCAGATACGTCTTTTATTTTTACTTTTTTTGGTTTTGATACAGCTACATAGTAGTTTTCACCATTAGAACTACTATTTTTTGTTTCTTTTCTTTTTATTTTTTGACTAAGGTACTTGATATCTAGCTCTGTCATACTTGTAGTTGGTTTGCTGGTGGAAGAGACTATGGGCTCAAGAGAAGTAACATGCTATTTCATAGTCATTTTTAAAAGTTAGGAGTTGAGGCTCTTGATAATGCTGAGACCAATCAATTAAGTGAGGATTGGCAAGGGTTAGGTCAATGACTGGTTCAATATTGTGTATGCAGATGGTATCATCTCTAGTGATTGCAAAGTTAGGATCCGTCAAGTATCCCTCTAAGGTACCCAAATCAGGACTTATCCTACTAAGCAAAGCATCATTCACTAAAGCAACTTGTGGATTCCAATCTTCTAGTCCTATACTAGACTCATTAGCTACCTCAGATTGGGAACTATATGTATGGACAACAATAATGTCCATGTCAACTGTAGAACAATAAGAAAGAGTCTCCCACTCATAATCATGTGAGTCCGTATCTGAATCGTGACTAGGATGCTTACACCAACCATATTTTTTAGGCTTTGACATAGAAGCATTGATGTCACCAAGGGTAACACCCTCTTGAATGTCATTTGTGTGTTGGATAGGATCTTCAACATGATCTTCAATAGTGGATTGTTCTTGTTCTAGTTTTGAAACTATGGGATTATCAACTGTAGTATCTAAATCTCCCCAAAGGAGATTGGTGGAAGGGACCCAATCTTCACACCTATCTTGTTGATTTTGAAAATTAGGTATGTATTCATCATCACTATCTATCGCAACTAGGATAGGGGCACCTTTCTTATGCTGACTTTCAAAGCCTAGGCCAATTATTGTCTTAGATCTGTGCCCAAAAAGAGCATGATTGAGCGGTTCAACCTTAGCATCTAGTCTATGACTGAGAGGACCATGACCTGGGTACCCCATGTTTTTGACCAAAGTATATCCTCTCCCATAAGTCTTAGGAGATGGAGAAAAATTTTCATTGTCCTTGTATTTTTCCTCTTTGTAAATCCAGTCTCTAATAGCTACTTCCTCTTTCTCATCTTGAATGGGTATTGAAGACTCAACAAATGTATCAAATAGAGTCATTGCTGAGGATGAGGGACACATCTCCTATGAAGGTTTACCATAGGACCTAGGTGAGACCAGTAGCTTTGTGAAGGAGTCAATATGATAACCTCCCATACCAAGGTCTATGGTTTTGAACTTATTTTGACATTGGGCCAAAGTTGCATTAAAATTTTAAACTTCCCAATTAAGAGGAACATGGGTTCCTATTGAAATTGCATTAATAGATAAGGTGCTATCCCTGGGTATACAAACCTCTACTCCATTATAGGGGAATTTGACACATTGGTGGTAGGTGGATAGAACTACTTGCATGTCATGGATCCATGGTCTACCAAGTAGAATATTATAGGCTAAAGGACCAACAACAACAATCTGGAACAAGATGTCCTTTTCAACGGGGCCAATCCTAATAGGAAGGATGGCCAAGCCTTTGGAGCTTCTCTCTGCCTCATCGTAGGCTTTGATGGTTATTTTCTTGCGAGTATCAATAACTTTTTCTGAGTAACCCAATATTTTCAACAAAGTCAAGGAACAAATATTGAGGCCAGCACCCCCATCAATCAACACACACCTGACACAGGTCCTGTGAATCATGACTTCAATGTGAAGGGAAAGATTATATGGATGGCTTAAGGCTTTGTCATCTTCTTCTGAGAATGTGAGGTAATGTGGGCTAGCAAGGTGATTTACCATGTTTTGGAATTGATCAACATCTATATTGTTAGGGACATTAGTTGTACGCAAAGCATCTTCAAGGACACTCTTATGTCTTGGAGACAACTCTAGGAGCTCAAAAATTGAGATTTGAGCTAGTGTTTTTTGTAACTAATCAACAAGATTGTAGCTCATTTCTGGATTAACTGTTGACTTGGTGGTGACATGCTTGGATGTCACTTTCTTTGTTTTGCTAGATTGGTTAGAATTAGGACCTCTAATGACCACAAGACCTTGACCTTGGCTTCTAGTGATAGCATTAAGAGCTTGAGATGACCTTTGGGAGTGAGGACCTCTAAGCACCACCACAGGTCCTTCATCAAACATAGAAGGAGAGTTCATATCATGACTATAAGAATATTTGTCTCACATCATGTTGATATTTTCATCCACAACTTCAAGCATATTGATAACATTCTCTGTAGACGTATAGGTGTAGTTGATTGCATCTTTGCCATCTTTGGGTTTATAGGTTTCCCCCTTATCATTTTTGGGCAAAGGCTCCTTAAATGCTTTTTGATCTGCATTGGTTTTCAATCCATCAATTTGAAGTTTACCATTTTCAATAAGATCTTGAATGAGATGTTTAAGTTTCTAGCAGTGCTCTATGTCATGACCAATGCCATTATGAAATATGCAATAAGCTTTTTCATTCCACCAATATGGCTTGACATCAGGTATGTGAAATTTTTCTAGATCCTATGGTTACACAAGATTGTTATCAATGAGCATTTTAAAAACATCTTCATAAGAATCTCCAAGCTTAGAGAACTGTCGCTTTTCCTTTTTAGGTCTTTCTTGATATCTTTGTTTATGCTCTTGTTGGTTAGAGGATGTATTAAGCATCATAGCTTGAACTGCACTAGATAAATGAAGGACACCTTGATCCTTTGGTTGGTTAGAGTCAACAACTCTGTCATTAACTACTTGCTTATTTTTATTCCAATGCGAGTTCTTTCCTTTGTCCTTATGGTTGTTGTTATTATTTTGACTATTGTTGTTATTATGTTGTTTAGCCAAAATACCTTGCTCTTTTAAGACATCCTCTATTCTACATGGGGTTTTGACCATGGTGTCAAATGAATCAAAGACCATCTTTCAAACCTCATACCGCATCTCAGGTACTAAATTGCTCACAATGATATCAATTCTCTCCTATTCATGAATTGTCCTAGAATATCGGGAGCATAATCATCTCCACCTTTGTAAAAATGTGACAAAGGATTCCCCTTGATTCTGTTTCAAACTACATAAATCAAGCATGGTGACAGACCTTGATAAATTGTAGGCAAAATGTTGCACAAATTTGTGGACCAATTCCTTAAAATTTTTGATGGGAGGGGTTATGTTGGCAAACCACTCCATAGCTTGATCTTTTAGACTCCTTGGGAATAATCTCATCAGATAGGAATCTTCGTGGTGAAATTCAAAACTCATGGTATAAAACTAATGCACATGATCATGTGGGTCACCGTTACCATCATATTTGTCATATTGGGGAAACTCAATTTTCCTAGTAAAATTAATCATGCTCACACTCCTATCAAAAGGATTAGGATAAATAGAATCAAGGTTGAAGGAACTCTTAGGAGCCATCATTTTCTCCATCATCTTCTTGATTTGCTTAATCTCTTCCTCTTGTGAGGGACTTTATTTCTTTATTTTCCTATCCACATCAAAGTTATAAGGAACCCTCACACCCTTGTTGATTAGGCTCTCTAGGAACTTATCTTTATTTTTCTCAACATATTTCTCCACATATTGTTGGAAAAGTGGTTCTTGTTGCACTCTCATAAAGTCTTGAGCTTCATAATTTGCACTAGTTCCTCCATGTTGAGAGCCATGATGAGCTCATTGGGAGGGTTGTCTTGAGTTCCTAGGAGGTGTCTGTCTCCTATAGTGAGCATGTGATGAAGGGTGCTCCCCTTAATACCACAAACACATAACAGAAATAGAGAAACAACAACAATTTGCAAGAATAGAAAATTGGCTTCTTATTATCTCCACAAATGTGGAATTACAAACTTTCAGAATTACAATATGCAAAGCCACATGGGCATTCCCTTACAATATTCTTTAGGACAAAGCCTTGAATTATTACCCAAATCTACCACCTAGAACTGTCCCAAACTACCTAAGACAACACTACAGACCTTTCTTATATAGGCAATTTCCACCGCCCAAGAAGGTTCTAGAAATTTAGCCCTTTAGGCTGACTAAACATAGAATTATTTATTTTTCACAATTATTACAATAGGGTCGGCTCAAAAGAAATACAAAATATGATTTTAAGTAATCCAACTTTCGGAGGCCATAACTTTTCAACCGTAAGTCTTCTTTTCTATTGTAACCACTTTTTGGAAACACCAATACAAGATCTACAACACTTAACAAACACTAGCACCAGTCAGCTAGGGGTCGATCATGATCTGGAGCCTCTAAGGCCTTCAAAATTGACCTAAAAGATTTCATACCCAAAAATCTCAATAACTTCACCAATACTGATGATGTGGCAATGAAACTCAACTGGTAGGCTGAAATGACTAGGATGAACCTCCAACTGTGAAATCAAAACATTCTGAGATCATATGACCAGCTTACTACAAATAGTAGGTTTCCATAAATAGCAGCTCTACACAAGATAGCCCTTATTGAAAAGCAAACAAAAATATTTTTGGGTGATGCAAGATTGCTCTTACACCTAGGATGCTCCTGCATCAGACACCCTGTCACGACTCAAGTGTGCAGAGGAAAACCAAGACAGTTAACCTCCTCCTTTGCTAACCATGATGAATCTTCAACAGGTCATCTTTTCCATTTGACCAAATGCTCTTCATATGTCTTGTTCCTTATGCTTCTGCCAACATGACTATCCAGTATGTCTCCAATCTCTTTGATATTTGAACTGGTTGTTGGAATACTCCACTGTGCTATTGTAACCTCATCTTCAACACCTCCTTCATGATACTCTGTCAGATCTGAAACATTAAATACTGGTGAAATATTCAGCTCAGTAGGCAAATCAACCTCATTTGAATTTCCTAAATCATGCTTCTTCAGTATCTTACATGGCCCAAACTTCTTTATTTTCAACTTGTTATATGTACCAATTAGAAATCTTTCCTTCCGCAAATGAACCATGAATTCATTTCCAACCTAAAATTCCTTATGTCTCTTTTTCTCATCTACCTTAGCCTTATACTGCACATTCATCTTGGTAATATGCTTCCTCACCTCCTCATGGATGTTCTTCAAATGTTCTACAAAATCCTCAGCTTTAGCACTACTTATTTGTCCTTTATCTATCTTTCTCAACTCAAATGCATTTTTGGGACTATTTTCATATACAATCTAGAATGATGATTTACCAGTACTCTTGTTGACAGAATTATTGTATGCAAACTCTACCTGTGGTAAAATCAAATCCCATCCTGTTGGCTTATCTCCAACCAAACATCTCAGCAAATTCTCCAAACTCCTATTCACCACCTGTGTCTATCCATTAGTTTGTGGATGATGTGATGAACTGAACTTCAAATCTATCTTCAACTCTTCACTTTCTGCTAGTGTCATTCTGTGTGGTGCCTTATTTGGCAAATTGACTCCTGGAATCAAGTCCATTTGATGACTGATCTTTCTAACTGGTGGTAATCCATCAGGAACATTACCAGATACAATATCATGCAATAATTCTGCAACTTCTACAAGTACATCTTCTACTTCCTCTTTCCCAACATTTGGAATTAAAGTAAAACACATATGCTCATGCCTCATACTATCTAATAAATTTCCTCTATCAACAAAAGTTATTCTTGCATTACCACATACCTTTTCTTCTATTTCCTTCAATGGTTTTAGCTTATGTCACACTCCATCCTTTGTCAGGGGATAGGTATTCACACAACCATCATGTACAACACATCTATCAAACTACCAAGGTCTAACCAACAACATATGACATGCATCCATAGATATGATATCACATAGTACCTCATCATGGTACCTACCAATCTTGAACTTTACTAGGCATTGTTCACTCACCATGACCGTGTGGTCATCCTGCACCCAGGCAACCCGATATGGATGTGGATGTTTCTGCCTCTTGAGCTTCAATTTTGTCACCATCTCTTCTGACACCAAATTATAAGTACTGCCACTATTAATAATCACATCACAACACTTACCCTCACACTTGCACCTGGTGCAAAATAGGCTCCTTCTTTGCTCAGGCTCATTTTCACCACTCAACAAGACTCTTCTGTTAATCAACGTTTCTCCTCTCTCAGCATCTTCAGAATGTGATGATCTGGCATCTTCATCTACATATGCAACTCTGGCCTAGCGTTTGTTCCTCATATCTATCCCTCCTTGGCATTGAGGACATTCAAATGCCCTATGACCTTCTTCTCCATAGTGAAAACATGTTCCATGGAAGCCTCCTCTTCCAGATCCTTGTCCTCTTCCTCTTCCTCTCTGATCTCTATTATTCTAATCATGGAATTGATTGAAATTGTCTCCTCTCTAATTCTGACTGTTACTGGCCTCATCTTTCTTTTTTGGATCTTCATTTTGATCTCCATATGACTGTCCACCAAATCTTCCATCACAACCTCTTCTACTTTGTCTACCCTTAAACTTCTTGTTCAACTTTTCCTCTACTTTTAGGAAAAATTGGTATGCCTCTTCAATACTATTCATTCGAACTAGATTCAGCTCCTCCTGAATGCTCAGCCTCAACCCATTAATGTAACAGGAAACTTTCTCCTTGTCAACTTCTGCATGGCCTATTATGATGAGGATTTGATAGAACTCCTCTGTATACTCCTGAACAGATCTTCCTGCTTGGTTCAAACTTTGCATTTTCCTTAATAGGTCAAGTTCATAATCAACAGGGATGAACTATCACTTCAATTTATCCACCATCCACCCCCATCTTTTGATTTTATCCTTTCCTCTTTGATTTCTCTCTAACTAAATCTCTTGCCACTAGATCTTCGCATGACCTTTCAGTCTGGCCTTCGCAAACTTGACCCGATCAGGATCCTCAATATCTTCATACTCAAAATATTCTTCACATTCATTGATCCAGTCGATCAATTCCTCTAGGTTAAGATTCCTTGAAAATGTAGGAACCTTGATCTTAGGTCTTTTCCCGATCTTGGAAATGGCTCGAAAAAGCCTTTCTTCCTCTTGATTCAAAACTTCAACTTCTTCTTCTTGATCATCATTTCCTTCTTCGGCTTCATCCTCACTTTCATCTCTGACATTAAGATTCATTCCTCTGTGAATCTCCTCTTGCAATGCTCGCACTTGTCTCTATAGTTTCCTAACCTCAGGTGTTACACCACCAGGTCTTCTACCATGTTCCCTTCATGGAGGCATTTTTGTGCTTCTCACTGAAACCCTAACCACAGTCCTGGTGCAAACTATCTCACAGTCAGTGATCTGTTTACACAGAAACCCTAACCCATGGTCCTGGTGCAAACTACCTCACAATCGGTGATCTATTTACACACTCAGGAACTCCTTCTCTGATACCACTTGATGAAGGGTGCTCCCCTTAATACTACAAACACATAACAAAAATAGAGAAACAACAACAATATGCAAGAACAGAAAATTGGCTTCTTATTATCTCCACAAATGTGGAATTACAAACTTTCAGAATTACAATATGCAAAGCCACATGGGCATTCCCTTACAATATTCTGTAGGATAAAGCCTCAAATTATTACCCAGATCTACCACCTAGAAATATCCTAAACTACCTAAGACAACACTATAGACCTTTCTTATATAGGTAATTTCCATTGCCCGAGAAGGTTCTAAAAATTTAGCCCTTTAGGCCGACTAAACATAGAATTATTTATTTTTCACAATTATTACAATAGGGTCAGCTCAAAAGAAATACAAAATATGATTTTAGGTAATCCAACTTCCAGAGGCCATAAATTTTTAACCATAAGTCCATTTTTCTATTGTAACCTCTTTTTGGAAATGCCAAGATGAGATCTACAGCACCTAACAAGTGCTAGTGCCAATCAACCAGGGGTCGATCATGATCCGGAGCCTCTAAGGCCTTCAAAATTGACCTAAAAGATTTCATACCCAAAAATCTCAATAACTTCACCAATACTGATGATGTGGCAATGAGACTCAACTGGTAGGTTGAAATGACTAGGATGAACCTCCAACTGTGAAATCAAAACATTCTAAGATCATATGACCAACTTACTAAAAATAGTAAGTTTCCATAAATAGTAGCTCTGCACAAGATAGCCCTTATTGAAAAGCAAATAGAAATATTTTTGGGTGATGCAAGATTGCTCTTACACCTAGGATGCTCTTGCATCAACATGTTGTAAAGTCCTTCTTCTAGGACTAGGAGATCTTGGAGTATCCTTGACCACCTTCTACTTCTTGGAGTTCTTGGGGGAGTAGAGGGTGGAGAGTTGTTTCCACTATTGGTACCCCCATTGTTAAATTGATTGTTGAGTTTTTGGGCTAATATCCTATCTTGTTACTCTTGGAATGCTTTTCTCTCTATGTCCAACAAGGCTCATTGTTCCTCTTCTAAGAGCCTATGTTTTTCTTCTTTTGCAGCTCGTTCATTCAAGAAGGCTTGTTTTTCCTGCTTGATTCTTTTTAGCCTCTCACTTGTATATCTTGAAGTTGTTTTTAGTGGGGCACTTGGTCTTGAACAATCAAACAAGTTAGCTACGTTCACATGAGCATCACAAGATTGGTTGTTTTGGTCCTCATGTTGTGACCATGCAACTTGATGAGCTTGTGTGTAGTGTCTTTCAGCTCGTTGATGCGCATCTAGATATCTTGAATTAATAGGAGGTGATTCAAGTTGATTGTCATCATTGAATGACATATTACTCCTATGTCTCTGAAAAATGTCATCAAGAGTTTGATCTATTACTTCTCTTTGTCTCCTAGTCAAAGTGTAGCTCATGTCCATATTTGATTGAGAGGATGGTACAGAAGTACTCAATTGACTAAGGCTACTCTTAGGCTCATACTAAAGGTAATTTTTCAAAAACTACTTGAGGTTGTTTTCCTTGACCCACTTGGTATCTTGTTGTAACCGACATGAAAGAAAAGACCCTTAGTGAAAAGATAATCTTAGGACTCACTAATTGTCAAACTAGGGTAGTGAAAATATTCAATTGTCCAAAAAGAGATATGGTGAGATAGAAAGATGACAAAAGGTATAAATCAACATTGCCACATTGGTGCATAACAAAAGGATTCTAGTATCCTAGCACATGTGGATCAGGAGGATGATTTAACCAAAATATTTTGAAATTGAATTTATATGAAAATGGATTTGGACAAAAGAGTACTCAAACTCTCCAAGTGTGCAATCAAGGAATCTAAAGGTGAATCTTGTCAACAAGGACAATTCCTAACTTACTAATGACAAGCAAAAATTTTGGTGAAGGCAAAGATTACTAACTCAAGATGTCTAAAGCCAAAAATCTAAGGCACAAAAAAGCTTTCAGTTGCAGGGTATGAAACTCACTAAAATCTGGTCAACTAAGAGAAGACTGAAAATTTCTTGAATTAGGTAGACAGCAAAAAAATTCTAGGTGATAGTATCCAGGCAGACAAGGTGACACTTTCTTAGTAGGTGATACTTCGCTCTAAGCCGAGCGACAGTTTCCAGGCAACCCAGGTGACACTTTCTAGCAAACAGTGCGACAGTCTTCCAGTTACAAAGAGTCGCATGATACTTCTCAGTAAAAGGGGTGATACTGTTCTAGGGTCATACAACTCTTTGACCAGTGAAGGGCAAAATCTCAATTTTAATGAGCGTCTGTTCAAAATTTCAGTTTGAGGGTTGATTTTTTCGATCTCAATCACAGTGACAGTAGTAAATTGACAAGTTTGCAAATAGTAGGTGATCAAACATGTCATAAAACACTTGAAACAAGGGAAAAAGAAACCTTTCCAAGACAAGCACTTGTGATATCAAAGCAATAAAATCTTATGAATGCTACCGTGATGTTTTCTGTTCAAGAATGTTTACATGGGTATATCACAACAAAAACACTTCAAGCACTTTTTAGCCTAAAAGGACAATGACTCAATACTTAACAACTTGGCCCACACTTGATGTCCCATTGCCTCACACAAAGTGGTTACCCACAATAGATATTGGCTTTGTCGTGAAAGTGCCAATGACACAACCAAAGGAACACAGATGGTGAGTAATCTTGGGGTGATTCGGGTTATTCCACTTGGATCAATCCTTGCACCAAGAAGCTTAAACAGAAAAATAGGGTGGCCTCTATCTATGGTTCTTAGTAAGGGCTTTCATTCATAGTACCCCTCTTACTCCCCAAAGGGACTCCTTACCTTGTGGCAAGTAATAGACCTTGTGGCCTCAAGAGTACCTTAAGCATTCTTGCTGAATACTTTCCTCATGGTCAAAATCCCACAAGTACTCACATCAAGTGAAGACAAGCACTACGTCTACCAAAGTTTTTTGTCCTCGATAGCCTTGAGTTTATAGTGGGTTGGAATAGTCAGAAATAAGCTTGTCCCCACTTGGGTTGTTCTTCTTGATTGCTCAAGAGCAGGCCCGTTAAAGGATTCTAAAGATCTAAACAAAGAGTGGATCAACTTATGAGGTTCAAGGATTTTGTTTCACCACAAGGGTGAAGAGCATACTCCCTTATCCCAAAGCTTTCTCCCAAACACACCAAGCAAATGTTCAATTACCCTCTTGCTTTCAAAATCCAAAGATGGGTCAAGATTTTATGGTTCACCACAAGGGTGAAGAGAATACTTCTCCTACCACCCAAGAATTCCTAAAACAAGATATTATGTTCCTATGAAATGAAACAACTAGTAATCACCACACTTGAAATGAAATAAACAACAAGCACTTGATTGGATTTTTATGCTTTGCGAAGCCCTACAAAAACTTTTAGTAGCCCTTGTGCATTTGAAGCTTTGACATGCCTGCTTTTGGAAAAATATTTCAAGTAATGAGAGCACCTACAAGCACAACTTGTTAGCCCCACATGGTTACAAAAACCAAAATCTAAATGAAATCTACAAATTAAACCTATCTAACCATAGCAAACTAAACCAGCAAGCTAACTAGATCCAAATTTGGCAAAAAAGAACCAAAAAACAACTCACTGCCGGGTACAGGTGACAGTACAGTCACCAAAAATGTCACACGACACTTCTCTGTATACAGGGGCAACAGTTTATCTCCATGCGATAGTTCACTAAACTACAGGTGATAGTTTAGACTAAATAGTGCGACACTATCTATCAAACAGTGTGACACTTTTAACTGGTAAAGTGTCACCCTCCTATACAAGAAATTATCACACGACACTAGAAAATTGTCGCATGACACTCTAAGATAGAAAAATAGAGAGCCAAAAATGATGCTAAACTATGATGAAAAATTTCCAAAAATGCATGAAATGAAGGACAAAACCATAAAGCTCTGCCCCACGGTGGGCACCAAAAATGTACACACTCAAATAGTGCACTTCTCTAAGTCATTATATCCAAGGGAATCCATGAAGAGGAAACCTTAGAAAGTGACCTAGAGCTCTCTATGTATAGAGTTGCAAAATTATTTTAGGTTTGCTCTCAGCTAGAGCTATTAAGCTAATGACCTTGCTAGTCAACCACACAATGAGAGATTCAAATGAAGATAAGGGAAAGAATGCCAATATCCCCAAGAATCACTATGAAATGCAAATTCAAACTAGATTAAGATGAATTTGCAAGCTATAAATAAGAGATGCAAGCTAAGCTATGGAAATGAAAGTACAAACTAGACTATGAAAGGAAAGATGCAAATATTACAAAGCCTTCCTAATTAAGCTAGATGAAGTAATCTAAAGCATAAAGGAAACTAAGCTAAAATGAAGCTATGGATGCCATGATAATGCAAGAAATGAAACTATGATAGCATGAAAGTATGAAAGCCAAGAATGCTCGAAATCTTCAAAAGCTTCAAAGTGACCTAGAAAACCTGCAGCATAACATTAGTATTCAAAAATGCATATATGAAAATGAAGAAGAGAGCTCTTCTTTTATAGGAAATGAGAAGGAATGGACCATGGAGATTAAGAGGCAAAATATTTAATCAAGGGTGGAGCATCAAAGAAGAGCAATCCATGTGCACAAATATCCTCCAATGAGAAAATAAGAGTTGAATTTTGTTTCCATATGAGACAAAAAGTGCTTTTCTTCTTTTTTTATAAAATAAGAATAATGCTTTAATTGTGCAACTTATGATAAGAGGAAAGGTGAGGGCTTTTTATTTATTAAAAGGGGAGGAAATATTCCTTTTAAATAAATAAAGACTTAGGATAAAATGGTTAGCCCAAGGCAAATAATCAAAAATGATAAAATAGGATTTGATCAAGAAAATTGATATAATTGATAAAATGCTGATTTTTGAAAATATTGATTCAGGGATTTGATAAATTTTTGAATTGGGTTCCAATGTCTAGGTGACCATTTTAGGGTGCATACAAGGACAACCAAATATTCTTAGATGACTTAAGTCAGGTTTTTTCCCTATAAAAACTTCTTTTGGAGTTATGTTTTCTAGAACTGAGTGCGAACATTTGTTTTGGATATAGGCTATTGTATTTGAAGCTTCTTCCCAAAATGAAGTGTGTAAGTTTTGGTCATGCATCATTGCTTTTTCTGCTTCAATTATGGTTATGTTCTTTCTTTCTACCACTCCATTCAGTTGTGGATTATATGGTACAGTATACTCCCTCTTAATCCCAACAGAATTACAAAAGTCTCTAGAGTTGTCAAATGTATATTCTCCCCCATTGTCAGATCTTAACACTTTAATTTTGTTTCTTGATTGGTTTTCTACTAGTGCCTTGAATTCTCTAAACTTTGAGTCTTTGAACTTTAGAAAATATATCCATGTTTTTCGAGAATAGTCATCCACAAATATTATGTAGTGTAAAGATGCAATTAGGGATGGTGTTTTCATGGGGCTGCATAGGTCAGTGTGAATCAGTTCTAATATAACTTTTGATTTGTGCTCACTTGGAGGAAAATAACCTTTCACATTATTTCCTAAGGCTCAACCTTTACAAATGCCATTATGTTTAGTTTTTAGATGGGGTATTCCTAAAGTGATCTTCTTTATGGTGGGTAGATCACTATATCAAAGGTGACCTAAACTTTTGAGCCATAATTCATTATTTCTCAAAACTTCATGATTTAGTGCTACCTTTTGATCATTGCATAGTTTGTACAGACTACCATCTCTTGAACCTAATGTTATGGCATTTTGTATATTTGTGTTTTTAGGCCAAAGAAGGACTTTGTATTTGTT
This sequence comes from Chamaecyparis obtusa, assembly GCA_027943335.1. Taxonomy (NCBI): domain Eukaryota; kingdom Viridiplantae; phylum Streptophyta; class Pinopsida; order Cupressales; family Cupressaceae; genus Chamaecyparis; species Chamaecyparis obtusa. Next base: position 1,225,536 of record BSBK01004417.1, read on the forward strand.
GAAGGCAACCTAGTATCCTTGATCAGCTAAACCTGATATTGAGATTATATTACTCTCGATTATAGGTACAAACAATATGTCTCTTAGTTGTAGAGATACTCCGTTTCTAAGTTTGATGGAACAAGTCCTCATTCCTTTCACAGGATACGTGGAGTTATCTCCAATAGTGACTTCTTCATCTAAGTGTCCCTTAAGAGTTTTAAACTAATTTCTGAATCTTGTTATGTGCCTTGACACTCAACTATCGATTATCAAAGTGTTCTTATTTGCATTTATTTCACTTGACAATTCTAAGTAGAAAAGTGAGTTTTATTCTTTGACTTCAACTAGGGTAGCATGTTTTTTCTTCCTTTCTTGAAAGTTTCTGTGAGTGTGCCCATACTTGTCACATTTATAACACTAGATTTTAGATAGATCCCTTTTCTGGTAGTTTTTATTTCCTCTCTTCTATTTGAAGACCTTTCTCCTTTTGTTGGTAGTATTTGTATGCAATGCCTAGATTTCTCCTTCTTTATTTGGCCCTATTCCCCTTGAGATTAGGCGTGATTCTTCTTGGGTATAATCATTCCTGAGTTGCGCAAAATTTATTAGTATAGGTCATCCACTTATACATTGAATGAATGATTCCCAAGAGATGGGTAATCCTCTCAAGGAAATTAGAGAAAGTTTAACATCTTCTATGGTGTTGCCTATGGTGAAAAGTTGATCTCTTAACTCTGAAATTCTTAAGAAGTGCAATGTGATGATTTCTCCCTTATTCATTTTTATGCTCATAAGTTGTTTTAGAGTTAACAACATGCTTGCATTGTTTATTTCATATGTACTTGTGATGGTTTTGAATATCTCATGTGCAGTTGAAAGTCTGGCTATAATCGGGAGAATAGCATCTTTTACAGAGTCAATGAGTATTTTCCTTGCTTTGTTATTACACCTTTTCCATGTTGTTATCTTTGATTCTTCTTCGGGCATTTTCTTGTTTTATTCTACATAAGAATATAATTCTAATTCTTGTAGGATTGAAATGATTCTTATTTTCCATGACTTGAAGTTTGATGCTCCTTCAAGTCTATCCTCCATTCTGATTCCAATCACCATTTCATATAATGCTGGTTTTTTTTTCTTTTAATGGTTGTACATGTATTTGAAGTAGAGGTATGAATTATACAGTCTCTATAGGTATGATCTAAGCACTTGTCTTTCTCTCAAAATTCTATTTGAACAATGTATTTATTTATTATATCTCTAATATGTTGGCTCTGATACCATGTTGTGAATATGGATCGATTAGAGAAGTATGATGATGTCTGTGATTGATATCTATGAAGGACTATTATTGTTTTTATTGATTGATCCTTCAAGTATTATCAATTAGTATATATATATATATGCCCAAGAGTCAGCCCTCATAGGGACATGTCCATACGTGGCAACTACGATGGTTCTTAACCATGCATTAGTTAAACATTAACACAGTTATTGGTGATTGTTCACACTTGGCATTTATCGTATACTGCTCACACACATAGGATTGAACCACCGTGATGTGATCACAGTGGTATGATCAATATCATAACCATTGTGGTAACATAATGGTGACATGATACCATCGTGCTACTGTTCTTGCACATCAAAATAGTGATATTTGACCTCATGCAATTTCTATGACATCAATATATATATATATATATATATATATATATATATATATATATATATATATATATATATATATATATATATATATATATATATATATATATATATATATATATATATATATATATATATATATATATATATATATATATATATATATATATATCAAACTATCATAACTTGGATGCACGAAGGCTATCTTTCAACAAAATCAGAAGTGTTGGTGGAACTTTGGATGAAGATGAGATATTTTTTAAAATCTTGAGATATTTTCCTCCTACCCATGACAACAAATTTGTTGCAATTAAAGAGATTAGGACTATTTCCAAGGTAACAAGAGATACATTGGTTGGTAATTTATCTTCTTTGGAAATGACAAAATTTCATGACAATATTCCTAAATATGAATCTATATTTAAAGATACCATTTCTAAGGATAAACCAAATTATGAATTCGGTGAAATTTCTTCAAGTTCATCAAAGTTTAGATCTAGGTATGCTAAGGAATGGGAAGAAATTGAAGAAGAGGAAAGAAAGTTGGAAGCTCTAGAAGCCTTGATTGTGAAGAGATTTCCTAAAGGTGTAGTTAAGTATGAAGGGAAACGACCTTTGAAATATTTTTCTTGCAATAATATTGGTTATTTTTCTTCTAGATGTCTTGAGAGATTTTGGAAGCATAAGCCTAGGAAATTTCAGCCTAAATATCATAAGAAGTGTTATTATACTAGTGAAGGTGTCATTGATGAAGAATATGAAAAGAGTGAAGAAGAGATTATCTTTATTTATATTAGATATGAGAACCATACTTTCTTGAATGAAGAAAAATCCCTAGTTGCACATGTTGAAGTAAAATATGAATGGGTAATAAATAGTGGTTTCTTGAATCGTATGATTGGGGATAAGAACAAATTTGTGAAATTGAAGAAGTATGAAGGTGGTGTTATCATATTTGGTGACAATAATCCTTATTTTATCAAAGGGAAAGGTTCAATTACACTTGATGGAAAGAATACTAGCGATGATGTCTTATATGTTGAAGGTTTAAAGCATAATCTTTTGAGTGTTGGACAAATTGTTGGTAAAGTATACAAGTTGGAATTCAAGGATGTAAGATTCATAATCAAAGGAATATTTAGAAATGAAATTGCATTAGATACCAAGACCAAAGGTATTTTTTTCCATTTGAATAGTATAGAGGATAAATGTTTGATTTCTAGAATTAATGATAGATGGTTGTGGCATAAGAGACTTCATCATGTAAAATTTGATAACATTGTGAAGATAAATACCACACATACTATAAGAGATTTGCCTAGATTGATGAAACCTAATAATGTTGTGTAAAGAATGTTAGGTGGGAAAGATAACTAGATCTAATTTTAAAAGAAAGATATATTCTTCAACTGGATTGTTAGATTTGGTGCATACAAATTTATGTGGTCATACTAGAACTAGGAGTTACTATGGTGGAAAATATTTCATATTGTTCATTGATAACTATTCAAGGATGATGTGGGTTACATTTTTGAAGGAAAAACTTGAAGCTTTTGAAAAATTCAAAATCTTTAGAGCTAAGGTTGAGACTGAGATAGAATTGAAGTTAAAGTGCTTGAGATCGGACAGAGGTGGAGAGTTTACCTCAGGAGAATTCAATGCTTACTCTAAATAGAATGGAATAAGGAGACATATGTTAGCCCCCCAAACCCCTCAACAAAATGGAATTATAGAGTGAAGGAATAGAACAATTCTTGACACAACAAGAATAATGATGATGGAAGAAAATGTACCACAAATTTACTAGAGAGAAGTAGTGAGTACCACAGTCTACACATTGAACTAAATTTAGATAAAGCATGGTACTCATAAGACCTCTTATGAACTTTGGTATTGTCATATCCTCCCACAATGAAATATTTTAGAAGTTTTGGAAGTAAATGCTATATAAGACAAGATGAAGATTTAGGAAACTTTGACCTAGATGTGATGAAGGTATCTTTCTTGGTTATTCTACAAAGAGAAAAGCTTATAAATGTTTTGACAATTAGTTGAGAAAGATAGTGGAAAGTGCTAATGTGAGAATAAATGAGAATTATAAAAAACATGTCAATTAATGTAGTTATGAGTCAAATGACAAAGAAGAGAACCAAATTATTCAAATGCCGAATCAGAATAAAAATTAGAACCATAGTGGATTGGAAGAACAAAATGGACAAGTTGTTGATTATTAAGAATGATGTAGGAGCATCTTGGGTGTAAGGGAAATCTTGCATCACCCAAAAATATTTCTAGTTTCTTTTCAATAAGGGCTATCTTGTGCAGACTTGCTATTTATGGAAACTTTCTATTTTTAGTAAGTTGGTCATACGAGCTCATAATGTTTTGATTTCATGGGTGGAGGTTTATCTTAGTTGTATTAGTCTAGCAGTTGAGTTTCATTGTCATATCATCTGTATTGATGAAATTATTGAGGTTTTTGGGTAAAAATATTTGAGCTCAATTTTGAAGGCCTTAGAGGCTTCGAATGCTGATCAAACCCTGGTTGACTTGAGCTTGTGTGAGTTAGGCACTATAGTTTAGGTCCTTCCATTTATGAAAACATTCATGCCTCTATGAATCTCTTCTTTTAATTCTCGCACTTGTCTATGGAGGGCTCTAACCTCAAGTGATACACCTCTAGCTCTTTCGCAATGCTACCTTCATGGAGGCATTTTTGCACTTATCATTGAAACCCTAAACTACGGTCCTGGTGCAAACTGCCTCATAGTCGATGATCTATCTACAAACTTAGGAAAAATTGTCTCTTATACCACTTGATAAAGGGTTCTTTAATACCACAAATACATAACAGAAATAGAGACACAATAAAAAATTGCAAGAACATAAAATGGGCTTCTTATTTTCTCCACAAGTGTGGAATCACAAATTTTAGAATTACAATATGAAAAGCCACATGGGCATTTTCCTTACAATATTCTGTAAGACAAAGCCTCGAATAACTACCTAGAACTCCCTAGAAAATAATACGGGCCTTCCTTACATAGATAATTTTCCACCACCTGAGAAGATTCCATAAATTTAGCCATTAAGGTTGACCGCCCTTAGAATTATTTTATTTTTCATTCTTTTTTATATTAGGGTCGGCTCAAAATAATTAAAAATTATGTTTTTAGGTAGCCCAACTTCTGAAGGCCATAAATTTTTAATCGTAGCTCTATTTGGCTACTATAACCACTTTTCATAAGAGAGGAAAGTGAGCATGAAGCCGAAGATGAAGGAAATTTTAATTAGGAAGGAGAAGGAAAAATTTTGAACCAAGAGGAAGAAAGACATTTTCGAGCCATTTCCAAGATTGGGAAAAGACCTAAAATTGAGGTTCCTACATTTTCAAGAAACCTTAACCTAGAGGAGTTGATTGACTAGATCAATGAATTAGAAGAATATTTTGAGTATGAATATATTGAGGATCCTGATAGGGTCAAGTTTGCAAAGGCCAGACTGAAGGGTCATGCGAAGATCTGGTGGCAGGAGATTCAATTAGAGTGAAATAGAAGAGGAAAGGAGAAAATCATTAGATACGATCAGATGGTGGATAAATTGAAGCAACAATTCATTCCTGTTGATTATGAGCTTGATTTACAAAAGAAAATGAAAGGTTTGAAGCAAGCAAGGAGATCTGTTCAGGAGTATATGGAGGATTTCTATCGAATCCTATCAGAATAGGCCATGTGGAAGAAAATAAAGAAAAAGTTGCCTATTACCTTAATGGGTTGAGGCTGAGTATTCAAGAGGAGTTAAATCTGGTTTGAATAAATAGTATTGAAGAGGCATACTATTTTTCTCTAAAGGTAGAGGAAAAGTTGAACAAGAAGTTTGAAAGAAGACAAAGTGGAAGAGGGTGTGGTCAAGGATCAAGTGGATGGTCTTATGGAAGCTGAAATGAAGATTAGAAAAAGAAGGATGAATCTAGTACTAGTCAAAATCATAGGGGAAATAATCATTTCCATGATTAGAATAATAGACACTAGTACATTTTACACCCTTTTTTGATGCCATATTGATCGAAGTTTCTACCCAACATGGTCAAATAGTCGATCAATAGGTTCGTCGCTATTATCTATGTCGAAATATTGACCCATACCTAAAACCATCAAATGATTGACTCCCATATTGGTCAAAAAAGAGGTCAATCTAGGCCAAAAATAACATTGGCATGTGTTCATGTATTGGGCGATCTTTTGAGCAATGTAAATTAATATTGGTCAAAAACTTTGGTCACTCTGACCAGGATGCCAAACTCATGACAGTCATATTTTACCATAGTTGGTCAAAATATTTAGCGGCTCTGACCAGGATGCCAAACCTACGATGCCAAATTTTGACATAGAATGGTCAATTTTATGCCAGAGTTTTGACGCAAGTTGGTCAAAATTTTGACGAAACGCATAGTGTTTATAAAAAAATTGAAGATAAATATCTAGACTAATCACCAATGACATCCTAATTGGTGATTAGTCTAGATATTTATCTTCAGGTGTCCACAATCATTCTACTACTTATTGCCAGTGGGTCCCTACTCATTCTATTTTCCAGACTACTTTGGGCTCTAGCAATCCATCTGCTCTGCTCTACGTGAAATTGTGGGTTTTTTCATTTTGTTTGAACTATTTGAGAGATAGGCTCTAACTGGTGATCTGTGAATTGGTAGAACTTCCTCTTAGATGCCCACAACTCTTTAAATATATTGGTGTGAAGCCCTTGTATGGTATTCTTCTCTATGGGCCTCCTAGTTCTGGGAAAACCTTAATTGCTAGGGCAGCGGCAAATGAAACTGGTGCCTTCTTTTTCTGTATCAATGGACCTGAGATCATGTCAAAGTTGGCTAGAGAAAGTGAAAGAAATCTCTAGAAGGCTTTTGAGGAGGCTGAGAAGAATGCCCCATCCATTATATTTATTGATGAAATTGAATCTATAGCTCCCAAGAGGGATAAAACCCATAATGAAGTTGAGAGGATAATTGTTTCTCAATTTCTTATGCTTATGGATGGACTTAAATCGCATGCCCATGTTATTGTTATGAGAGAAACTAAGTGACCAAATGGTATTGATCTAGCACTTAGAAGGTTTGGAAGGTTCAACAGGGAGATTGATATTGGGGTTCCAGATGAAGTGGGCAGTTTGGAAGTGCTTCGCATCCATACAAAGAATATGAAGCTCTCTGATGATGTACATATATTGGGGCCTTATTTTTTGTACTTCTATATCTAATGTTAAATAGTTCTTAGACTTTGAAAGAATTTATTAATCTTTATGTTTCTTGATGGAGTATCTATTTATCTTTAGTTTTCTTGTTACAAGTTGATCTTGAAAAGATTGCTAAGGATACCCATGGATATCTTGGAGCATATCTTGTTTCTTTGTGTACTAAGGCTACACTTCAGTGCATTAGGGAAAAGATGGATGTTATAGACTTAGAAGATGAGACAATAGATGTTGAGATTCTAAACTCCATGGCCATTAGTAATGAGCACTTCCAGACTGCTTTGGGCTCTAGCAATCCATCTGCTAAAGCCATTGCTAACAAATGTCAGGCCAATTTCATCTGTGTGAAGGGCCCTGAATTGTTAACAATGTGGTTTGGAGAGAGTGAGACTAATGTGAGGGAAATTTTTGATAAAGCTAGAGGATCAGCTCCTTGTGTCCTATTTTTTGACGAGCTTGATTCTATTGCTAAACGGGTGTGTTGATTTTTTATGAGTGAAGTTCAAGTTGAGGATGGTGAATATATTTGAGTAGTAATTTTGTTTGAACTATTTAAGATAGGCTCTTTGACTGGTGATGCATAACTGGTTTGCATGTTTTCAATGTGGAAGCAGTGTTGGGGATGTTGGTGGTGCCGCAAATAGAGTCCTTAACTAGTTGTTGACGGAGATGGATGGTATGACAACCAAGAAAATAGTTTTCATTATTGGTGCTACAAATAGATCCAATATCATCGATCCTGCATTGTTAAGGCCTAGTTGGCTTGACCAGTTGATTTATATTCCCTTACTTGATGAGTCCTCACATTATCAAATTTTCAAGTCTTTCTTGAGAAAATCACCCATATCAAAGGATGTGGACCTAATGGCACTAGCCCGTTATACCCAAGGATTCAGTGGAGCTAATATTAAAGAGATTTGTCAGCAAGCTTGCAAGTATGCTATTAGAGAAAACATTGAGAAGGTGAGTTTCAATTGTGCTAGCTTTTGCAAACTAGATTTGGTTATAGATTTTTTAATGGTTTTATTTGGACTGGTGTGTTAGAATTTTACATTATTTTATTCAAATTCCCTCCACTTGTATCTTATTATTCCAATTTTTCATTTCCTCTTTCCTTTGCACTAGTACTACCAATATTAATATATTATCTCACAAATAGATGCAAATTCACAAATTAATTTTCTAGATTCAGCATTTCATCATATAAGAAGAACATCCAATATCAATATATTATCTCCCAATATATATCACATACAACTTTTAAAATTATAAATATACAAATCTATAAAATATACATATATAACATAAAAGGAAGTGTTGATGCATACTGACAAATAAAATAAGGAAAGTTTTTTCTCTCTTGATTTGTAAAATTTTCTCTACCTCTTCTTTTTATTGTGTTGCCACCCTCATTCTTGTAGCTGATATAAAACAATGAAATGAATGATGGTGAAATTGAGAGAAATTTTGGGTAAATAAACTAAAGAGATATAGAAAAAAAATATGAACAAAGTTGAGGATGATGAGTTAGGTTTTCTTAAATAAATGAATACCATCAACCCATTTACAAAATGCAAAAGTATATGCTAGCAATCTCCAACAATATCATGGTAAAAAGGACATTTAGTATTGGATGTAAAAGTCTTGCCTACATTTATTTCATTCATTTCTTTCCTGACATGCACATCAGCCGCTATATCCATAATAAGTGTTTGAACTATCTCATATCTATAGTTTGACATAGCTTGTAAGCATAGAAATGAACGATTGAATCATACTGCATTCAAATTTCATCTTGATTGATATTTGAGAGATATTTTATAGTAATCAATTGATAATACACATCAATAAATAAATGAAACTGATATGAATATATCAACCTTTTCAAGTTCTTCAATAGCTTTAGCAACCTCATTCTTTTGCTCAAAGATATCATCCAGATTCATCTTTGGAACATTGGAATGAATAACTATAAATCATACATGGAAACAAGGTAGTTTATAAGCGAAGAGATATTATATGATAATACAAATCAAATTAATTTGAATCCTCACAAGGCAAACATAACATTCAGGCCTCCAAAAATAATGGATGCAAATTCACAAACTAAGTTTCTAAAATCAACATTTCATCATATAAGAGGAACTGCCAATATTAATATATTATCTCACAAATAGATGCAAATTCACAAATTAATTTTCTAGATTCAACATTTCATCATATAAGAAGAATTGTCGCAGACCTTTTGTGAGGGTATCAAGCACACCGCTTAAGTCCAAATATTTCCTGAAAGCTTCCTTCTTGGATTCATTTGCCTGCCATATAAGGATGACAAGCATTATCATAGAGCTTAAATGTTCAGTTCTTGTCATTGAATTCATGCATACAATCATCTATAATTGCAGCACTAAAACAACTAATTTTTTAGCACATAAGGATTGTTTGCTTAAGTAAATCCTAATGGGACAACAAGTAAATTTATTCACGTGGGTGTATTAGGCTATTAGATATAGAATATCTATGCTACTTATAGATCCAATTGATATCTGATTTAACACTTCACCTACTCAAAAAAACAAACCAATGAAATAATCCACATTAGGCCAAGAGAGGTTGATGCATTCAATATGAGAATACTTACACAAAATGAAGCTGAATCATGCTAGAGAATGACAATGAGAAGTTGACTATTGGCCCTTCTAATTTTTTATTTGATAGTTTCTTGACAATTGTTGGAAACTGAATTGAAACAATTGTTGTATTGTCATTGATGTCAAACCTTAATTGGTAAGACTGTTTCTACTAAGGAATGTACTATATCTATTTGAGTGTTGCTAAGGGGCTAAGCAAGGTTGGTAACAATAGCACCTAGGGAAAGGTTGAGTTATCTTGATACTACTATGTTGCACTATGATGAGATAATGTATTGTTTATCTTAGTAAGACTGAAGACTAAACTGGTAGGCTTAACTAAGGAAAGAATGGAAAAATCATGTTTAAGCCGAGTGATGTTAGTGTCGACTAAGTTAGTATATGCCAAGAAAAATTATAGTGTCGACTAAGCATCAGTAAATTGCCAAGGAAGACAGTGCAAGCTGAGGAGACAATTTTAGTATTGACCGAGTGTTCTACATGGAGACTGAGTGAACAATCATAGTATTGATCGAGCATCAGCAATTTTATATTTGAAGAGAATTTAATTGTGGAGCCGACATTGTTGAATTCTTGGATTATGTAAAATGTGTTGACTTTATTTATTGATTGTTTAGAAGCATTAAATGCATTGTAAAATGTTTTATTGTAAATCTTTAAGAGATTTGAGATGATTCTAGAAAAGGAGCCGAAGAACAAAAAGTGGGTAGATTCAATGAATCTAACCTAACCCTAAGATCTACGAATGAGATTGAGTGGCAAAAGATGAGTTAACCTAATTGAGGAAAATATAAGGGAACTTGAACATTGTGATATGTATGCACATGGTGAACAGAGAATGCTGGAAGAGAAAATTTTTATTGACTGAATAAGCAGAAAAGGCTGAAGGAGAACTGTGGTGATTGCTTGAAGAAAAGTTCCGAGCAGATCAGAGATGGAAATGGAAAAGTTTCATAGTCAGTAAACCAACATTAGTGTACGGAATCAGATCTGATATTTGCAAAGTGAGTTGTATATTTTTTAGATAATACGGCTACTACTTTCTAACCATTGTAATAGTTAAAATCCTTTTAACATAGGTTGACCTAACAGTCATAAGTTAAATCCTTTAAACAAGGTTGCATTATAATGGAGTATATGTAAGTCCTATGACTAGGCTCACTTTTAACAGGGTGATTGAAATCCTTTAACTGGGTCACATTTGACAGTGTGTATTGTAACCTTTGATAGGGTTGGATTTTTACCGAGCTCACTTCAGAAGAGTGAAAATAATAGTAGCATGTTACAAAGTGGTTTTTCCCAAATTGGGTTTCCACTATAAAACCTAGTTTTTATACTTGTGTGAATGTTTAGATCTGAACGTTGCTATGTTTTACAAGTTAAGTTATAGGTAGGTAGTGGACTGCATTGTTAGATGTTTCTATTATTGACTCAGTGATGACCGAGTTTTTTTTGGTTTTGGATCTGATTTAAGAATAATTTTAAGAGATTGTTTTATACATTAGGACCTGAGAACAACTGATTCACCCCCCCCCCCCCCCCTCTCTATTGTTCTGAATCAGATTGTTTTATACATCAAGACCTGAGAACAACCAATTCACCCCCCCCTCTTTGTTGTTCTAAATCATATTAACAATTGGTATCAGAGCTCAGTTGCTTATTATTAGTGTGGACAGATATCAAGTTTAAAGGGGCTTGAAGCAAATGATCAAGATGTATAAGAAGGAGGTACCATGGATGAACAAAGAAAATTTACCTGCATGGAAAAGCTTGATGAAGCTGCATCTAGCTAGTATTGGTGACTCAGCAAAGTACTACATTGAGAACAGTTATGTCTCACCTATTGCACCTTTGACTACTGAAGAAATGAGAGCTAAGCAAGAACATAATATGGAAATGCTGGAAATTGCATCTACCCTAAGCTATCCATAATTTGAGGACATTAATGACTGCACTACTACAAAAGATATGTGGGATACTCTTGCAAGTATCTATGGTGGTGACTTGAATGTGCTGAAAGCAAAGGCCGAGAGTCTTAGAGGTAAGTTTGATGAAATGAGAATGCAAGAAGGTGAAAACATTGCACAATATTGTAGTAGAATAAAAGAAGTTGTGAATGCTATTAGAGGAGCTAATGGGACTATTGATGATGAAACTATAATTGGGAAAGTATTAAGAACCCTACGTCCTATATATGCTATTAAGATCTCTACTATTCAGGAATCTAGATGTAAATCTACTAATGTACTTACTTTGGAAAGTTTGGTTGGTAAGCTGACTGCTTTTGAACTCTCTAATTATGATAATTTCACTGTTGGAAGCATTGGAAATGTTGAATCTTCTTTTAAGTCACAGCTAGTTCTAAAAAAGCCAAAGAAAGAAAAAGAAAGATGCATCAGTGAAAGTGATAGTGAAAGTGACAGTGACACTTCTAATGAAGACCTAGAAGATCTAGAAGCTCTTATGGCTAGAAGAATGAGAAAGGGAAAAGGAAAGTATAAAGGTAAACTCCCTATTATATGTTTTGCATGTAACAAATTTGGTCATATAGTTGCTAGATTTCCTGACAGGAAGTATAAAGATGATGAAAGGAAAAGAAAACACAAAGATAGAAAAGATGATAGAAGCTACCAATGGAATAGAGACTACAAGGGAAAAGGTAAGAAATCTTGTTACATTGCTGAGAAAGAGACTGACACTAATAGTGATGATTTTGAAATTGAGGTAGTTTATGTGGCAATGAAAGATGAATCTGATGAGGATGAGAAAACTACATTGATATCCTATGTGAACAAGAATGATAAATGGATTGTTGACAGTGGTTGTTCACATCACATGACTGGTGACAAAAATAAGTTTGAGATCTTACATCATTACAGAGGTAAAAGTATAAAATTTGGTAATGATGCACCATGTCCTGTTAGAGGAAAAGGTTTGATTAAACTAACTGATAAGATATCTTGTGAAAATGCATATTGGGTTGAAGGTCTTAATTACAATTTTCTAAGTGTTGCTCAGCTTAACAAAACTAGTTACCGAGTGGAATTTCATCACAAGCAAGCTAAAATATTTAATGTTGCTGGAGAACTGATTGGAAGTGGAGATTAGACTAGAGGTAATTTGTTCTATCTTGACCTATCTCAAGAAACATGTTTGATTGCACAACTTGATGATATTTGGTTATGACATAAAAGGCTATGTCATGTTAACTTTGACAATCTGGTAGAGATAAGTAAGAAGAAAAGGTAAGAGGTCTACCTAGATTGAAGAAACCTAAGAATGTGATGTGCAAGGAATTCCAGTTAGGAAAAATGACAAAGTCAAGTTTGAAGAGAAAATCCTTTACTTCTAAAAATATTTTAGATTTGGTTCATACTAACCTTTGTGGACCTATGGGTGGACAAAGTTACTGTGGTGCTAGATATTTTATTTTATTTGTTCATGATCATACTAGGATGATGCATGTGATGTTTCTAAAAGAAAAATCTAAAGCTTTTCAATATTTTAAGTGGTATTTGGCTAAGGTTGAAAAAGAGACAGGTAGGAACCTAAAATGTCTTAGATCTGACAGAGGTGGAGAATTTACATCAAACAAATTTAATCTATTTGCAATGATAGAGGAATTAAAAGATAGATTTTTGCACCTAGAACACCTCCACAAAATGGTATAGTAGAAAGGAGAAATAGATCTATCTTGGATTGTGCAAGGACATTGATGATTGAAAAGAATGTGGCACAGAGATACTGGAAAGAAGCTATAAGCACTATTGTCTACACTCTTAACCGAGTACAGATCAAGAAAGGTACAAATCTGACACCTTATGAATTATGGCATGGACATGCACCGAGTGTTAAATACTTTAGAATCTTTGGAAGTAAGTGCTATATATTAAAAGACACTAGCAAAGGAAAGTTTGATGCTAAGAGTGATGAAGGCATATTCCTAGGGTACTCCACAAAAAGTAAAGCTTATAAGTATTTGAACTTTAACGCTAACAAAATTGTGGAAAGTGTGAATGTCAAAATTGATGAGTATGCAGAAAGAAATGAAGCTGACAGTAAAAGAGAACCAGAAGATTATAGATCTTTTATGTGCATTGAAGAGGAAGAAGAGGCAAGTAATAGACTTGCATGTGATGTCGAGTCTCAGGTAAGCAATGTCGAGCAATAGACAGAAGCTACCAAGTGTTAGGAAAATAGTGCTGAGAGAGAACAAGAACATGCCGAGCTACAAGAAAATGTTGTTGAATATCAGGAAGAGGTTACCAAGCATTCTGAAGTTGAATCTGACAATATTATTGAGGAACATGATGAAATAGAGGAGAGAACAGCTGAACCTATTTTGGAAAAATATGTGAGAAGACATCATAAGCCTGAATAGATAATTGGAGACAAAGATACTGGAATCTAGACCAGAAGTAAGACTAAGGATCCAACATGTCTACTATGTGAATTTGAACCAAAGACAGCTAGAGAAGCATTGGAGAATGAAGACTGGATACAAGAAATGAATGAAGAAATTGACCAGATTGAGAAGACTGATACTTGGACTCTGGTGCTGAGACCTGAAAACAAGAATGTTATAGGAACAAAGTGGGTATTTCAGAATAAGATGAATGAAAATGGTGAAATCACTAGGAACAAAGCTAGGCTGGTATGCAAAGGCTATGCACAAGAAGAAGGAATAGATTATGGGGAGACATTTTCCCCTATAGCTAGATTGGAAGGAGTAAGAACTTTGCTTGCATATGTTGCTTATAAAGATTTCAAGGTATATCAAATGGATGTCAAGTCTACATTTTTTAATGGTATACTAGAAGAAGAAGTTTACATAGAACAACCAGAAGGTTTTATCGATCCAAACAGAAGACACATGGTGTGCAAATTGAACAAAGCATTGTATGGATTGAAGCAAGCACCTAGATCATGGTATGAAAGATTACACAACTACTTGATACAGATTGGATTTTCAAGAACAAATGACACAAGCAATCTATACATGAAGGATGAAGAAGGTAGAGGTATCTTGTTGGCAAAAATATTTGTGGATGACATTATTTTTGGTGGACAAGATGCATTATGTAAAAGTTTCTCAAATGAAATGCAAACTAAATTTGAAATGATTATTTTTGGTGAGATCAAATTATTTGTTGGTTTACAAGGAATCAATCATAAGCAAGATGATAGAGGGAGAAACAAAAAGCTGTACAGATATTATCTACATCTGGTGGATGCAAGTTTTAGTTGTTGCTTTGGCATTTTTGTCAAAAAGGGAGAATGTACTGATATGATAACACATGAGATATGATAACACATGAAACTAAAATGAAGAATCAGGATAGAGGGAGATCTAAATACTTCTGATGGTCATAGAAGTGAGGCTTACAGGATTCTAAATTACAATGAAGCTAAGGATATTATAAATAAGTTTCTGATGGATAGATAAGTTTTTGGATTGGTTGGTAATCCATGTGTTATTCAAGTGATATCATATGGTGTTTCCATCAATGCCAAAGAGGGAGATTGTTGGAAACTGAATTGAAACAATTGTTGTATTTTCATTGATGTCAAACCTTAATTGGTAAGACTGTTGCTACTTAGGAAAGTACTATATCTATTTGAGTGTTGCTAAGGGGCTAAGCAAGGTTGGTAATAATAGCACCTAGGGAAAGGTTGAGTTATCTTGATACTACAAAGTGTACTTGACTATGTTGCACTATGATGAGATAATGTATTGTTTATCTTAGTAAGACTGAAGACTAAACTGGTAGGCTTAACCGAGTAAAGAATGGAAAAATCATGTTTAAGCTAAGTGATGTTAGTGTCGACCGAGTTAGTATATGCCAAGAAAAATTATAGTGTCGACTGAGCATCAGTAAATTGTCGAGGAAGACAGTGCAAGCTGAGGAGACAGTTTTAGTATTGACTAAGTGTTCTACATGGAGACCGAGTGAATAATCACAGTATTGACCGAGCATCAACAATTTTATATTTGAAATAAATTTAATTTTGGAACCGACATTGTTGAATTCTTGGATTATGTAAAATGTGTTGACTTTATTTATTGATTGTTTTGAAGCATTAAATGCATTGTAAAACATTTTATTGTAAATATTTAAGAGATTTGAGATGATTCTAGAAAAGGAGCCAAAGAACAAAAAGTGGGTAGATTCAATGAATCTAACCTAACCCTAAGATCTATGAATGAGATTGAGCGGCAAAAGATGAGTTAACCTAATTGAGGAAAATATAAGGGAACCTAAACATTGTGATATGTATGCACATGGTGAACAGAGAATGCTGGAAGAGAAAAGTTTTATTGACTAAATAAGTAGAAAAGGCTAAAGGAGAACTATGGTGATTGCTTGAAGAAAAGTTCTAAGCAGATCAGAGATGGAAATGGAAAAGTTTCATTGTCAGTAAACCATCATTAGTGTATGGAATTGGATCTAATATTTGCAAATTGAGTTGTATATTTTTTAGATAATACTGTTGCTACTTTCTAACCATTGTAATATTTAAAATCCTTTTAACAGAGGTTGACCTAACAGTCATAAGTTAAATCCTTTGAACAAGGTTGCATTATAATGGAGTGTATGTAAGTCTTATGACTAGGCTCACTTTTAATGGGGTGATTGAAATCCTTTAACCGGGTCACATTTGACAGTGTGTATTGTAACCTTTGATAGGGTTGGTTTTTTACCGAGCTCACTTCAGAAGAGTGAAAATAATAGTAGCATGTTACAAAGTGGTTTTTCCCAAATTGGGTGTCCACTATAAAACCTAGTGTTTATACTTGTGTGAATGTTTAGATCTGAACATTACTATGTTTTACAAGTTAAGTTATAGCTAGGTAGTGGACTGCATTGCTAGATGTTTCTATTATTGAATCAGTGATGACCGAGTTTGTTTTGGTTTTGGATCTGATTTAAGAATAAGTTTAAGAGATTGTTTTATACATTAGGACCTGAGAACAACTGATTCACCCCCCCCCCTCTCTATTTTTCTAAATCATATTAACAACAATGACACGTTCAAAATGAACTTATGAGCAAAGACCTAGAATGAATGAAATTGATTAAATAATTAAGGTGTGTTAGTTTGAGCTTCACTTGGTTTCGAGAATACTTTAATATTTTCTACTTAACAAGGCCAACCACATGAAGGTGGAAGCTCATCTGGCCTCACGCCCCTCCCCCTAACATCAATCTAAATTCCCCATTAACATCTAATTACACACTTCATTCATCCATTTATGAACTATAACATTCAATCAATACAATCACATAACATTCATTAATATGATATAACATTCATTAATATGCAACACTAATCAAAAATTCATTAACACATAACAATATTCATTAAAATGACATATAATTCAATATTAAAACATAACATTCATAGATAATTACTTAAAACAATATTCTTTCATTATCCAACAAAGTTAATCAAACAAGTTTTATCAAAGTGCATTTTTAAGAAATCATTTCTTTTTTGGGCTTTTCTTAGATTTCTTATTTAGGTAAAGGCTGAAAGGAGCATCAATATTATCTTCCTTCTCTTGTGGTTTTGATCTCAAAATATGATTCTTCCTCATGTCTTGAGGAGGAGGACAATGCTGCACTAAAGGGGGGTCTGTTGCAATAACAAGTAAATGGGTAAAATTCACATACTTTTTTTTACTCTTACAAGTATTTCATTAACTAGTAGAACATAACATGCATTTTTATTTACCTAAAAATGCCACATCATCATCTACAATAACATTTTGATCTTATGTGACCTCAACATGGTCAACATGCTCTAAAATATTCAAAAAAAGCTTACATGGCCAATTGCAATTAAAGATGTTAAATTCTATTAATAATTACGTAATTTATTTCCAATAGAAAATTAACACCTCCAACACTGTGATGCAAAACATGGCCTTCATCATGCCCAGGTTCTGTGGTAGGATTTGAAGGTTGTAGTGAAATGTCATGCACATTGTTATCATGAAGTAGTCAATTAATGTTTGAAATCAACTATTCAATTTGATTTACTTTTCATTTGACCAATTTACCTATGTCTCATCTGGTGAAGCAGATGCTTCATTATGGCTTTGGGATTCTTGGCATAGGCATGTAGCCACGACTTCATATCCTTCCTTCAAGGTTGTTCTCTTGTCTTCATCCATGGGCTCTACATTGAATTTTATGCCCTATATTTTTTGTTTAATATTGTCACTTTTACATGTATGATTTGATCAAACAGAATTGTTTGCAACCTTATAAATAAAAATTTGATATGAAATTTCAATGTTGCTACTTATAAGTCAAGAGTGAAGTTTCATATAGCCACCAGAGCCAAGTTTGTGTTGGCCAACCTTTGTTAATCTCGCTTGTGTGTCTTTTGATGTGTCTTGTAGTCTATGAAAAGTTTGAAACATGTTAGATTATATATTTACAAAGATCACTAATTAGTGCATGATTACATTCTACTTAATACTATCATGACATACCTTATTTTTTTGTCTTCTGGTTGAATTCCACTACCCTTTAGCCTTTTCTCTTTTGCATCTTCCATTATTTCATTCCACTCCATCAGTGGAATCATAGGAGGATGCTCATACTTTGGGTTATCCTTTAGAGCCCTTCTATATTGGTCCCTCACAGTCTTTAAATGTTTCCATGCTTTTTTAAGAATCATGGCTTTGTCAAAAGTTTCATTTCCAAAGAGGTCCTCTAAAGATTTAATGAGCTGATTTTTTAAGCTAGCATCCTGTTCATTCCACTATTTTTGAAAAAAAAAAATTGTTAGATATCATAACTTTAATAAAGTAAAATAAATATAAGATAAGAAAAATATTGTACCAATATTATGAAGCTATGTACCTTTTACGTATAGTGGGCCCAAATAGCTTCAATGTCATTTCAAAAAGATGATCATAAAAAACATCATTTCCTACAAAAATACCATGGGATTATTAGTTCAAAATGAGTTATGTATAAGTAAACTACAATTACACTATAAATAATAACAATTTTAAAGCACCTGGAAGATTTGGTACTTTTAACAGAACCATACTATTCTTGTTCATCAACAATATCCCTGTAAATGAACTAGTACTAGTAACACAGGCTGATCCAAGAAATGGTTGATCTTCACTAGTACTGGTCTGATCTGTTCTTGTAACAGGTGTAGGTGTATCTATTAGTGCACGAAATAGGTCCATACAGTGTATAAAATTCACACAAGAAAAATAATCAATGCATGATTAGCACATAACAAAATATAGAAAAATAAGGTTTTACCAGTTGTAGATGGTACATAGGAAGATGACTGCAAGCACCTTGTTGCAGATGATGCAGTCGTTGAATGCAGAATGTTAACCGAAGGAGGCATCTACACTTCATCATGAGCTGAAGAATACATTGTTAGCAAAGACATTTGCAATGGATAAAGATTAAATGGGGCACTAGAAGCATCCCAAACATAATTTGAGTCAAGAATGCATACAAAGGTTAAATCAATGGTTAAAGGTTAAAGGATTATTTACATGAAGGCAATGCGGTGCTACAACCCTCACCATGTTGACGATGTTTCACACGTGTCAAAAAATCATGTAAGAAGAACACATCATATTTTAGATCATGATCCATAAGATAGTATAAAATATAAACATATATTGAACTTTAATTATTGCTTAAGATTAATTACTACTTACACTAATGGATTTGACTCTACGTGTCAATTCTTCTTCGAGTTCCTTTGACTCCTTAGTTTCATTTTCTTCCATTACAAGGTTAAGAATTTCATTACCATATTTAGTTTTTATTTCAGTAGCCATAAATACATGGTTAGATTTAGATTCTACGTCATCTCTAAATGCTACCTCAACTTCAGATTGCAAAAGATCTGCTACCTCTTTTTCTTTTCACTATCAATAAGTATCAAGTTGTCACATCAATATTAGTAAAACTATGAAAATAACTCCAAAGCCAAAAAGAAAAGAACATAATAATATGACATTTGTTTCTATATAATTTGTAGAATTACACTAATTAACATTTACCTTTGTTGAAGAAGGTGTACTATGAGGAACATCCCCGCCTGTATCTTGAGGTGGAATATCCATGTCACCCTATGACAAAGATTAGTAATTCTTAGCAATCAAAAGTGATTGGAGTCAATATTAATTGGAGGCAATTGGTTTAAATGTTATACTTACCAGTCCCATGATAGAGAATTTTTTTGAATCTACACAATTCAAATTTCAATCTATTAGAAGCTCTTCCCATGCACTTATTGATTTTATTGCACATACAAATACATGATTTCCCTCACGTGTCTTGAATATACAATTCGACCGCTTATTAGTTGACACGGGTTGATAACTATTTATAAAACCTACAATATTCCCTATTTTTTTTGGCCTTCCATCAATATACATAGCGAGCATTTTAGTTTGATCATTTTCTTTGCATTGTATATAATTTGCTGACAATGCATACCTATGCATACTTTTTTTGTATTACACAATCCGCATCCAATTCTTGTAATTGTAACAAGGTCCTACATACTCCATCAATTCAAAAACTTAATTATAACTGACCTTTATGCCATCCATGCAAATAAGCCCAAACCATATAATGAAGATGGAGCTATGGGATATATCCTTTCATTAACAGAAAAATTAGTATTAACTGGAGGTAGTTCCTTGGGTACCCATTCTTTCTAAAGATGTGTGTACCTTAAGGGACCTTCATGTCACCTTTGGCCTCATTATCATAAGAACATGAGCCCCCCTTAGCAAGGAAAAATTGCATTCATTTATCAAATTTTTTTCTAATCTTTTGACCTCTAGTTGATCTCCCTATTTTAGACCTACTAGATGTCTCACTTTTGTCTTCTATTCCCGCATTTTCCTCACTTGAGGAAGACAGATCAGACAAATACCTATTTGGTGATACCTACAATCCAGCAACTAAGAGACATAGTAGGATCTATATATTTTGTTGACTAAAGAGAAGGAAACCAAATAATAAATTATACTTGTCGATCCATGTCAAAGGCATTAAATTTCCTATATATGTAAATCATTTATCTTAAGTTAGCCAAAAATTACATGATATGTAAGCTACAAATTACATAGAAGAAAAAATTTACATGATGCAAAATATACTCCATGACTATAGAGTTTAACACATAACAACTTAATTCAAATTTCTATGAATAAATCAATACCTCATATGTGGCATTGATCATACCTTGACATACATTTCATTGATCATGTTATTGATCATCCTCCTCATCATCATCATCATCATCATCATCATCATCATCATCATCATCATCATCATCATCACCATCATAATCACCCCCATCATCATGACTATCATCATTATGACCATCATCATCATGACCATCATCAACATCACCAAAATCATCATCATTTTCTTCTTCTTCTTCTTCTTCATTTTGTAACAGTTGTCCATGATCAT
This sequence comes from Chamaecyparis obtusa, assembly GCA_027943335.1. Lineage (NCBI taxonomy): Eukaryota > Viridiplantae > Streptophyta > Pinopsida > Cupressales > Cupressaceae > Chamaecyparis > Chamaecyparis obtusa. Next base: position 1,246,588 of record BSBK01004417.1, read on the forward strand.
CATTTACTTCATCTTTTGATTCTTCAATGTCTTCTTCTTCCATCACATTACACTATACCGGTCTTCCTCTTAGATCATGTGTAACAAAAAATGACCAACCCGATTTATGTGGAATGGAAAAGTAAAACACTTGCTCAAATTGGCTTGGAAGAACATAGGGCTCATCTCCAACTAGCTCAAATGACCTTGTATTAATCATTGTAAATCCACTATCATGTTCAATAACAGTCCTATCAAGATCAATTTGATTTAGTCGTAGCCTATACTATTTGATGAGAAATAGAACTAATTTGAATGAATTAAAGTCGCACTCAAGTATATCATCCAAAATGTCATAGTATCGATTTTCAGATTGTTGGGGATGTATGTCATTTCTAGATGAAATATTAGTGACCTCAAAGACTATAGTTATCCCAAAATCACAATTTTTTTCGTGTCATCCAACTTTTTTATGTGAAATTTATGGCCATGGTAGTACATAGCTTTGTGGTGTTTGATTTGCAATTATTCAAACATGTCAATATTATTTTCATCAAACAGTGAGTTGATATTAAACTTATGGGTCATGGTTAGTAAAATTATACATACCTTTCTACCTCTTAAACCATATGCTAGATCAAGTACCATTGGCGTAACATTGGGATCTCCATTACAATGAGCTTTTTTAACCAATGATGCAACACCATCCCATGTTAATGAGTGACCATTTTCTTGAGATTGTTGAATCCATACTATTATCCAATCAAGATTGTTTGCAATATACAAATGTAGTACATCCCACTCACGACCAACTGTAAAGAAAACAAATAGACCGCTTAGAAATAAATTATATTGAAGATCTATAAGAATTAATAAACTACAATAAAATCATATAATTACCTCTCACTTTCCTCGATATACCTTTCCCCATCAAGTACTCCCCTTCAAATTTTTTAATAGAGTTGGGATCCCAAATGCGATCTACATGGATATTTGTTGCAAACTTGGGAAGATATTCACTAATATACACCATGGTCTAGTATACCATATATCCCTCCACCATAGAACCCTCAAGATGTGCTCTTTGTTGAACCAAGCCCTTCATAAATTTCAAGTGCCTCTCAACCATCCACATTGACCTAGTTGGTACAGGTCCACACAATTCAAGCTCCTCAACTAGATGTATTAGGTAGTGTTCTTGAGCATTGAAAAAAGTTGGAGGTAGACACTTTTGCATTTCACACATAAGGTGGGGAATTTTCCTCTTCCAATATTTTATATCTTTTTTATCAATTTCTTTAGATGATAACCACCTACAACAACAAATATGAATTGTTAATATAAATAATCATAATGGTATGCTAACATTGAAGATGACAAAAATGGCATACCTTAGCATACATGACATTGCTACATTGGATAAACCATTCACAACCTTGAATTTCACCAACAACACTATAGTGGAGAGAAGAGTTGTTTCATAGCCTTTGTATAGGGGCTCGTATGCCTTCTCAATTATAGCTATATCAAGACCATCTTCATCATCATTATCAGATGCTCTAGTACCATCATCATGATCATCTTGATCAGCTACACCAATATCATCTTCTTCAATCATGTCCTCTAGCACATTATCAGCTATGCCAGTACCATCATCTTCAATAATGTTCTCTACCACAAGATCATCTTCTTCCATGGGAGTGTTATCATCAGCTTGGATATTCACACCTCCATGTTCCTCCAATTGGAAATCCACATTCACCAATCGACAAAAATTGTGCCCCCCTTCAATGTGACCATATTGCCTACAATGACTCTAGGATGTGTGTGGACTTTCTTCATAGGCTATAAATATACAAAATTTAAACATACAAACATTAGTAGTATCTTGTATATAATAAAAAATATATATATTATAAGATTATACAAGATTTACAAATACACACACAAATCATGCTCACTAGACCATGAAATATTCAAAAGAATAAGTATTTTGGAAGTTATTATTATTTTTGGAGTTACACAAATCTCCTCACTAGACTACTGAATCTATGAATATTATTCTTGATGCTGAAGTAAATCAAGAATGTGAAGTTGAAGCAATTACATCTAATTCATTGTTGCCTATATATAGTCTACTACTATCTGGATATAATTCATAGATGTTTGTGTTGAATTTTATTTTTTTTCATTGGGTGAAGAGTTTCATCTTTCATTTATATGAGTCTTTACCTCCCAAAAGACATGTCTCCTAGTTGGCTGACTAGGCATAGTTGGCCAACTAGCATATAACAAATTTATTTTAGTTCTAACAGATCCCTAGGGAAGTCACATGAACTATAAAGGTAACTATTGTAATTAGTAGACAAGGGTTGGAATTTTATCCAAGGAAGACTTTACTTCAATTTACACTTTAGTTTGTAATTAGAGATTATAGAGAATATATTCTGGAGTTGTACAGTCACATTTTCTAGTCTATAAAGATATACAATATATTTTTGCAAAAGAAACTTGCAATTGAAAATAATAACACATCAGAATTTGGCATTGTAGTGGAGGTGATTCCATACCTAGTACAAATTATTTCCTCTAAAGCTTTCAGATGGCCTTTCACTGGGAGTTGCATTAAGGCATTCAATTGAGCATTAATGCATTAATTCCCATCTATATCTAGGTTTGCATCACACATGCTTAAGTAAAAAGTTCCTAATACAACTGAAGAGAGTAATTAATATGGGAATTGAATCAAATGTAAGCAACATATGGCATTAATTTTCAAAGATAGTGACAATTTAAAAGAATTGGAAAAATATAGTGTACAAGCAATGATAGTGTGCCATGGGAAGTCACAATAAGTATGAACCCATAGATGATTTTCATTGTTTCCTAAAAGAAGATCATTTTTAGAGTGATATTTAGCTACATAGAGGTGAAGCCATGACATACAAAAGGTAAGAGAACCTCAAAGTTTCTAAAATATAATGCTATCATGTCAAAAGGACAAAAAAGTGTAGTTTTCAGAACAATGGAACAACCATCTCTCTTAAAAGAAACAACCATCATGTTATAGAGTTATTGAATATGGCCATTATCATGAGATCATAGGGAAAAACACATCTATCTACTATTAATGAACAATTTCTTCTATAGAGGCAATTTTGAAGTCTATGCTCATGTGAAAAGGAAATGTCACTCAGTTTGAAGCCCTAATAGAATAAATACAATAAGATGACATTGACATATCATGCCTTAAATCGGAAACAATCACAATAAGAAGATAGAACAACCACAAGGTACAAGCATGTGCAAGTGATTGTAATAATTGGAGATATGTTAAAGGTTAAGTACAATAGTAGAGCACAACCATGATACAATTAATGAAAGTGCCATAAAACACCATGATATTTATAATCAATCATAGAGAAAAGAGACAGTGTAGCAAATGTTTACATATTCTGCTTAGTTTGTTCAAGATTATAGTTTGTTCAACCTCTTCTCGTAAAAACCACATATATACTTTAGTTAAAATAGTTTAGTTTTACAACATGAACAATAACTGATTTCTGATTTTCCAATAAATTTTTTCTTAATAACAAGTTAACACCAATGCATTGCCTTTAGTTCTACTTTGAAAGTTAATATGTGAAAGTTTGTCAAAAATTTAATAGTATGTAAAGTACATCATATTCTTGCAAGAATTGAATTGAGAATACAAATCCACTTAACAATGCTTATACTTGTATTGATATTATTGATTTTTAAATTAAATTTACATAACATCAAAATAAATACACTTCAGAAACTAGAAATTAAAAACTCCATTGTTCCAGATTATAGAAATCATAACAATGAATGTAAACTAAGTTAATGAGTATTGGGAATGGACCAAGTTAATGATCGATTCCAGATCATAACAATGAATGTAAACTATGTTCAAGCAATGAAAATGTAAATTCATTTAAAATCTGCCAGTCACTGCCTATGAGGGTACAGTCTGACTATCTTATTGAAAAACATTTAACTTTATGGTTGATAAGGATTCAAATGATTGCTAGGATATGGTGTTACATTTCATTGGAGTTTTGAATCATTTTGTGCACGTTGGAAGCTGTAATATTTTCACTTTTATTGCCCAATTTGAATTCAACATTATTTAATGAGATGCAATATGAATTTTTTTAATTAATTTTGACATGTTTTCATATCTCGAGTTGGCTAATGTTTTTTTGAAATTTTTGGTTCAGACTCAAACATCTAATGCCAGGACTGATTCTTGGGACAAGAATCCTTTCAAAGGTGGTGAACATGGTGCAGGGGCACTTAGAATATCCAAAGACTACCAGGAGTCCATAATGACAACCATCCACCTAATGACATCTAAAGACATCAATTGGAATGTTAGAAATAGGAAATACTGAGAGGGGGGGCTGAATCAGTATTTCACAAACTTTTACTTTTTCCCACTTATGGATATAATAGATTACTTTAGTGCATACAAAGCATAAGAAACTAAATAGCATACACAACAGTAAATGTAAAGAACTCATAACACATCATATGTTCTTGAGGAAACCCTAGCCAAGGGAAAACCTCGGTGGGGATGGTACCCACAAAGATTCACTAATCAAAAGATATCCGGTTAAGGATGTTGACCCTGTTAGGAGCCTGTTACAATCATATAGTGTATCAGTCCTAGTTAAGGGACTATAGGCCTTGTTAGAAGCCTCAACCCTATTAGGAGTTGTAGATACAAAACATAATTACTAGATGAGCTCACTACCCAAACAAGTAATGCAAATGTTAATTGATTACAATAAGGTACTGCTTACAACTTTGCATCAACAACTTTCACTGCTATCACAAGTTACATATATTACAAGTTACATTTCAAGTATGTTTGGTACATCTTTATTTATACAAGATACAAACATAATATCTTTCTCTTGTAAGCTTTCATATCTTTATCCAAGAGTAAAAATCTAGGATGTCATCTCTTTATACTATTAATTCATTATTTTGACAAGCAAAATAATCCCTTAATTCATTTACTAATTCTATCTTCAAAACTGCTCTATCGGCTGTACTCTATCATCAGTAAAATAGTCATAACTTTGTCCATACTATCCATACTCTTTTGCACACTAAGATGGGGTATCCTTAGACACCATAGAGCCTAATTTCAACTGTGAAAACTCTGATCATGCTCCAGTGAACGTCACCAAAACAAACTGTATCGGGTGCTCTGTCAAAAACACTATTTCATACTTAGACAATTTTTGTCTATGATCTACCATACTTACTTTCCAGCTTATGCAATCTTCATAAAGAACATATATTTCCATAATGACAACATCTATGTACATACCTTAGCCAAATTTCCAACAATCTCCCCCTTTGTCATTGGTGGCAACATATGAGAAAATTGGCTAAGTGTACAAGTCAAAATCTCAAAATTTGTATCAAAATTGTGGCCATAATATAACATAAGTATACTATCCTTATATCTCCTTAATATACACATAATATATAACACTTCATAATACTTCATAGAACTCCCCCTATGAGTATCCTTCCTTATCATATAGACAATTTTCTAAGCATCTCTCCCCCTTTGACAACAATGACAAAATAAAGGGTGGAAAGGGATATACAAAATTGTGTCAAAACTTTTACCTTACTGTCCTATTGCAAAGCCGGTAGGCTTGCAACACAGTCTACAAAATCTGTCTTCCAAGTCTCAAAAACTTTCTCCCATGCCTTCTCTATTGATTCTGCTACATTGAGTAAAGTACTCAATCTGTATGCTGCAATCTGACAGGCTTGAAGGAATTCAAAATTGAATTTCTGAAATGATGTCTTAGTAGTAAGACATTCTTCTAGCTGCTCTTCTATTATAGTCAACTTGATTGAGACATGCTCTCTCAAGATGTTTATTCTAGTAATTTTCTTGTTCTTCTCATCATTCAAAGTCCTTATCTCATCGCATAATTTTCTAATCTTTTTCTCAACTGAACTGATCTTTATGTTTAGGTTGGCCATAGAGTTTGTCTCTGCTGCAATTTCATCTTGCTTCTCTTTTATCTTCTTATCTTCCTCAATTAAAATATTTTCAGATTTTGTACACTGAATGTACAAACATTTTCCAGACTCAAGATGTTTCCTTAAGTTCTTAATGTGTCTGTCAAGGCTATCAATGTCATTTTTTATATTCTACTATGTTCTGCAACATCTCAGCTTCATAAGCTACCTGAGCCTTAACCTTAGCAATATTAGTCAAATTAGTGAACTCAACATCAAAAGATTTTATTACCATCTTTTCTCTTTCAAGTGGATCTGAATCAAAGACTTTGTAGATATCAAACTTTGTAGTTTCTCAGTCAAATCTTTCAGACTACCTTCCAAATTCTTAACTTTCTTATTCTTACCAATAATTTTGTTCAAAGAAGTGATCAACTCTAATTGATCATTGTCATCAACTTCCTTGCTCAAATCTTCAAATAATGTACCTGTTCCTTTCTCTTTTCCAGTCTCAGGAGTAAGACTGATGTCTTCTTGTGGTTCAATAGGTGTATGGGCCTCTGTGTCCATTTGCACTTTAGTTCGAGTAGTCTTTGTTTCAATATTCTTTCCTTGCTCTCCCAAATCCAAATTTTCAACAATGTTGTCCAAACTGTTGAGTACCGCATCATATGAATCTAAAGTAACCTTTGTTCCTTCAATGTCCATAGATTCTATGCCAATGTTTATAGAAGAAGAAGGAATATCTTCAACTTCAACTACCTTTGCTACTGCCTCTACTTGTTTTGAACTCTGTTTCTCTACTAGTTCTACAACTGATTGATCTTTGCTATCTTTTCCTGCTACCAAGTTTGCTAGCACTTGCACAACTACTTTTTCAATTTCAGTCTTCACTTGTTCATACTGACCTCCCATTATTTTTATAATTCTTCTTTTGGTTCTTAAGAGGGTTTCAAGTGGCTTGAGGATCTATTTAAGGTGGTCATCATCTCTTATCTCATAGAATTGTCTAATCACATTCTCTCTGATTTTAGTATCTTCTTCTTGTGCTCTCATCTTCCTTCTCACAAGTCTATTGTACAAATCTTCTCGTATCTTTCCATGAATAGTATCAAATTTCTTGTTTTCCAAAATCATATGTGTAACCATTGCATTCTCAAGATTTAATCTATCAGAAGATCCATATAAATCATAGTATTTGTTTATTTTGGTAAAGTCTCCATGCTACATTATATCTTCATTAACTCTTTCTATCCTTGGTTTCCATAATTTCTTCTTTATTGTCACTTCATCATCTTTTAACTCTACAACTCTTCTAGGTACTAGTGGAACAATTGTTTTATGCCTTTTACCCGGTCCTGAAGCACTTGCCTTCATTCTTTTGCTTGGTGTTTGACTAATTTCTTGTTCCTTCACAGGTTCTTCAACCTTTACCTTAACTTGAATAGGTTCTGCACTAGATGCCAAAGGTGGGACTGATAGTGTCTCACTTTGCCTTATTGCTTCTGCAGTCTTTCTTGAAATATCAAATTCTTTCTCACTCATACCTAATTCTTTTAGAATTTTCTTTATTGTAGACTCCACTCTCTTCTTTGATTATTTTTCTTCCTTAAGTGTCTTTGCTGAATCAAAGTTTTCATCATATGTTCCAAATCTGTTGCTATGAGCATCAACTTTACTTTTCAACAATCTACTAACATATCCTTCAGTTTCAACTTCAAAGATTTCATAGCCAAGAGGGTCTATGAATTCATGTCTAGGTTCTACTACCTCAATATAGGTGAAATCAATATCAACCATAAAACATATATCATCTTTGTATTTCTCAACTAGGGATGGAGAAATTCTTGATATATTTACCACAATGTTCTGAAAAGTTTTCAACACTAACTTTACACTGTCATTAACCTTCTCAATAAGATGTTTCATGTAAACTTTATTGATTCTTGCCATAGTATTCTCACCATCATTCCATTCAATAGTGTAAGGAAATCTTCTTAGCAAGTGGAAGAACATGTAAGTAACCAATGAGGAAAATCTAAAGTGAGTGTATTTAGCTTTCTTTATCTTTTCCAAGTTCTCAAATAACTGTATCCTCAAAATTTCACACATATCCATAGGCTTCTTCTCCACACACATCAAATAAGCAACATGTACCATACCTGCTAGCATATCATCTTCTCTAGAGCTTCCACAGAACTTTGTTGTCAAAATCTTACACAAGTATTTTACATCATCTTGCTTGATCTTACTAATGACTATACCTCTGCCATTGTATACTAAACTGGTGTTTTCAATCACAATCTTTCTCATGTTTTTCTCATTCAATGGAATTGCACCAACTTTTGATAATCTAGTCACATCATGAATTAGGTCTGTAGTAATGTCTATAACTCTGTCTTCTAACCAAAATTTACCATTATGTATCCTACTCAAAATTATCTTAGTACACTCCTCATCATCAAATTCATATTTCATAGAGTACTCAATGATTTCATTATTTTCTAGATGTTCATAACCTTGTTTCACTGACATATCCAAGTTGTACAACTTCTTATATTCACCATTAAAATCACTCTCCCTTAGGCTTTCATACTTGCATCCAAGATAACTTTTAACATTTTCTAAATGAAGAACTCCATCTGGTATAGATGATAGGGCTAAACTAGCATCTTTTTCTGAGGGTTCAACTAGATCTTTCTTAGTTCTAGGTCTATTCTTATCCTTAATGTTGTGAATCAATGACACATCCATGATTATATCTGATTACTTAAGCTAATTCAAGATCATAGACGGATAAATACCTTAAATTCATAAAATTAGGGCTTTCACTAGATCGACGCTTCCAAACTACTTTCTTCACTTCCAAATCACTTCTAATCACTTGATAATCATAATAAATTCAATTTCAATCTTTTATTACTTAGCATTTAATCGATCTGACATCGCATTCAATTATTTTGCCGCTAAAATGCCAAAAAGCTGATTCTGTAAACCTGCAACCATAAATCTTCTTGTGACCTCACAAAACACAATATTTCTTTTTGTGCAGTTAACCATAGCATTAGTATAACATAACAAACCTTTATCTAACTAAGCAAAACTTAACTCATTCAAAATCTAATTCTATACTAATTCTAAGTTCCTAAACTACAGAAATTTACATAATTTAAGTGCTTAAAGAAGGATTAGGTAAGGACTCATTCTTACCATCAGATACATTACCTTCTTGATTACCTTCAATGCTGAATATACCTCCTTGATCTGTGCCTTTAACAAATTTTACTTCACCTTCATTGCTACAGCAACCTTTCTCTATGTTTGCTACATTTTCATTCCTTCTTGCATAGTTTCTAGGGTTAGGGTTATGATGATAACCTCCATTGTTCATTCTACAAAATCTTGTTGTGTGTCCAATCTTATTACATATCTATCAAGTGATTCCATTGGTTCCATATCTAGGTGTTTGCTGATTGATTTATGTCCTGCAATTTCTAGCAATATGTCCAATTTTGTTGCATCTAAAACATACTATTCCATTTCCTCTTTTCATGTCTTCAATTGATCTCTGATTTGCATTGTTAGTATTTCTAGACATTCTACTATTGTAATTATTTTCAATAACTTTAGATCTTCTACATTCAATAGCTCTATGTCCAAAACTATGACAATTATAGCAATAACCATTAAGAGGTTTGAATTGTTTACCTGTACAATCTCTCTTCATATGACCAATAGTATTACAAGCAAAACATCTACCTTTGAATTCTCTTTGCATACCTTTGGATGATTCATCTTGCTTTGGTGGTTCTTCTTGCTTTGGTGATTCTTTTTGCTTCGGTGATTCTTCTTGCTTTGGTGATTCTTCTGATTTGTTCTCATCTAACTTCTTTTCTTCACTGCTTTCACATTCATTCAGATCTAGTTTCTTGCTTTCACTAACTATCTTCAATATGTTAAATCCAAGACTAGTTTTGTCATAGAATGATTTTCCATAAGATACTTTCTTATCAATCTTTTCACTATTTGAATATAACCTCTCAAGTTGTTGTTTGGATTGAGTCAATTCACCTTTCACAATTTTGTTGTATTTCTCAAGTTCATCATACTACAATTTGAATTTATCAAATTTAGATGTTACCTTGTCAAGTTTAGATTTTAGATCTTCATTTTCATTCTTCAAGTTTTCATTCTCAGATCTTAAATTTTCATTTCCATCTTTCAAGCTAAGCTTCAGATTTTCTATCTTCAATTCATGTTTAAGGATCACATTTTCTTTTTCTAAATCATCACAATCTTCAACCAAAATTTCAAATTCCTTCTCAGATTTCAGATCTTCTATCTTACCTTTCAATTTGTCAATGAGACTCTTTGCATCATCATACTTTCTTTTCAAGGTGTTTCTTTCATCAGTAAGCATATCAATTTGCTCAAGAGCTTCTTCAAGATTCTTATGCAATTGATCCATATCCATAGAGATCTTACTCAAGGTGCTAGGCTTTCCTTGAATGTTTCTTCTCCAAGTAACTAAGATCTAATACCAATTGTTAGAAATAGGAAATACTAAGAGGGGGGGGTGAATCAGTATTTCACAAACTTTTACTTTTGCCCACTTATGGATATAACACATTACTTTAGTGCATACAAAGCATAAGAAACTAAATAGCATACACAACAATAAATGTAAAGAACTCATAATACATCATATGTTCTCAAGGAAATCCTAGCCAAGGGAAAACCCTGGTGGGGATGGTACCCACAAAGATTCACTAATCAAAAGATATCCGGTTAAGGATGTTGACCCTGTTAGGAGCCTGTTACAATCATATAGTGTATCAGTCTTGGTTAAGGGACTATAGGCCTTGTTAGAAGCCTCAACCTTGTTAGGAGTTGTAGATACAAAACCTGATTACCAGATGAGCTCACTGCCCAAACAAGTAATGTAAATGTTAACTGATTACAATAAGGTACTGCTTACAACTTCGCATCAACAACTTTCACTGCTATCACAAGTTACATATATTACAAGTTACATTTCAAGTATGTTTGGTACATCTTTATTTATACAAGATACAAACATAATATCTTTCTCTTGTCAGCTTGCATATCTTTATCCAAGAGTAAACATCTAGGATTTCATCTCTTTATACTATTAAGTCATTATTTTGACAAGCAAAATAATTCCTTAATTCATTTACTAATTCTATCTTCAAAACTACTTTGTCGGTTGTACTCTGTCATCGGTAAAATAGTCATAACTTTGTTCATACTGTCCATACTCTTTTGCACACTAAGATGGGGTATCCTTAGACACCATAGAACCTAAGTTCAACTATGCAAACTTTGATCATGCTCCAGTGAATGTCACCAAAACAAACTATATCGGGTGCTCTGTCAAAAATATTGTTTCATACTTAGACAATTTTTGTCTGCACTCTACCATACTTACTTTCTAGCTTATGCGATCTTCATAGAGAACATATGTTACCATAATGACAACATCTATGTACATACCTCAGCCAAATTGCCAACAATCCTTTCAAAGGTGGTGAACATGGTGCAGAGGCACCTAGAACATCTAAAGACTACCAGGAGTCCATAATGACAACCATCCACCTAATGACATCTAAAGACATCAATTGGAATGTATTGGCACCTATATGTAATAAGTCTTAAAAGGCCTAATAGGCCTTAGGACCAAAATAAGAGCCTAGGATGGTATTTGGTGTTACAAGTTTATAATAGTTTAGATTTGATTTTAATAATGTTTAATAAGTTCATTTGGGTCACATTTCAAAGTCTTAAGGCTTCATTATGTTTAAAAGTTTCAAAAAATCCAAATTTGTAATGTTGCAAATTCAAAAATTTGAAATGCAATGATTATTAGAAAATGGAGGGAATTGGATTTTGTTATGTTTTAGTGCAAACTAATCCATCCAACTGATTGGTATTGGTTGGGGTAGTTTCTAGGAGTCCATAAAAAATGCCAAAGTTTCATTGTACAATAGAAGAGGCCTAGTGTACAGACTGTACTGAGTTTTTGATAAATAAACTTCTTTCAAATGCAATTTCCTTGAGTTCTTAGAGTGATTTTGGATTTATTTTGTCATTTTCTTACATTTCAATGCATTTGGAATAGTTAGATATTGATCCTAGACCACATCTATGGATTTGTGAGGTATGTTTTTGTATTTTTACTCAATTAATTCTGATTGGTAGAGTAGTTTCAGCCATTCCTTTGACAGTTTTGTGAGTTTCCAATTGAATATGATCATTCCATGACCTCTAACCACTGTAACACATGGAATGTGGTGCAAGGGCACCACCTCCACCTTTGAATTTCAAATCATTTAAGTCATGTCAAGAAAGGATATATTCATTAAAGGGTTAGTACCATGGTATATTTGTTAAATTACATTATAATGATTCAACAAAGAGAATATGGGATATTTGTAAGAAATTTTTTGAATAGGAATATGAATGGTCATGGAAGACAAACCATTTTGTAACAATCCAATATGGTCTTAAATAGACTACACTATGTAATAGAGAGGAGGATAGTTAGAGAGAGTCGACAGACAATAGAACAGGCAAGAGAGTAATAATTGTGGAAAAGTATTAGGCTCTTTAGCCTTTAGCCAGAGATCCATGAATGTTTTGTCTACCTTGAGTATGAATGAAATGTATTTTAATTAAGCTTTATGTATTCCCTATTGGCAGGTTTTTATCTCTGTTACGAAGAACATAATAGTGTTAAAGAATCGGCTTCTCTTTATTATTATTGTGCAAAGAAATATAAATGATCTGTTTTGTTTCATGACAGTCCCGTAAGGAATAGTTTTTGGGTTATTAGTCTCTTTATGACAGTCCCATAGGGGAGGATAGTAATTGGTTTTGTTGATAGAGAAATGTTTTGAAATTGTTTGGTAAGCCAAGAAAGAATTGATGTCTACAACGGTTTTTAAAAAATAGTTTTCAAGAAATCATTATTAATTGAGTTTATATATATTTCTGCTATCGGTTTTTTATATCTTTTGTGAATAACATAATAGTGAATGATATTAATTTTGGTTGAAAGAGTTTCATACTAGAATGTATCAGGTTCCTTAAAGGATTGAATAGTGTAGCGGATGGGTGTTTGAGGCATCAAAAACTAATGGTCACATTTTTGTTTATGAGTTCTAGTTTGCAAACAATCTCGATTTAGGATATATCCAGATTATTCCTAGGATGATGCTGCAAGCATTTTCTTACTTTTCTAGTTAAACACATAGCATATATCTAACTAGGGCATCAATCTTGAAGCATCATAGCTACTTCCCCCAAATTTGAGTACTTGGGTTATTAAAATTCATTTCCTTGGCTTGCTTCTTACCCAATGGCATTAGAGACCAATGGAGAAATCACAAGTCAAGGTACACTCTCCATGACAAAGCTGACTGAGGAGTTTCCAGGTCAATCTGATAGAGATTTTAGTATCTTGTGGGCACAACACAAAAGTTTCAATAAAATATTTGTAGAACTAACAAATGAGCTTCAAAACCGTGGATGCATCAAAGGTTAAACTTGCAGAGATGTTCAATCTATCCACTCACTTCACAAATTGACAAGGTATGATATATAAAAAACCTAGCAAATACCCAATACATGATGCCCTGGCACATTTCTCATGGGCCCTAAGTAGGTAACAAAATAAAACAATGCCAGATAAATGCAGAGTAAGAAAACCCTTACAAGCAGTCCTCCTTTTTACACCAAATTACAGTGGCAACCCTCACAGGTAGGCGGTCCTCCTTTTACACCAAATTACAGTGGAAACCCTCATAGGTAGGTGGTCCTCCTTTTACACCAATAGATAGTCCTCCTAAAACTCTCACCAAATAACAGTTCAAAGAATCACATGCTCCAGCTCCTTCACGTGCTCCAAGTGAAAACCAAACAATGAAATGAGATATGAAATCTTTTTTATTTTTAAATTTATGCTTGTGTTGGTCAAAATTTTGACCTACATGGTATTGGTCAAAATTTCAACTAACATGGGCATGGATTGAAAAAAAAAGGAAGTTTTCCTTTTATAATCTGACCAACCTAAACCTTTTTAATTGATTGTCGAAAATTTTGGTAGAAAAATGAGGTCAAATGTAGTAGTGAAAGATTAGAGAGGAAGAGGAAGAGGACAAGGCTCACAAAGAGGAGGCTTCTGTGGAACATGTTTTCAATGTGGAGAAGAAGGTCATAGGGAATATGAATGTCCACAACACCAAAGAAGGACAAATAGGATAACTAAAGGCCAGGATAGAGTTTTACATGTGGATGAAGATGCCAAATCATTACATTTTGAAGATGATGAAAGAGGAGAAACACTAATTAACATAAGAGTCATGTTGAGTGGCGAGAATGAACATGAATAAAGGAGGAGCCTATTTCACACTAGATGAAAGTGTGAGGATAAATGTTGTGGTGTGATTATTGATAGTGGAAGAACTGATAATTTGGTATTAGAGTAGATGGTCACAAAGTTGAAGTTCAAGAGGTAGAAACACCCACATCCATACCAGATTTCCTAGGTAAAGGATGACCACAAGGTCATGGTCAATGAATAGTACCTAGTGAAGTTTGAGATTGGGGATATCATGATGAGATACTATGTGATATCATATCTATGGATGTATGTCATATGTTGCTAGGTAGGCCATGACAATTTGATATACATGTTGTACATGATGGTCATGCAAATACTTATTCCATAACAAAGGATGGAATGTGACATAAGCTAAATCAATTGAAGGACATAGAAGAAAAGGTATGTAACAATGCAAGAATAAGTTATGTTGATTGAAAGAACTTTATAGAGGATATGAGGCATGACCATGTGTGTTTTAATTTAATTCCAAAAGATGGTAAAGAGGAAGTATAAGATGTACCTACAGAAGTTGCAAATTTGTTGAATGAGTTTCAGGATATTGTATTTGATAATGTACCTGATGGATTACCACTTGTAAGGAAGATCATTCAATAGATGGACTTGATCCTACAAGCTAGTTTTCCAAATAAGGCAGCACACATAATGACACCACCAGAAAGTGAAGAGTTAAATAAACAAGTATGGAAGTTGTTACAAAAGGAGTTGATTTAAGAGAGCCTGAGTCCATGTGTTGTACCAATGATATTAACACCAAAGAAGAATAGAGAATGGAGGATGTGTACAGATGCTAGGGCTATCAACAAGATCATAATCAAGTACAAGTTTCCTTTACCCTGGATGGATGGTATCATGGACTGTTTGAGTGGAACTGTGTATTTCTCAAAGATAGATTTGAAGAGTGGATATCATCATATTCGGATTAGAGAAGGAGATGAATAGAAGACTTCCTTCAAGAAAAAGGAAGGACTGTATGAGTCATTAAACATGCCTTTTGGGCTAGCCAATGCATCGAGCTCTTCCATGCGACTGATGAATGAGGTTTTGAAGGAATTTATGTGTAAGTTTGTCATTGTTTACCTAGATGATATTTTGATCTTTAGCAAGAAATTGGAGGAGCATATTATGCATATTCATTGGGTGTTTGAGAAGTTAAGGGAAGATAAATTATTGATTAGTTTGAAGAAGTGCAATTTTCTGAGCAAGTTAATGTATGTAGGATTTTTAGTTTCAAAAGAAGGTCTGAAAATGAACCCAGAGAAAGTGAAGGCTATCCTTGAATGGCCTACTCCAAGGAGTGATACTAAGGTAATATCTTTTCATGGTTTGGCTAGCTTTTGCAAAAAAATCATCAGGATTTTTAGTAGTGTTTGTAGACCCTTGACTGAAATAATGAGATGAGATAGGAAAGAGTTTAAGTAGACTACATGGGTAGATAAGAGTTTTAAACTGCTGAAATAAAAAGTTATAGAACAAGATATTTTAGCACTTCCATATTTTAATAAGGTGTTTCAAGTAGACTGTGATGCTAGTGGTACTGCAATAGGAGTTATTTTGGGCCAAGAAGGTAAACCTGTTGCTTATTTCAATGAGAAGTTAAATGATGCCAAGAGAAAATATTCTATTTATGATCAAAAATTTTATGTTATAGTTTAGGCAATGAGAAAGTTAAGATACTATTTGCTTCCTAAGGAATTTTTTTTTTATAATGATCATCAAGCTTTGTAATATTTGAATAGACAAGAAAAGTTGAATCAAAGACATTTGAAATGGGTTGATTTTTTGCAAAGTTGCACATTCATTTTGAAACATAGTAGTGGAAAGTCTAATAGGGTTGCAGATGCTCTTAGCAGAAGACAAATTTTTCGTATAGAGATATAGATTGAGGTGGTTGGGTTCAAGGGACTCAATAGTTTGTATCTAGAGGATCCTGATTTTGGTGAAGCTTGGAAAGCTTATACAGAACCTATTACTCTAGACATAATGAAGTGGCTAAATTTCATCATCGAGGATGCTATATATGCTATTTAAACATAGTCAGGTGTGTATTCCACAAACTTCTATGAGGGAGAATCTCATCAAGGAGAAACATAGTGGAGGATTGGTTAGACATTTTGGTCAAGATAAACCCTTGCTTTGGTTAGTGAGAATTATTACTAGCCACAGTTGTAGCAAGATGTCAAGAAGTTTGTACAGAGTTGTAGATTATGTCAAATGGAAAAAGGAGCAAGGAAAAATATAGGGTTGTATCGGCCATTACCTGTACCAGAGAATCCATAGGAAGATATTAGTATGGACTTCATTTTTGGTTTACCAAGGACTCAACGGGAGAATGATTCAATTTTTGTGGTGCTTGAAAATTTTTCAAAGATGACACATTTCATTCCCTATAAGAAGACTAATGATGCAGTTCATGTGGCAGAATTATTTTCCAGAGAAATGGTGTGGCTACATGGTTTGCCAAATAGCAGAGTTTCAGATTGGGACACTAAGTTTGTTGGATATTTCTAGCACATGTTGTGGAAGAAGTTAAAGATAGATTTGAAGTTTATCTCATTGCACCATCGACATATTGATGGACAGACAAAGGTGGTGAATAGGACTTTGGGGAATTTACTGAGTTGTTTAGTTGGAGATAAGCCAACAGGATGGAATTTGATTTTACCACAGGCAGAATTTGCATACAATATTTTTGTCAATAGGAGCACTGATAAATCACCATTCTGGATTGTATATGGAAGTAGTCCCAGAAATGCTTCTGAGTTGAGGAAGATAAATAAAGGAGAAATAAGTAGTATTGAAGCTGAGGATTTTGCAGAACATTTGAAGAACATCCATGAGGAGGTGAGGAAGCATATTACCAAGATGAATACACAGTATAAGGCTAAGGAAGATGAGAAAAGGAGGCATAAAGTATTTCAGGTTGGGGATGAAGTCATGGTTCATTTGCGAAAGGAGCCATTTCCAGTAGGTACATATAACAAGTTGAAAATGAATAAGTTTGGGTTATGTAAGATACTGAAGAAGCATTATTCAGGAAATGCCTATGAGGTAGAATTGCCTACTGAGCTAAATATTTCACCAGTATTTAACATTTTAGATCTGACAGAGTATCAGGAAGGGGGTATAGAAAATGAGATCACAGAAGCACAATGGAGTATTCTGACAACTACTTTAACTACCAAGGAGATTGAGGATATACTCAATAGTCATGTTGGAAGAAGCACAAGGCATGGGACATATGAAAAATAAATGTTCAAATGGAAAGGACAACCTGTAAAAGATTCATCATGGCTAACAAGGGAGGAGGTTAATTGTCTTGGTTTTCCTCTGTAGACCTAAGATGTGACAGGGTCACTTTTCAAATTACCCTGGGTGTCTGATACAGGAGCATCATGGGTGTAAGGAAATCTTGCATCACCCAAAAATATTTATGGTTTCTTTTCAATAAGGGCTATCTTGTGTAGAGTTGCTATTTATGGAAACTTACTATTTTTAGTAAGTTGGTCATACGAGCTCAGAATATTCTGATTTCACAGGTGGAGGTTCATCTTAGTCATATCAGTCTACCAATTGAGTCCCATTGCCATATCATATGTAATGATGAAGTTATTGAGGTTTTTGGGTACAAAATATTTGACCTCAATTTTGAAGGCCTTAAAATCTTTGGAGCTCAATCGAACCCTAGCTAACTGGAGTTTACGTGAGTCAGGTACTCTAGATCAAGTCTTGCCATTTCTGAAAAGTGGTTATAATAGCCAAATAGAGCTACGGTTAAAAATTTATGGCCTCGGGAAGTTTGGCTACCTGAAAACATAATTTGTAATTATTTTGAGCCGATCCTAATGTAAAAAAAATGAAAAATAAAATAATTTTAAGGGCGGTCGACCTTAATGGCTAATTTTTTGGAACCTTCTCGTGTGGTGGAAAATTTCCTATATAAGGAAGGCCCATAGTCTTTTCTAGGGTAGTTCTGGGTAGTTATTCGAGGCTTTGTCTTATAAACTATTGTAAGGAAAATGCTCATGTGGATTTGCATATTGTAATTCTAAAATTTGTAATTCCACACTTGTGGAAAGAATAAGAGGCCCATTTTCTCTTCTTGCAAATTGTTGTTGTGTCTCTATTTTTGTTATGTGTTTGTGATATTATGGAGAGCACCCTTCATCAAGAAGTGGAAACTCAAGACTCTACTACAAAAGAAAATTTAAAGACTCCAAAACTTGTAAGGTTAAATCATTTAGAAAATTAAATTATTGGTGATAGAGATCATAGTGTCATGACTAGATGAAAACATGCTAGAATTAGAAAATAAATTTGTTTGATTTCTCAAGTTGAACCTAAAGATGTTGATGAGGCTTTTAAAGATGAAATATGGGTTAAGGAAATGAAAGAAGAACTAGAACATATTAAAAAGAACAAAACATGGATTTTAGCTCTCAGAACCAAGGAAAAGAATGTGATCAGAATAAAATGGGATTTTAGAAATAAATTAAATTAAGATGGTGAATTAGTAAGGAACAAAGTTAGATTGGTTTGCAAATGATATTCTTAGATGGAAGGTATTAATTTTGAGGATACTTTTACTCCTAGAATTGAAGTAGTCAAAATCTTTCTTGTATATGCTTCTTACAAATACTTTAAGGTATATTAGATGGATGTTAATTTTGCATTCTTGAATGGAGAGTTGGAAGAGGAAGTATACATTGAGAAGCTTGATGATTTTCTTTTGACTAATCAAGATGACATGTTGTTTTGATTGAAGAAAGCATTGTGTGGATTGAGACAAGCATCAAAATCTTGGTATGAAAGGTTAGATAAATATTTATTGAAGCTTAGTTTTTTATTACAGTAAAGACAAGTTTTGAAGGGGCCCCAAAACCCTTTAACAAATATTTAGAAAGATAAGCATGATAAACCAAAAATACAATAGACTAACCCACAAAGGGATAGTCTACAAAAGGGACACTTCCCAGATTTTCAAGAAAACCATACACAAAAAGCACTAAATGCTAGACAGAGCAACAAAAAGCCTTCAACAAAATAGGTCCAAAAATTCCATCAGCACTGAGATCAGATCAGAGTTTTTAAGAAGCACTCAAAGTCCTCCAACTGACTCTGCATGGTCTTGATTGAATCTTTCAGCTTCATAAATTCTTGATCCTCTACCTTGACCTTCTTCTTAGTGTTTGATCTTGTTCTGGTTCCTGGACTCATTTGCTAGCTGGAAACAGTAAAATCAATTTTATCAATCATAGAACCTTCTTTGTTACCTTCCAGCACACTGCTCAAAGTTTTCATTCTCCAAAGTAGCCTTCATACCAGCATTTGACATAATGAGAAGATTCTTTAACATAGCTTCATTCTTGTTGATCTTGTCATTAATGGGAACCATGGCTATCTCCACAGCTTTATTTATTTTTTCCTCCAACTTGGTGGAGTAATCTAAACCGTTATAAAAAAACATCAAATTTAACATTATTAGAATCTACCTCCCTCTTAAGGTTGTCAATAGTATCCTCCAGCATGACATTTTTTGTTTCCAACTGGATAAACCTATTCTTCAATTCCATGAGATCATTATGCACCCATTTATTCAAGTTGTAACTGTAGATGGACTTGTTCTTGACCATTTGGAGAGGATTCATTACAATGGTTCTTTTCACATGAGAATCCCTTTCTCTAAGATCTTCCTCTAAAGGGTGGAACCTTTTCCCTTCTAAACTTATCTCATAGTCTTCAATCTCTTTCTCCTTCCCAGAACTAGGGGAATCAGAATTAACCATCTTATCCTCATCCATAGCCCCGAGACCCTCTTTGCTAGAGTCATCATAAGCAATGTTAACCACTTCATTATTAACCTCCTTATCAGCATTATTAACATCCTCTATGGCCTCATGATCTTGGTTAACCTTTCCCTCAACCTCATGATTAATTGCATCACCAGTAGCCAAGGTCTCAGGATTGATCATCTCACCAATTTTGTCAGTGATTTTGGTATCTTTATTATTCTTCTTAAGGTTCTCTTGCTCTATCCCAAAATACCCCTCCATAGTGACGATAATGTTTTTAATAACATCCTTAGGGTTAACCATTTCTTCATCCTCTAAGAAATGAGTACAATAGTTGGTCTCTTCTATATGACCATTGACAGAATCATCAGCAATGTTAGTTTCATTTTCAGTAGAAACCCTATTCTTAGTATCCTTATTCACTGGCTCAGTCATCTCATCGTCCACCTTCTCCTGGCTGGCTTTCAACCTAGAATCTTCATTAATGACCACATTATCCTCTTTAACCTCAAAAGAAGTTTTGCCTAAGGACTCCTTCATAGTCTCCAGACCATCCTTCAGCCCAGTAGTCACAACTATAGTCATGGAAGAAGAAAGGGCTTTTTTGCAAGGAGGATTTTTCTTCCTAAGGGAAGAGCCAGGATTCTTCCTCTTTTTACTACTAACTGGTGCAGGAGCACCTAGGAAATCCTCATAGCCATTAGTTTTGGCTTGTATCTAACATTATCCAAGTCATAGTTGTGAGTTCTCTTTTAGGCTTTATAAGGTAATGTGGACTAGGTGATTTAGTGTTAGAACTAAGGTCACCAATTAGTCATTCTTAGTTGCTTTGGTTAGCTTAGGCTTAGTAGTCTAAAGTTAGGATTTGAGTTTTTAATGTGTCCTAAACACATGAGAGATGTAAAATAGATACTTTAAGGTCATAAATTATGTTGGTTCATTGATTTATAGGGGTTAGAGGCCCTAAAATATAGGATGGTGGCATGAAAACAAAGATGTCAAAAGTTGCTAAAAAGTTATCATGACAACATTTGCAATAATGGAAAATGTTGCATGCAACTCAGAAAAATTGGATCCCCTAAAAGATAGGAGTGGGAGATAAACTAAAATGGCCTAAAAAAGTTGGATAAAGGCATCTAAGACCAATAGAGGCTTGAATCCCAAGAGAGACAACATTGTAATTAAGTTATTTTGTTAAGCAAGCAAGGAGTTTATGGATACTGTGCACAATCTATTGTTCTTGCATGTTTATTGTGTTGTAATGGATTGAAGCTCAAGAGTTAGTCTTGGATTTAAGTAGATTAGAATGTTTTAAGACTTTTCTCTTCAATGTGTTAGTTTTTTTAAGTTAGTCTTCTAGTTGAGAGAAAATAAGTTTGAATTAGACTGTGTGCTGGTTTCTTTTAGCCTATTTTTGCTTTCATGGCTCCCACTTGAGATTCAACCCTTGAAACTTCAAAAAGGTGGATTAATCTTGTATTGGATACCTTTTACATAATGTATATAGAGGTAGGATTCTAGAGGATTCAGGTTTCTATTTAAATGTCAAGCCCTATGCGAGCTTAGAGTGCCCAATTAGTGGTTAAACAGTGAAGAATCTAGAGATTCCATGCAGGGGAACGAAGTACAATACAAAAAAAGTGTGGCTCTAGGTGGGATATCAAAATATCAATTCATTTTGTGAGGATTGATATTACACCAATCCTTTTGAGTGAGTTTCAATCAATAAATTAGACTAGTCCTAGGAAATAGGCCTATTAGCCCTATTTGACCTAGATAATAGGAAGCATGTGTA
Source organism: Chamaecyparis obtusa (assembly GCA_027943335.1). Lineage (NCBI taxonomy): Eukaryota > Viridiplantae > Streptophyta > Pinopsida > Cupressales > Cupressaceae > Chamaecyparis > Chamaecyparis obtusa. The sequence goes on from BSBK01004417.1 coordinate 1,268,594, forward strand.
TAGAGATCATAAGGTTCTAAAACTAGTAGAATCTTTTATAAAATCCAAAAGGGTATCCAAATCCATAATTATTTTTGTGAGTGTTTTGAGAAATTTTGGCAGGAATTGGTAAAAGGTCCCTATCAAGGGCTACAAGGAATTAGGCATGATTAGGCTTCCTCAAGGCTAAATCTTAGACCCGATTGAAAAGGGATTGGAGATCCTTCAAGATGGATCCAAATGGAAGCATATGGAATTTTTTCAATTATTTTTTCACCCTTGCAAAGACTTTGAATTTTTTTGTGAAGATGTGATGAAGGGTGCTCCCCTTAATACCACAATCACATAGCAGAAATAGAGAAACAACAACAATAATATGCAAGAACAGAAAATTGGCTTCTTATTATCTCCACAAATGTGGAATTACAAACTTTCAGAATTACAATATGCAAAGCCACATGGGCATTCCCTTACAATATTCTATAGGACAAAGCCTCGAATGAATACCCAGATCTACTACCCAGAACTATTCTGAACTGCCTAAGATAATAATACAGCCTTCCTTATATAGGCAGTTTTTCCACCGCCTAGGAAGGTTCCAGAATTTTAGCCAATAAGGCCGACCAAGCTTAGAATTATTTTATTTTACATTTTATTACATCATAGTCGGCTCAAGATAACCTTTGAAACCCAAACAAAAATTTTGAAGAAAATTATTTTCTGCCATTTCAGGTGGCCCAACTTCCAAAGACCACAAGTCATCACCAGTTGACCCGATCGGCTATTATAACCCCATTTTGGAAACACCACGAAGCGCTCTACAGGCTTGACCTACACAAGCACCCATCACCCAAATTTTTGACCTCATCCAGGGCCTCTAAAGCCTTCAAAACTGAGTTCAAAGTTTCTGTACCCTGCTGCCAATATCGAAAATCTTTAATATCTTCCAATATACACTTGATCTGGCAATGAGACTTTACTGGCAGACTTATATGACCAAAATGAACCTCCAAAAAAGAAATGAGATCATTCTGAGCACATACAAAAATTACCAAAAATAGCAACTTTCCATAAATAGCAGTTCTGCACAAAATAGCCCTTATTGAATATAAAAATAGAAATATTTTTTTTTGGGTGATGCAAGATTTCTCTTACACCCAGGATGCTCCTGCATCAGACACCCAGGGTAATTTGTGAAGTGACCCTGTCATGACTCAGGTGTACAGAGGAAAACCAAGATGGTTAACCTCCTCCTTTGTTAGCCATGATGAATCTTCTACAGGTCATCCTTTCCATTTGACCAAATACTCTTCATATGTCCTATTCCTTGTGCTTCTACCAACATGACTGTCCAGTATGTCTTCAATCTCCTTGATATCTGAACTGGTTGCTGGAATACTCCACTATTTTGCTGCAACCTCATCTTCAACACCTCCTTCATGATACTCTGTCAAATCTAAAATGTTAAACACTGGTGAAATATTCAGCTCACTAGGCAATTCTACCTCATATGCATTTCCTGAATCATGCTTCTTCAATATCTCACATGGTCCAAGCTTCTTCATTTTCAGCTTGTTATATGTACCAACCAAAAATCGCTCCTTCCGCAAATGAACCATGACTTCATCCCCAACCTAAAATTCCTTATGCCTCCTTTTCTCATCTACCTTAGTCTTATACTATGCATTCATCTTAGTAATATGCTTCCTCACCTCCTCATGGATGTTCTTCAAATGTTCTGCAAAATCCTCAGCCTCAGCACTACTTATTTCTCCTTTATCTATCTTTCTCAATTCAGATGCATTTCTTGGACTACTTCCATATACAATCTGGAATGGTGATTTACCAGTGCTCCTATTGACAGAATTATTATATGCAAATTCTACCTGTGGTAAAATCAAATCCCATCCTATTGGCTTATCCCCAACCAAACATCTCAGCAGATTTCCCAAACTTCTATTAACCACCTCTGTCTGTCCATCAGTCTGTGGATGATGTGATGAACTGAACTTCAAATCTATCTTCAACTTCTTCCACAATGTCTGCCAGAAATATCCAACAAACTAAGTATCTCGATCTAAAACTATGGTCTTTGGTAAACCATGTAGTCTCACCACTTCTCTGAAAAACAATTCTGCTACATGAACAACATCATTAGTCTTCTTGCAGGGAATGAAATGTGTCATCTTCAAAAATCTGTCAACTACTACAAAAATTGAATCATGTCCCCGCTGTGTCCTCGGTAAACCAAGAACAAAGTCCATACTGATATCCTCCCAAGGCTTCTCTGGTATAGGCAATGGCTGATACAACCCTGTATTCTACTTCACTCCTTTCACCATCTAACATACTTTGCAACTCTATACAAACTTCTTCACATCTTGCTGCAACTGTGGCTAATAATAATTCTCACTAACCAAACCAAGGGTTTTATCACGACCAAAATATCTAGCCAATCCTCCGCTATGCTTCTCCTTGATGAGATTCTCCCTCATAGAACTTCATGGAATGCACAATTGACTCCCTTTGAATAGCATATCATCCTGGATGATGAAATCCAACCATTTCATCCTATCTAGAGTAACAGGTTCTGTACAAGCTTTCCAAGCTTCACCAAAATCAAGATCCTCTGGATACAAATTATTGAGTTCATTGAACCCAACCACTTCAATCTACATTTCTATCAGCAATAGTTGCCTTCTACTAAGAGCATCTGCAACCCTATTAGACTTTCCACTCTTGTGTTTCAAAACAAATGTATAACTTTGCAAAAACTCAACCCATTTCAAATGCCTCTGATTCAACTTTCCTTGACTATTCAAATATTACAAATCTTGATGATCAGTATACAAAACAAACTCCTTAGGAAGTAGATAATGTCTCCACTTTTTTAATGCCTAAACTATAGCATAAAATTTTTGATCATAAATAGAATATTTCCTCTTGGCATCATTTAACTTCTCACTGAAATAAGCAACAGGTTTACCTTCTTGGCTCATAACAGCTCCTATTGCAGTACCACTAGCATCGCAATCTACTTGAAACACCTTATTAAAATCTGGAAGTGCTAAAATAGGTTGTTCTGTAACTTTTTGTTTCAACAATTGAAAACTCTTTTCTGCCCCATTAGTCCACTTAAACTCTTTTCTATCCCCTCTCATTGTTTCAGTCAAGGGTCCACAAATATTGCTAAAATTTCTGATAAACTTTCTATAAAAGCTAGCTAGACCATGAAAAGATCTTACCTCAGTAGCACTCCTTGGAGTAGGCCATTCAAGGATAGCCTGTACCTTCTTTGGGTCCATTTTTAGACCTTCTCCTGAAACTACAAACCCCAAATACACCAACTCTTTCTTCACAAAACTGTACTTCTTAGAATTAATCAACAATTTCTCTTCTCTCAACTTCTCAAATACCATATGAATATGCATCATATGCTCATCCAATGTCTTACTAAAGATCAAAATATCATCTAGGTAAATAATGACAAACTTACCCAGAAATTCTTTCAGAACCTTGTTCATGAGCCACATGAAAGTGCTCGGTGCATTGGTTAGCCCAACAGGCATGACTAACCATTCATATAGTCCTTCTTTTGTCTTGAAGGCAGTCTTCCATTCATCTCCTTCTCTGATCTGAATCTAATGATATCCACTCTTCAGATCTATCTTTGAGAAATACATAGCTCCACTCAAACAGTCTATAATATCATCCATTCGTGGTAATAGAAACCTGTACTTGATTGTGATCTTGTTTATTGCCCTAGAATCTGTACACATCCTCCATTCTCCATTCTTCTTTGGTGCTAATACTACTGGTACAGCACAGGGACTCAGACTCTCACGGATCAATCCTTTCTGTAATAGTTCATGTACTTGTCTGTTCAACTCCTCACTTTCTGCAGGTGTCATTCTGTGTGCTACCTTATTCGGCAAACTCGCTCTTGGGATCAAGTCCATCTGATGACTGATCTTCCTGACTGGTGGTAATCCATCAAGCACATTATCAGATACAATATCCTGAAACTCATTCAACAAATCTACAACTTCTATAGGAACATCTTCTACTTTCTCTTTACCAACTTTTGGAATTAAAGCAAAACATACATGCTCATTCTTCATACCATCTAGAAAATTTCTTCCATCAAAAAAAGTTATCCTTGCATTGCCACATACCTTTTCTTCAGTCTCCTTCAATGGTTTTAGCTTATGTCGCACTCCATCCTTTGTCAGGGAATAGGTATTCGCACGACCATCATGTATAGCACATCTGTCAAACTGCCATGGTCTACCCAACAACATATGACATGCATCCATAGATATGATATCACACAATACCTCATCTTAGTATCTGCCAATCTTGAACTTCACCAGGCATTGTTCATTGACCATCACCTTGTGGTCATCCTGTACCCAGGCAATCCAATATGGATGTGGGTGTTTTTATCTCTTAAGCTTCAACTTTGTCACCATCTCTTCTGATACCAAATTGTCAGTGCTTCCACTATCAATAATCACATCACAACATTTACCTTCACACTTGCACCTGGTGTGAAACAAGCTCCTCCTTTGCTCAGGTTTATTCTCACCACTCAACAGGACTCTTTTGTTAATCAACATTTCTCCTCTTTCAGCATCTTTAGAATTTGATGATCTGGCATCTTCATCTACATGTGCAACTCTGGCCTGGCCTTCATTTCTCCTATTTGTTCTGCCTTGATGCCAAGGACATTCAAATTCCCTATGACCTTCTTCTCCATAGTGAAAACATGTTCCACGGAAGCCACCTCTTCCAGATCCTTGTCCTCTTCCTCTTCCTCTCTGATCTCTATTATTCTAATCCTGGAAGTGATTGGAATTATTTCCTTGCTGATTCTGACTGCTACTGGCCTCATCCTTCTTTTTCGGATCTTCATTTCGGTCACCATATGACCGTCCACCAGATCATCCACCGCGACCTCTTCCATTTTGTCTGCTCTCAAACTTCTTGTTCAACTTTTCCTCTACTTTTAGGGCAAACTGGGATGCCTCTTCAATACTGTTCATTCAAACCAGATTCAACTCCTCCTGAATGCTTGGCCTTAACCCATTAAGGTATCGGGCAACTTTCTCCTTATCAACTTCTGCATGGCCTGTTCTAATGAGAAGTCGATAGAACTCCTCTGTATACTCCTAAACAGATCTTCCTGCTTGCTTCAAACTCTACATTTTCTTCAGTAGGTCAAGCTCATAATCAACAGGAATGAACTGTCACTTCAATTTATCCACCATCTGATCCCATCTCATGATTTTCTCCTTTCCCCTTCGATTTCGCTCCAACTGAATCTCTTGCCACCATATCTTTGCATGACCTTTCAGTCTAGCCTTTGCAAATTTGACCCTATCAGGATCCTCAACATCTTCATACTCAAAATATTCCTCACATTCGTTGATCCAGTCGATCAATTCTTCTAGGTTAAGATTTCCAAAAAATGTAGGAACCTCAATCTTAGGTCTTTTCCCAATCTTAGAAATGGCTCGAAAAAGTCTTTCTTCCTCCTGGTTCACAATTTCAACTTCTCCTTCTTGATATTCTTCTTCAGCTTCATCCTCGCTTTCATCTCTAATATTAAGATTCATTCCTCTACGAATCTCTTCCTACAATGCTCGCACTTGTCTCTGCAGTGCCCTAACCTTAGGTGTTACAACACCAGCTCTTCCACCATGTTCCCTTCATGGAGGCATTTTTGTGATGCGTGCTGAAACCCTAACCACGGTCCTGGTGCAAACTGCCTCACAGTCAGTGATCTGTTTACACACTCAGAAACTCCTGCTCTGATACCACTTGATGAAGGGTGCTCCCCTTAATACCACAATCACATAGCAGAAATAGAGAAACAACAACAATAATATGCAAGAATAGAAAATTGGCTTCTTATTATCTCCACAAATGTGGAATTACAAACTTTCAGAATTACAATATGCAAAGCCACATGGGCATTCCCTTACAATATTCTGTAGGACAAAGCCTCAAATGAATACCTAGATCTACTACCCAGAACTATTCTAAACTGCCTAAGACAATAATACAGCCTTCCTTATATAGGCAATTTTTCCACCACCTGGGAAGGTTCCAGAATTTTAGCCAATAAGGCCGACCAAGCTTAGAATTATTTTATTTTACATTTTATTACATCATAGTCGGCTCAAGATAACCTTTGAAACCCAAACAAAAATTTTGAAGAAAATTATTTTCTGCCATTTCAGGTGGCCCAACTTCTGAAGACCACAAGTCATCACCAATTGACTCGATCAGCTATTATAACCCCATTTTGGAAACATCATGAAGCACTCTACAAGCTTGATTAGCGCAAGTGCCCGTCACCCAAATTTTTGACCTCATCCGAGGCCTCTAAAGCCTTCAAAATTGAGTTCAAAGTTTTTGTACCCTACTGCCAATACTGAAAATCTTCAATATCTTCCAATATACACTTGATCTGACAATGAGACTTTACTGGAAGACTTATATGACCAAAATGAACCTCCAAGAAAGAAATCAGATCATTCTAAGCACATACAAAAATTACCAAAAATAGCAACTTTCCATAAATAGCAGTTCTGCACAAAATAGCCCTTATTGAATATAAAAATAAAAATATTTTTTTTTGGGTGATGCAAGATTGCTCTTACACCCAGGATGCTCCTGCATCAAGATGGCACTTAGAGCCTTCTAGGTGTAGGACAAAGGATTGAAGAAAAAACATGGTGATTGTCCTTCAAGGTGAAGCACAAGGAATGAGACTCTTAGAGAAGAGTTAGGCAAGGCCTTAGTTAATCATATAATCCTTTTGATATCCTAGAGGAGATTAGGGTCCTTGATGAAGACAAGCAAGGTCTTCTTAGCTATTGTGCAAGCAAACCTAGAAGCACATACACCATATTGGTATCAGAGCTTGTTTTGATCAGGATTGTGGTTAATTTTGAAACCTACTAAATCAGTAGGAGAGAATACATATTTTGAGTTAGTAGAAGATAAAGAAATGGTGACTAACACTGAGTTAGCCAAGAAGGTGGAAGACCAAGAAGAGGACAACATATTACTAAGAGAAAGATTGGCTCAAATGGAACAACTCTTGAGTGAAGTCCAAGACAAGGCAGATAAGGTGAAAGAAAAAATAGACCAGAAGGAAGAGAAAGAAGCAAGGGAAAAGGAAAGGGAATTGGAGGAGGAAGCTCCAACCCCTGACCCTATTCTTCCTGAAGAACCCTTCTTGAAGGCATTAAAGGCCTTAAGTGGAAAAGATTTGGAGGGTATACCACTATTTAGTGGACAAATAGATCCAGATTCAGTCATGGATAGGATTGATAGTATAGAGAATCACTTTGAATGTGATGGTACATCAGAGGCCCAAAAAGTAATGGTGGCTAAATCTAGGTTGACAGGTTGAGCACTCACCTGGTGGAAGTTTGTGCAAACTAAAAGAGAAAAAGAAGGAAAGAGTCCTATAGTAACATGGAAGGGCATGGTGACTAAGGTGAAGTAGACCTACTTGCCTGATGACTATGAGATTCAGGTACATAGAAGGAGACATAATCTTAGACAAAAAGATTTGGATGTCCAAGCATACACCGAAGAGTTCCAAAAGTTGTGTTTAAGATCAAAAGTGGTAGAGGATGAAAGTATCAAACTAGCTAGGTATTTGAATGGTCTCGAGTGGTCTATTCAAGATGACATGAGTCTGGTTAACTTTAAAAATATCCACCAATGTTATCAGATGGCCTTTAAGATTGAGAAGAAAGGTAAAAGAAAGCAAGAACAAACCTCCAAGGGAAGAGGTAGAGAAAGAGATAATAGAGGGCAAAGAAATGGATATGGTGGAAGAGGTGCAGAGTCAAAGACTTGAGGAGAAGTCAAATGCACTGAGCAGCAAGAGGGAAGTTATATTAGAGGTAGTAGAGGAAGGAGCTCTAACTTTAGAGGAAGAAGTGGTGGACAAGGAAGAGGCAATTATTTTTCCAATATGAAATGCTATCATTGCAACCAAATAGGACACCCTGCATATAGGTGTCCAGAGAAGGGTAGTACTTCTCAAGGAGGTGACAAGAGAACTAATTTGGTTCATGAGGTGACAAATGTAGTAGAGAAACACCCTGAGGTACCACTGAAATTAGAAGAAGGTGAGAACCTCATGATGAGGAGAACATTAATCAAGGAGCCGGTGAAAGAAGACCCAAGCCAAAGAAGGTCCCTATTTAGGATAAAGTGTAAGATGATGGGAAAAATGTGTAGAGTCATCATTGACTCAAGGTCTATTGACAATATTGTCTTAGAGGAAGCACTCAGCAAGCTAAGCATGACAAGGATACCCCACACTAATCCTTACAAGGTCACATGGCTGAATAAAGGCCAACATGCCTTAGTAAATGAGTAAGCTTGGGTGGAGTTTTCAATTGGAAGCTATAAGGACAAGGTATTGTGTAATGTGTTACCTATGGATTCATCTCACTTTCTCCTAGGTAGACCATGGAAATTTGACTGCCAAGCTATGCATGATGGAGTGAAGAACTCCTATACTTTCAAGAAGGATAGTGTGACTTTCAAAATTTAGTCACTATTAGAGGATACAGAGGTGAAGATAGTAGGTCCTAATGTACTCATGGTTGGTGAAAAAGAGATCTTAGAAGCTTTGGAAGAAGGTGAAGGAGTTGTTTTTTCATTGGTGTTAAGACTAAGGGAGATACATGAAGGTAAGGCAACCAAGAAGCCATAGCTACCTAAGGAGATACAGAGCATGTTGCAGACTTATGAAGGTATAGTAAGTGATGGACAACCATCAACATTTCCCCCTAAAAGAAACATAAGTCATAGGATAGACTTTATACTAGGAGCTACCCTACCCAATAAGGCATCCTACAAGATGACCCCTCAACAAAATGAGGAAATTTCTAGACAAATACAAGAACTCCTAAACCAAGGCCTTATTAGAAAGAGCATTAGTCCATGTGTCATACCCACTATCCTAGCACCTAAGAAAGGAGGAACTTGAAGGCTTTGTACTAATTCAAGGGAAATGAATAGGAAAACCATTAGATATAGGTTCCCTATTCCTAGGATTGAAGACCTAATGGATTGTCTAGGTGAAGCCAAGTATTTTACCAAGATAGACTTAAAGATTGGTTATCACCAAATTAGAATACATGAAGGAGATGAGTGGAAAATAGCCTTCAAAACCAATGAAGGTTTGTATGAATGGGTTGTCATGCCATTTGGACTATCTAATGCCCCCTCCACATTCATGAGGCTCATGAATGAAGTCCTCAAAGACTACATATGAAAATTTTTAATGGTATATCTTGATGATATATTGATTTATAACAAGACAAAATGTGAGCATCTTCAACACCTAGAGACTGTTATCAAGAAGCTACATGAGGAGAAGTTGATGATCAACTTAGAGAAGTGTGAGTTCATCAAGAAAGAGTTGGTATACCTTGGGTTTGTTTTATCTCATGGTAATCTGAAAATGGACATTAGCAAGGTGGAATCCATCCTACATTGGCCTACTCCAAGGACAACAATAGAGGTAAGAAGTTTTCATGGCCTTGCTCAATATTATAGAAAGTTTATAAGGTAATTTAGTGCCATTTGTGCTCCTATGTTAGACACCATCAAAGGAGGCATGAAGAATAAGTTTGTATGGAATGAGAAAACTAATAAGAGCTTTGAGTTTTTGAAGGAAAAGATTGCTACACAACCTATTTTAGTTTTTCCAAGCTTTGAGAAGCTATTCACCATAGAGTGTGATGCAAGAAATGTGGCTATTGGAGCTATTTTAAGCCAAGAGGGTAGACCAGTGGCTTTTCATTCAGAGAAGTTAAGTGAAGCTAAGAAGAAGTATTCTTCTTATGACCTTGAAATGTATGCATTAATACAAGCCTTAAGGAAATGGAGGCACTATTTTCTTCCCAAGGAGTTCATAGTCTATTCAGACAATCAAGCTCTAAGTTTCTTAAACTCTCAAGATAAGCTAAGTCCTAAACACATGAAGTGGGTTGAATACCTGCAAGCTTACACTTTAAATATCAAGAATAAGAAGGGATTTCTAAACAAGGTGGTAGATGTCTTGAGTAGAATAACTCTCACTATCAAATAGATCCAATTAAAGAGCATGGGAATAGATCACTTCAAAGATCTATATGCTGATGATGAAGACTTTGTAGACATTTACAAGGTATGTGTTGAATACAAGAATCATTTTCATAGAAAATATGTTGAATATACCTTGCAAAGTGATCTCTTATTTAAGGGAAATCATTTATGTTTCCCTAGAGGGTCTATTAGAGAGAATTTGAGTCAGGAAAAGCACAATGGTGCATTGAGTGGTCACTTTGGGATCACTAAGACCCAAGAACTTGTTCAAAGGTTCTATTATTAGCCAAGAATGAACCTTGATGTTAGAAGGTATGTTGAGAATTGCATTGTGTGTCAAAAGGCCAAAGGAACTTCTTCAAATGTAGGCCTATATCAACTACTACTTATTCCCACTAGGCCATGGGAATGCTTCAGCATGGACTTTGTAGTTGGGTTACCCAAGATAAGATAAGGCATGGATAGTGTTTATGTAGTTGTGGATAGATTCAAAAAGATGGCTCACTTTGTGCCATGTAAGACAACTATTGATGCCAATCAAATAACATCTCTCTTATTCAAGGAGATAGTCAGGATACATGGGTTACATGTGAGCATTGTGTCTAATAGAGACATAGTTTATGAGTCACTTTTGGAAGACTCTTTGGCAAAGACTAGGTACTAATTTATCATTCAGATCTGCATACCATCCTCAAACTGATGGCCAAACTGAATTGGTAAATAGAAGCCTTGGAAATATATTAAGGTGCTTGACCAAGGAATATGGTCAACAAAGGGATCAATTGATTGGATAGGCTGAGTATGCATATAATGACACTATGAACAGGTCAACACAGAAGAGCCCCTTTGAAATTATATATGGCCTACATCCTAGAGGAGTCTATGAGCTAAGAGACTTAAAGGATGGAATGAAGGGAAGTGGTTATGCTGATGATTTTTCTTATGCAATGTAGGAAATTCATGACACAGACAAGAAGACATTGACTGAGAACACTATGAAGCATAAGATTAAAGTTGATGAGAGTAGAAGAGAAATCCAATTCAATGTTGGAGACTTAGTGATGGTGCATCTAAACAAGTCTAGACTACAAAAGGGAGCTCCACACAAGTTTCAAATGAGGAGGATAGGTCCCTATCCTATCCTGGAAAAGTATGGGAACAATGCTTATAGAGTGGAGTTGCCAGAGGATAGTTGACTATCCCCTATCTTTAATCTTGTAGACCTGGTTCCTTACAAAGGACCACCACATGATATGGATCAAAGCCTAAATGAAGTCATCCAAGATTTGGAAGAACTCAAACTACCTTCTCCAACAGTCAAGAAAGCTGATAGGATATTGGATTCAAGAATCTACAAAAAGACTAGAAAGATGGACTACAAAGAAAATTTGACCAAATTGCATGGTCAATCTGATGATGATGTAGTATGGATAAAGGAAGTTGAGTTTAAGAATATGGGGATTGATCCCACCGTACTCAATCCAAGGGTGGATTGAACTATTTTGTTTAGGGGAGGATGGTGCAGGAGCACCTAGGCAATCCTCATAGCCCTTAGTTTTGGCTTGTATCTAACATTAGCCAAGTTAGAGTTGTGATTTTCTTTTAGGCCTTAGAAGGTAATGTGGACTAGGTGAGTTAGTGTTAGAGCTAAGGTCACCAATTAGTCATTGTTAGTTATTTTGGTTAGCTTAGGCTTAGTAGTCTAAAGTTAGGATTTGAGTTTTTAATGTGTCCTAAACACATGAGAGATGTAAAATTGATTCTTTAAGGTCATAAATGATGTTTTTTATTGATTTATATGGGTTAGAGGCCCTGCAAGATAGGATGGTGGCATGAAAACAAAGATGCCAAATGTTGCTAAAAAGTTGTCATGACAACATTTGCAATAATGGCAAATGTTGCATGCAACTCAGCAACATTGGATCCACTAAAAGATAGGAGTGGGAGATCAACTAACATGGCCTAAAAAAGTTGGAGAAAGGCATCTAAGACTCATACAGGCTTGAATCCTGAGAGAGAAAGCATTGTAATTAAGTTATTTTGTTAAGCAAGTAAGAAGTTTCTAGATACCATGCACAGTCTACTATTCTTGTATGTTTATTGTGTTGTAATGGATTGAATCTTGAGATTTAGCATTGTATTTAAGTATATTAGGATGTTTTAAGACTTTTCTCTTCAATGTGTTAGTTTTTTTAAGTTAGTCTTCTAGTTGAGAGAAAATAAGTTTGAATTGGACTATATGCTGGTTTCTTTTAGCCTATTTTTTCTTTCATGGCTCCCACTTGAGATTCAACCCTTGAAACTTCAAAAATATGGATGAATATTGTAGTGGATCCTTTTTACATAATTTATATAGAGTTAGGAATCTAGAGGAGTCAAGTTTCTATTTTAAATGTCAAGCCCTAGGCGAGCTTAGAGTGCTCAGTTAGTGGTTAGACAGTAAAGAATCTAAAGATTTCATGCAGGGGAACAAAGTACAGTATAGAAAAAGTGTGGCTCTAGGTGGGATATCAACATATCAAGTAATTTTGTGAGGATTGAGATTACACCAATCCTTTTGAGTGAGTTTCAATCAAGAAATCAGACTAGTCCTAGGAAATAGGCCTATTAGCCCTATTTGACCTAGATAATAGGAAGCCTATGTACGGAGGTCATAAGGTTCTAAAACTAGTAGAATATTTCATAAAATACAAAAGGGTATCCAAAAACATAATTATTTTTATGATTTTTTTGATAAATTTTGGCAAGAATTGGTAAAAGGTCCCTATCAAGGGCTACAAGGAATTAGGCCTGATTAGGCTTCCTCAAGGCTAAATCTTAGACCCTATTGAAAAGGGCTTGGAGATCCTTCAAGATGGATCAAAATGCAAGCATATGGAATTTTTTCAATGAGTTTGGAACCCCTTCAAAGAGTTTGAATTTTTGTCTGAAGATGGCACTTAGAGCCTTCTAAGTGTAGGAGAAAGCATTGAAGAAACAACAAGGTGATTGTCCTTCAAGGTGAAGTACAACGAGTGAGACTTTTAGAGAAGAGTTAGGCAAGGCCTTATTTAATCATCTAAGCCTTTTGAGATCCTAGAGGAGATTAAGGTCCTTGAAGAAAACAAGCAAGGTCTTCTTAGAAATTATGCAAGCAAACCTAGAAGCACATACACCACTAACCTGGGAGGGAATAGGATTAGGTATATGATCCCTAGCATAGTCAGGAATGAGGAGGATAAGCCCTATGTGAAGCATTGGAAAATTCTTCACCCTATGTTCTATAATACTTTGATTCAGCAAAAACAAAAGGAAGAAAGGGAAAGAGAGCCTTTTCTCATGTCTAAAATGATTAGCTAAAACATCTCAAAATGAGGGTTCTCCTTTCTATGCAAAGTTAAGAGAATATAGTCATAGTAATCACACATGGGAATTTGTATGCAATGAATTTGATTCGTAACCTTGATCACATGTGAAATCTAGTAGACATAACTTATAATTATGACTTGGCACATCAACTTTGGATCTATCATAATAGAAATTGATTTTTGAATCGTCGATGTGTTGTTTACAATTTTCCAAATCACCTTTGGATTAATCATGGACTGATTTACATTATGATGTATACTCATTATTAATTTTGTGTATGATCCCTTCTTTTTTTCTGAGCTTATCATAATTAATGCATGAGTTTATCACGTCATTAATTTTAGCTGGGCCATACCATTTTTTAATTCTATCACTTTTGACTCCAATATTAGCTAGACTGTCACCAACCTAATTTTTTTCTTGAAAACTATGAGAAACATGGAAAGAATCAAAAGATTGTGAAATTTTGATAATTTTGGCAATAATGTTCTCTATAGTCCAAGAGGGAGAGTTGATTCCTTTAATGTTATTGACTATGTTAAGAGACTCACCTTCCATCCAAACACTTTTGAGTGCTAATTCTTCCACCAACATTATAGTATTGAGAGCTTGCATAGCCTCAGCTCTATGGTTCAACTAGAAGCCCAAAGGAGCACTAATTTCTCCCAAACAATTCCCATTGCAATCTCTTATGATACTACCACCCCTTGAGACTCCCAGATCACCTTTGGAGGCACCATAAAAAATTTCTTTAATCCAGCCACTTGGAGGGGCAATCCATACCAAGTTATTTCTAGAAGGATTAGACTGAAGTTTGGAAGTAAGAAAATTCCAATTTTTCATATCATCATCTAAAAAGCTATCCTTGGACTTCTTCTTACTATTAAGGATTTCATTGGTGAAATTTTCCTCCAGACCTCTGCAGATGTTGTTTCCAATGACCTCTGGTTTAGCATATTTCTCACTAAATATTCTATAATTTCTTTCCTTCCATATGCACCAACACAGATGAGGTGGGATAAGATTCCAAAACTCTCTTTCCAAATCATTAGAAAAAGGGCATCTCCATTGGGTGACAAAATCCTGCCAAGAGTTAGGAAACAACCAACACAAATTCCACTTTTTGAAAATTAGATCTCACACCCTACGAGTGTAGCTACAATGAAACATAAGATGATCACAAGATTCAGCCTGTTCCATACAAAGAAAACATCTATTTACCAAAAAAAAAACCCTCTTAACTAGATTATCAAGAGTGAGGGGCTTAGTTTGGACAAGGATTCGGAAGAAAAAATAAATTTTAGGAGTTATAAATTTATACCAGATGGTAGCACACAGAGGTTTTTCTTCCTTAGACAAAAAAATAGAGCAAGTAGTGGCCACCAAAAATTATCCATTAGGGGTAGGGTCCTAGATGATTTTATCTTGACAGTTATCCTTAATGAACCAGGATTGCAATTCATTCATGAGAGGAGATAGTCTTCTGTCAATGTTAACAATGTCCTTCCAATTATTATTATGCTAGTAGTTAGAAACTTTGATTCCAAAGGAAGCTTTTGCTTATATAATAGCTTCCTTCCACTCTTTCTTATTAGATAAAGGCTCTTTTTGGATCCAAGGATCATCCAAAAAATCAATTTTGATCCCATCTCCCAACTTCCATCTCCTCCGTTCAAGAATTATATCTTTTGAGGAACATATATTGTTCCATATGTAAGAGGCACTCACCTTGACTTCATTTTTAATAAAGCCCTCCAAGTTGTTAGAATAAAAGAGGTACTTCTCATAATCTCATTCCACTACTTTCTATCCCCATAAATTCTCCAAATTTTCTTTGCGAGAAGGTCCTTATTAACTAGCTTAATAGTTCTCAGACCCAACCCCCCTTTACCCTTAGGTTTACAAACCTTCTTCCAAGAAACTAGGATTAATATTTTTTTATCTTCAACTCTAGTCTACAAAAATCTTTTTTGGATTGTCTCTAGCACCACAACAAATTTATGGGGGATCTATAAAAGACTCAAAGCATAAGCAAGGAGATTTTGCAAAGTAAACTTTAATAGCTGAAGCTTTCTATAGTTTCTTAGAAGGGAACCTTTCTAGCCAACCATTTTACTATTAAATCTATCCACTATAAGATTCCAAAAACTATCAGGGGCCTTAGAGAAAAGGGGGAGGCCCAGGTAAGAAGATGGGAGAGTCCCAATGCTAAAACCAGGGATTTTTAATATCTTATTTTATCTTTCAAGGGGAGTGTTAATAAAGAACATAAATCTCTTATTCCAATTGATAATTTATCCTGAGGCAGAAGTATAGGTGGTCAAGGCTTTTTTAAGATTCCTGGCTTCTTTGACAGTTGCCTCCCCCATAAAGAGGGTATCATCAACAAATTGCTCATGAGAGAAAATAGTCCTGGCCAAAAAAGGATGGAGACTAGATATGCATCCCTCATTAACAATTTTATTAATATATCTTCCCATACCCTTAGCCATAATAGAAAACAAGATCAAAGAGATAGGAACCCCCTACCTAAGGCCTCCAGAAGGTTTGAAAAAACTAGAGGAGTCACCATTTACAATGACAGAGGATGAAACTAGTGAGACCAGTTGAGAAATAAGTTTTTGTACCTCAGAATCAAACCCAAAACTGCTCAAAACTTTTTTGAGAAATTTCCAATCAACCCTATTGTAGGCTTTAGACAAATCAAGTTTCATTAAAAAGCCCTACTTCTTCACAGATTCAAAGGAATGAATATTCTCATGGAAAACCATAATAGAGTCAAGGATTTTCCTTCCCATGATGAAACCATTATGTTGAGGTGAGATAATAGAAGGCAGCAAAGTAAGTAGTCTAGTAGTCAAAACTTTGGCTATGATCTTATAAACTGCATTGCGAAGACTAATAGGTTTGAAGGCTTCAACCGTATTAGCCCCTAGTTTTTTTGGGATTAGGACCAAAAAGGTGGTGTTAAGTTCCCTTAAAAGAGCTTTAGTACCAAAAAATTCTTTGACTGCATTCTAGACATCTTGACAAGTAATCTCCCAAAACTACTGGAAGAAAAAGAGGGGGAAGCCGTCAAGATCCAGAGATTTATCCCCTTCAAAAGAGAACAAAGTATCTTTGATTTACTTATGATTGGGAATAGCCTTAAGCTTGGCATTAGACCTATGGTTAATCAAGTTAGGAATGGTAGAGAGGATCTCATTTTGATTGAGCATATCAAGGTTTTCCTCTTTAGAAAGTAATGAGGAGAAGGAACAAAGCATTTTCTTTCTAATATCTTCTTCCTTAATCAAGGATTTACCATTAGAGACAAGGGAAGAGATTATGTTTATAGCTTTGTGTTTCATTGATATCATATGAAAGAATCTTGTGTTTCTATCCCCATCTTTTAACCAGAGGGTTCTTGACCTCTGCCTCCAGAAAGACTCCTCTTTGGAGATAATGTTATGATATTCAACAACCAACAAATTCTCTATGTTTTTAAGCTCCTCCGAGAGACCCTCTTTCTAAATTTTCTCCTGAATGACCTTTAAATCTTCATGTTTACTATTTTTAGCCTTGACGATATCTCCAAAAAATTCTTTGTTCTAGGTTCTTACTATATCATCTTAAAATGGAAGCACTTCTATGTTAAGAGTGTTTAGCCCTTCGAGTAGGTATTTTGGGGTCATGTCAAGCACCTTGAATGGGTCCTTGGCTTAGATCTGGCTTTTCCCCTTATTCTTCCCCCTTTTCCACTTTCTGTCTACATTTTTCTAGCATTCTGGACTGAGATCCTAAGGCTTTTGACCTCAAGGTTAAGGACAAACTTGAGGGTCAAGTATGACCTTGAGGATCAAGGATGACTTCATCCTTGACCTAGGGTCCAAATTCCAAGGTCCCATGATTTCTGAATGTCGGGTTTCAAAAATAATTGTTTTCCCACTTTCGAGTCAACTGTTTTGGTCTCTGAAATGGTAAACTCTTAAATTGCATTTAATTAAGGTCCATTTATAGGGGTTAAGGTTAATTGGGATTTAATTCTCCAATGTTAGCCTCTCTAGAAGTTTGTGCCCTATATCACTATAAAATGAAGCCTTCCTCTCTCATTTTCTCCATCTCATCTCTCATAATCTCTCAAGCTCTCAAACAAGATCAAGCAAGTATTTCATCAAGCATTTTCAATGAAGCATTCAAGTCTTCTTCTTCATTCAAGTTCTCCATTTAAGATCAAGGATTCAAGCATTCAAGCCTTTGAAGGGATTTGGTTCAAGCATTCAAGATTCATAATTCAAAACCCTAGATCTAGCCATCATGCTGGTGTGATCTTCCTTCAAGATCCTTTGTTCATCTTCAAGATCTATTCATTCTTCCCTCAAGGTGAAATATAAGCATACAATAATGGAGGTTTTGATTTACATTTGTTAATGTTATGTCCAAGCTTTCATATCAACATACTTGTTTACATTTGAAATACAATTGCATATCTATTGAATATCATAGCTTCATTGTTAGATCTACTTCTACTACTTGCTAGCATTCTCTAGTATTTCAATTCCATTATTAATGTTGATTCAAAACTAGAGTTTGACTAAGGCATACCCCTCATCCAAAAAACAAAACCATTTTTCTTGTAGGTATAGGTACAAGACAACAAATTGAAGTTTAGATCTAGATACCCTTTTCAGCAAACTTCTGAGATCCACAAATAGAATTTCCGTCGGAGCTGTGAGGGGTAGGATCATGCCCTGGGGTAAGACCTTGCCCCGCTATCTGGGTCAAAGATGACCTGGCTCAGAAAAGAAAAATATTTTTTGGTTTTTTAGATCTTGCAGTTTCAATCGAGGAAGGCAAAAATCAATAGTTTTTGAGACTGTTTGACAGAGTTTTCATCTTATTCTTTTTCAGAGGTAAGTACCTTTATTTCTTCATTTCAATATTAGTTATCTATATTTACATCCCATATCAATACAATTCAATGTAAGTATAAAATATTGACTTTGGGGTCTCTTTTATGTGCAAACCATTGTTCTAGGGCCCCATCCATATTTTATCTTATACATTTTTGGTGAACCCAATGCACTTACCCCTTTCTTTTGTGGATTTAGATTCCCTATTGTGTTAGATTCCCCTTTGTATCATCTTGTTTATTCACCTCTATCATACATTTTGGTGAACCTATTTTACGAATACTCTTTCTTTTGTGGAATTAGATGCCCTATTGTGTTTGTGGTGTTCAATTTCCTTTTCATGCTTATAAATTTCATTTGAATGCATTTGGATATATCTAGATCCATTTTTTATGCATTTATTTATTTGATATCATGTTGCACAAGTTGTTTCAAGTATTTTCCAAAAATTCTTCTATAACTTTTGGGATTACACAAAATCCTCCTCTTACTTTACCATTGCATGGTGTTACACCTAGAAAGACTTCATTTAGTGCATGTGATGTTGTTTTGTCCTCTTCTTAATTACCTTGTAAGGCTATATTAGAGAAATAAGATGACTTTAATCTATCTCTCCATCATATTTCTCTTTATGGAGATGAGTTGAGGATTGATGTTAATTCTTCTCATAATGAGCCTACTTTAGAATATAATTTACCTTCTTTCCCCTATAGGGATCCTACAATGTTCTTTATTGGTAGGGATGATAATCCTCCTATTTGGGATGAACCTTTGGATGTGGATGTTGATTACTTTCTTCTTCATGAAACCATTGTGGTTGATTCTACTTTTTGTGATGAATCCTTGGATAAAGACATTGATTTATCCCATCCTCATGAAGAATCTTTGATACAAGAGGGTGATTTATTAATGGATGACATATTCATACATGATGATGAATCTTTTTCTAAAACACACTCACCTTATGCAAACATTTTAGTGAAAGAAGATGACATTATAGATCCTTTACCTCTATTTGGGATTCCTTCTAGTGATGAGGCATTAGCGGAGAATGATATGAATTACCTTAATGCTCTCTCTTAGTGATGATCTTATGGAGAATTAAGATCCTACCTCATCTCCTCCTAGGATATCTTCTTTACTTCCTTCTTGTGAATCTATTTGTAGTGTTGAGACAACTAATATGGTTTTTTGAAACCCTTGTTGATTATCAAAGGTTGTCCTTGCATTACTATCAAAGGTAAACCTATGGAGTCTTTAGAGTCTTTTAATGAACAAGATTCAATAGCTCACACATATCATACAAGGAATAACCTTCAACCTAATCTAGTGGTTTCTACTTCTTTGCCAACTTCTCAACCCATTCTTCCTCCTCCACCCCATCTTCCTAGCAAGGAGTATGATTTAATAAACCAATTGCAAAATACCCCTGCTAAGATTTCTCTATGGGAGCTTCTTCAAACTTCACCTGCCTACTATGAAGCCTTGAAAAAAGCTCTAGAAACTCTTCCCACTCCACCTCCTAATCAAGAGAACATCAATAACTTCTTACAATGCATGCATGCTACCCCAGGTCCTCCTGAAATTATATTTACTCAAAAATATTTACCTTCTAAAGAAGTTCAAAATCAATTTGATGCTCTTATGGTTGTTGTTACTATCAATAAAAGTATCATTTGTAGGACCTTGATTGATAATGGATCTGGGCTTAATGTTTGTAGCATGGATATGCTCAAATTGATTAACACCAATCTTTCAACTATTCAACCTGACAATGTTTCTATATGCGGCTTTGATAAAATTGCTAAGAACAGTTTAGGAATCATTACCTTGCCTATCAAAGTGATGAAGGGCCACTCCACCCTTACTAACTCAAAACCAAAGACATAACAACATGGAAACAAAGAGAAGACAAAATGCTTTACAAAGCATACATTAATACTTGAAAATAATTACAATTTGAGAGATCTTACAAAATGAGAGCTTCCTCCAAATATGAGATCTTACATCCTCCAAGCTTACAATCCAAGAGCTTCTACCACTTGAGAGCTTCTTCCCCAATACAAGATCCTACAACTTGAGAGTTTGCTTATGAATGCTCCTATGCCTTCTTTATATAGGCATTTACCACCCAAGATATTACAACACAACCAATGTGGGATAAAAGGTAAATGAAATTGCCTTGATAAAAATATTAAATGCCCGCCCAATTAATATTAAGCACCACCATGTGGGCCAATTACAAAATTACATTTCCTTTGTGACCAATAAGAAAATAGAAAGGTGTAACTACCTAGCTACAAATATTAAATGCAAGAACTATCTACAAATTTCTAAAATGCACCTACACACCTCAATAAATGAAATGATTTCTTTTATTTATTTATTTATTTATTTTTTTAGTTTATTCCACCTATGCACCTTGGAAAATGAAATAAAAAAAATTTTCCTTTTTTCTTTTTCTTTTTTTTTCCTCTTTTTTTTTTTTTTATCATGCCCCTTTTTATTTTTTTGATGCAAGATGCTCCTGCATCAGACACCCAAGGTAGGGAAAAATTTGTGAATATGGATTCACAAAATAAAGTAGCCACTGCTGATTTTTTTTTTCTTCTCTTCCAACACCTTGCTGAAACAAGTATCCACTACCGATATATTTCATTTTTCCTTCTTTTCCAACACCTAGTTGGAACAAGTATATGCCGCCGACAATACTCATCTGCAATCAACTTCATCCATTTGTAACTCTCATTCTCCTCCAAACTTGTAGGATTTAATGCATTTGTAGTAAATTATGTAATACCATACAAATCTTCTTTTGCATACCAAACATCACTTGCAAAGTCCTCATATAAACCAGCATCATTATATTTCAAATCTATCTCAAAGTTAGCATCCCATGATTCATAAAAATTTACCTCTTTCACATCTTCATCTTTGTTTTCTTCTTTCATGTCTTCAACAAGGCATGTAACAACTTCTTTCCTTTGACCTCCAACTAAGACGTTCCACTCTTCCTCAACTGCTACAATCTTCATTAATAAATCATCTTCATCAACTCCAGGTTCACAAATATTTTTATCTTTATACGCTCCCTCTTCTTTTGTATCGCTTGCATGATACTCCAATTTATCTTCTATCTTTCTTGCATCTAAAGAATTGTCATCATCTTTTTGAATCGCTCTTCTCTTTTTTAGCTCCGCTTCTAATTCAGCCACTTGCTTCTTCAAATCTAGTATTACAACTATTGTCTCTTCTTAATATCTCTCTCTAGTTTTCTCAAGTCTAGGAATTCTAAGAATCCATCCAATCACAAAATTTATCTTCTTCTTTCTCTTCTCCATACTCACATCCTCTTAAAGAAAACTTCACCCAACCCAAGGTCCTGGTACAAACTACCTCACACTTGGTGATCTATTTACACACTCAAGAACTCCCATTTTGATACCACTGATGAAGGGCCAACCTAGCTCTGATACCACTGATGAAGGGTCACACCACCCTTACCAACTCATAACCAAAGACATAACAACATGGAAACAAAGAGAAGACAAAATGTTTTACAAAGCATACATTAATACTTGAAAATAATTACAACTTGAGAGATCTTACAACATGAGAGCTTCCTCCAAATATGAAATCTTACATCCTCCAAGCTTACAATCCAAGAGCTTCTACCACTTGAGAGCTTCTTCCCCAATACAAGATCCTACAACTTGATAGCTTGCTTATGAATGCTCCTATGCCTTATTTATATAGGCATTTACCACCCAAGATATTACAACACAACCAATGTGGGATAAAAAGTAAATGCAATTACCTTGATACAAATATCAAATTTCCACCCAATTAATATTAAGCACCACCATGTGGGCTAATTACAAAATTACATTGCCTTTGTGACCAATAAGAAAATAGAAAGGTGTAACTACCTAGCTACAAATATTAAATGCAAGAACTTTCTATAAATTTCTAAAATGCCACCTACACACCTCAATAAATGACATTATTTCTTTTATTTATTATTTATTTATTTTTTTCTTTTATTCCACCTATGCACCTTGGAAAATGAAATTTATTTTTTTTTTCTTTTTCTTCTTTTTTTTCTCTCTTTTTTTTTTTATGATGCCCCCTTTTATTTTTAAAGTAGGACCGGTCATCTTCAATACACCTATTCATGTTATGCCTGGACCTCTCAATTATAACCTTCTTTTAGGTAGACCTTGGTTGCATGAGATGCATGCTATTCCTTCCACCCTTCACCGTAAATTCAAGTTTATACATAACAACAAGATGTATACATTTTATGCGGATGATGTGCCAAATCCTTGTTTGAATATTCAAACCAACACTACTCCTAATAGTAAGCCTTCTTCCTATAATCCTCTTCCTGAAGATGATTGGGGATTTTAATCTTACCTTTATTGGAGAGTATAAGGTTAATGATCTTGATTTTATGAAGCAATAAAGAGAGTTTGAACAATGAGTTTTTACTTCTAAAGACCTTCTTAATAAATTTTTAGCTGCTTCTACCCACAATGAACATGTCAAACCTACTAATGATGACATAGTGACTACTGAAGTTCCTTTGACTCCTTCTAATATGGCTTCTTGTTATGGTCCTAGTTATGATTTCCTAGTTAAACAAGGATTTAATGGTCAAGAATGTGATAAGCATAAACAGGGAATTCAAATGCCCTTACACACTGGGGGGCATGAGCATTCTTATGTCTTGGGATTTAATCCTTAACAACAAATCAATGTTAACAACATCTCAAATAACACTTCAAAACATGATGAAACTATGAAGTAATTAGACCAAGAAGTTATTTTTCCTAAACTCCTTCATGCTTAGATGATTACTAGACCTAAGTGCAAAAAGAAACATAGTCCATACTTGAAGACTCTTCCTTTTTGTTTATATCATAGATTTCATGATCACTCTACTAATGAATGTCAAGCTTTACATTAGAAGATTAGGTAACTCATTGATAGTAAGGTTATTTATATATCATGTGGTAATGAGTTGTATTTCAATCCTGTTTTCTCTAAATAACATTTATGTTCATATTATGGAGCTTCACATTATGTAAACAATGTTAGCCTAATCCTTGGAGGCTCATTGTCTTGTATAGTGTTGTGAGAAATATAATAGGTCACCTTCCACCCTTGTTCCTATGCTTGGGGGGCAAGGATGTCATCTCCCTCTTTTCTATCTTTCTAGGATTCACCTCTTTCCTTGGTTAAGAAGTATCTATCTATTATGTGATATCCAATCATACATGAAAATTTTGGTTTGCATTGAGGATCTTTGTCCTTGATCACAACCTATTTCATTGTTTGACATTAGATTTTCATGGTTGATATATCTCTCACCTTGGAAACTAAATAGTGTGCTATCCCTCACAAGGGTTACTTTTTCACTTCTTGCATGATATCTTTTTGCATTCATCCCTTCCATGGCCTCATAGGAGCTGTGACCTTCTTGTCTTGGTGGGTGTTGTCTATGGATATTGTCTTGATGTCGAAGAAGGATTTATCCTTGTTCTTTTTCTTTCCTTAACATGTCAAAATAGTATGTTTTTTCCATCTTAAGGAGGGGGGCATATATATGGCCTCCCCCATTCTATAGTATGCATTTTTGTTCTAACATTTTATTTTGTGGCATGCTAAATCTTGGAAGGTAATGCACGTAAGTTGCTAAATCTTGAAGGGACACATTTTTCAATTTTCAAATATACTAAATCCTCTAAAGGTAATGCACATAAGTTGCTAAATCCTGCAGAGACATGCATTTCTAATATGCTAAATCTTTCGAAGGTAACGCACATAAGTTGCTAAATCCTGAGGAGACATGCATTTCATATTCATAGTGATACAAGAAGGTGGATCTATGGGTATTCCAGAAGCTATCAGAAGATGCATTAAAATTGCAAGCACAGTTTATTGGTGAACTATCAGGTTTGGCCACCTATTTGGCTCTCCCTCACTTGGTTATTCATGGTAAGGTGGGCATCTTACTGGATGAGGTAATCACTTTCTCTTTTCTCTCTTTTCACTTTCATACTAGTAGCACTAGATCATGAAGCTATGTTATTATAATGTTGCTCTTGCATTTCTTATGTAATCATTTGTGCTTTTATGATAGCTTTCCAAATATGATATTAGTATGAGAAATATTTCTTAGCGAGGTTTCTTATGCTAATTGATTTGGGTTGTTTAGTACTAACCTCTTTTTTTATGTTTATTTTGGTTTTCCTTTCACACCCTCATGCGTGTATGTTGAGTTAGAATCCTTAGTCTGGGGGCTTATGTCCTTAGGTAAGTGTTATTTTATCTTGTTGTGAATCCACTTGGATCTCCTCTTTCTTCTCCTTTATCAAGAGTTTGCATCGAGTCCATACTCTTGCTAAAGTGGGGGCTTAATGTATCATCTTAAAATGGAAGCACTTCCATGTTAAGAGTGTTTATCCCTTTGAGTAGGTTTTTTGGGGTCATGTCAAGCACCTTAAATGGGTCCTTAGCTTAGATCTAGCTTTTCCCCCAATTCTTCCCCCTTTTCCACTTTCTGTCTACATTTTTATGGCATTATGGACTAAGATCCTGAGGTTTTTGACCTCAAGGTCAAGGATGACCTTGAGGGTCAAGGATGACCTCATCCTTGACCTAGCTTAGGGTTGACCTCATCCTTGACCCAAGGTCTAAATTCCAAGGTCCCATGATTTTTGGATGTCAGGTTTCAGAAAGAATTGTTTTCTCACTTCTTGGTGGCTATTTTGGTCTCTAAAATGGTAAACTCTTAAATTGCATTTAATATAGGTCCATTTCTAGGGGTTAAGGCTAATTGAGATTTAATTCTCTAATGTCAGCCTCTCTAGAATTTTTTTCCCTATATCACTATAAAAGGAAGCCTTCCTCTCTCATTTTCTCCATCTCATCTCTCATAATCTCTCAAGCTCTCAAGCTAGATCAAGCAAGCATTTCATCAGGCATTTTCAAGGAAGCATTCAAGTCTTCTTGTTCATTCAAGTTCTCCATTGAAGATCAAGGATTCAAGCATTCAAGCTTTTGAAGGGATTTGGTTCAAGAATTCAAGATTCATCATTCAAAACCTAGATCTAGCCATCATGGTGGTGTGATCTTCCTTTAAGATCATTTGTTCATCTTCAAGATCTATTCATTCTTCCCTCAAGGTGGGTTCCAAGCATACAATCATGGAGGTTTTGATTTATATTTGTTAATGTTATGTCCAAGCTTTCATATCAACATACTTGTTTACATTTGAAATACAATTGCATATATATTGAATATCATAGCTTCATTGTTAGATCTACTTCTATTACTTGCTAGCATTCTCTATTTCAATTCCATTATTAAGGTTGATTCCAAACTAGGGTTTGACTAAGGCAAACCCCTCATCCAAACAACAAAACCATTTTCTTGTAGGTATAGGTATAGGATAGTGAATTGAAGTTTAGATCTAGATACCCTTTTCAATGAACTTTCAAGATCTATGAACAGAATTTTCATCAGAGCTATGAGGGGTATGATCCTACCCTGGGGTAAGACCTTGCCCCACTATTTGGGTCAAAAATGACCTGGCTCAGAAAAGAAAAAGATTTATGGGTTTTTTTGATCTCACAATTTCATTTCATGAATGTGAAAATCAATAATTTCTGAGACTTCTTAAAAAGGTTTTGAGCCGATTCTTTTTCAGAGGTAAGTACCTTTATTTCTTCATTTCAATATTAGTTATCTATATTTACATTCCATATCAATACAATTCAATGTAAGTATGAAATATTGGCTTTGAGGTCTCTTTTATGTGCAAACCATTGTTCTAGGGCCCCATCCATATTTTATCTTATACACTTACTTTCCTTTAAATAGTACTTAGCTTTTTGGCTATTATGTACATGGCATTACCATCCTAGTTGTAGTTCCACCATTTGGAAATACACTCCTTCAAACTAGGGTGGGTGAACCACATTTTTTCAAAGTGAAAAGGAATATTCTTGCTATAAAAGGTGAAGTTATTGCTGATCAACTAGTAGATGCACCCATGTTTGATGACACACCAATGCAAATGGAATTTTCAGACTCCTCTATTATGCACCTATCTTCTAGAGAATGGCAATTGTTCTTTGATGGCTCCTATACACAAAATGGATCTGGAGTAGGCATATTGTTCATAACTCCTCAAGGATACTCCATCCCAAAAGAATTCAGACTAAAGTTCCCCTGCACAAACAATATTGCATAATATGAAGCCCTTTTGAATGGTATGAAAATAGCAATTGAATGGAGAGTAACAGAGCTACATATTCATGGAGACTCTCAAATTGTTATTCATCAAGTCAATGATGTGTACCAAACTAAAGATGAAAATCTCATTCCTTACAAGAGAATGGTAGATGATCTTAAGAAATATTTCATATCTATCACATTTGAGCAAATTCCTAGAATGGAGAACAAGGTTGCCAATGCAATGGCAACACTATCTACTTTATTACAGCAACCTGAACATGAGCTATGCTATGAGTTCCTGGTGGAAGCACTATCTTATCCTGCATATGACTCCCCTGAAACCCGCATGATCTGCACTATTTTAGTTCATCATTCATCCTGATATAAAAACCTATTTTCCTATCTCCAAGACCAAATCATTCCTGATACCTTCAACTACCATGAAAAGAGATACCTTATCCATAATGCCTCCTGATATGTCATCATTGGTAATGATCTATACAAATGAGGTCTAGATGGTTCGCTACTCAAATGTTTAGAATGGGAAGAGTCTCAACGTGCATTAGAGGAAGTCCATGATGGTATTTGTGGGTCACACTTGAATGGTTTAACACTAGCTCAAAAACTTATTAGGGCTGGGTACTATTGGCCTGAAATGGAGAAAGAGGCTATCAAATTTGCTAAGAATTGTCAAAAGTGTCAAGTACATGGCAACCTAATTCATGCTCCAAGGAGGGATCTAATCCTCTTTACAACACAATGGCCTTTCCATCAATGGGCATTTGATCTTATCAGGATGATTCATCCTCATTCTTCTAACGGGCATACCCATATAATCACAACCACAGATTATTTTACAAAATGGGTAGAGGCAGTCCCTTTGACATAAGAAATAGGGAAATAGATATCTATGTTCATATTGAACTATATCATCTGCAAATATGGGATACCTCATTCCATAATCACAGATAACAGTGGGCAATTCAGGAATAAAGACCTAGATGATCTATGTGCCAAATTCAAGATCACACAACATTGGTCTTCTATCTACTATCCACAAGGGAATGGCCAAGCAGAGGCTTCTAACAAAAATCTATTAAAGATCTTGCACAGAATAATAAGCAAAATTGGCAGAGACTGGCATCTCATGATTAATCCAGCTCTATGGGCCTACAGAACAAGTATCAGAACACCTACTGGGGC
Source organism: Chamaecyparis obtusa (assembly GCA_027943335.1). NCBI lineage: Eukaryota > Viridiplantae > Streptophyta > Pinopsida > Cupressales > Cupressaceae > Chamaecyparis > Chamaecyparis obtusa. The sequence continues at coordinate 1,296,388 of BSBK01004417.1, forward strand.
TACAACTTTCTCTTTAGTTTATGGGTCTGAAGCAGTACTGCCTATTGAGGTTGAAATCCCATCACTCAGAATCAAAATGCATGGTCTAGAAACTGATGATGACTACACAGTGTCTAGGTTGCAAGAACTAGAACTACTAGATGAGCGCAGACAAGCAGCGTATGATCATCTCAGAGTATATCAGAAGAGAATGTCTAGAGGCTACAACAAGAAAGTCAGACACAGAGAATTTCAGGTTGGCGATCTAGTCTTGAGAGAAAATCCTAAAAATCAATCACATCGAGAACGCAAGGGTAAGTTTGAACCCAATTGGCTGGGTCCCTTTGTCATCACTGCTACTTTTGGCTCTAGTGCCTATCAACTCTCAACACTAAAGGAGAATAGCTCTGAGAACCAATCAACATTCTCCATCTGAAGAAATTCTATTCCTAAGGCATTCCGTCTATGGTAAAATGTCTTGAAAAAATTATAAAAATCTAAAAAAGTCTTGAAAAAATGAACATCTTGGTGAAAACCTAGCAATAGTCACCTTGGTGATTCACAAAAAAATCAAAAAATATCAAAAATATCCAAAAAAAAAATTGAAAAATGAAAAATACAAAAAAAATGAGAAAAAAAGAAAAAGTGCCTTGGTGAAAACCTGGAAACAGGTGTCTTGGTAGAAAAAATAGAATCTCTACCAAGATGGTGAAAACCCAGCAAACGGGTGCCACTTGTTTCAAAAAATGCTCCATCTATCAGTGCAATCTTGGTCTTTCCCAACTTTCAGTTTTGCTTTAGTTTGTACATATCTCCCAGTTTGTTTTGCATTTCCAGTTTTCAATAAGTCAGTCTGTCCACCAATCTGCTCAAGCGTCTGTATCCTATCAATGCTTAACACTTGGGGTCAATCAATGTCATATCCTATGGTCTCCCATGTATTGGAGACATGTCATATCCAGTCAAAGTCCTTTTGAGGCTTCATGTGAGTCAGTCAGTCAGTCTTGTCTCCAAAAAGGATTTTGCATCTACAACAACGCAATCAAACATCAAACTGAAAACAATCTATGCTTTTTTTTACATGATTTTATCTCCTTGTATGCTTACTGATTCGCATTGATATTTTTTCATATTGTGTCCCTTCGAGCTCTTCAATGATGTCCTTTATAGGATTTAGAAAGTGATGACTAGGGGCATAATCTTTTCTTTGTTTTCTGCTTGTATGTGAAAATCTAACGTCTTTAGAAATTTTGGATTGAAATGGTGTCTGGCTGTAAGAGCCTCTATCTCGAATTGGATGGCCATGCATACCTCGACCATTGATACCCAAAAAATTCAAGGAAGTTTGATCTAATTATTGTCTTTTTGAGTGAGTTATTTCTCCTACTGTGAAATGCAATCTTACCTAAGGATGTGAATGATAAAGGGTCACTATAGGTAATTCACATTGGATTTAGAATAATCTCTTGGTTGTTTGATGTGTTTGTAATGCAAGGCATATTTAGGTCATCACGACATTCATGTTTTGATACTTATACAAATTGCTATATCAAAATGGACAAGATATTCAGGTCATCCTGGCATTTGTGCCTTGGTGCTTATATCTAATCCGACATTCCGAAAACAAAATCAATATTCATATATCCATGGTTGTTGACCAGTGGGTGTTGTATTGATTCTTGTGCATACAAATCAATATTCATATGTCTATGGTTTTTTTTTAGCTAGTGGGCATTGTATTGATTTATCCGGTTACCTAAAAGTTCAATGATGATAACAAATTGACATATGATCAGTGACTAGGTCCTAGGTCTTAGGTTGCATTTCATTTTGCGTGTCTCTTTGCATTTTGCATGCTTGCATATCTCACAACTATTTGGAAACACTTCAAAGCTTAAACAATTCTTCACATCTAATGAGAGTTGAGTCTCACTCGAAGTTCTCTTCATCAAAACGCAAGCAGTACCCTTCCAGGGTTAAACATCCTTTTGACATAAGACTGAGTACTTGTCTTCATCAATCTACAAAAACATATCATGTGTATCACTGCATTTACATCTTATATCATTATCATTTGTTACATTAAATTACATTCATTGCATACACATAAATCCTACATACATCTTTTCATAATCAATTACATTTGCATAACATCCATACATATGAAAGAAATCATTGCATTACAACGATCCATACATACATTCTACACTAATCATAGCATAAGCATAGCATGATATCATCATAAATCCACATCATGACAAGTACAAATGAAGTCACAATCAAAATATCGATCTCATATATATCAAAAATCTTGAAATGTGTCATAGGTGCACTACTGGCACAATGTACAAAAGAATGAGCTCCGAAAAGCTATCAGAATCAAAATAGTATATCAATGATAAAAAATAAATAGAATATATCAAAACATGACCACAGGAATCAACTCTTAGCATGCTCCTTAGTATCTGGTGGAGAAGGTGGTGGTGCATCTGGTATGACCTCTACCCTCGGTGCCCTAGCTCCCTCTAAGGCTGCCATGTACTCAGAGTATGTAGGTACTCTCTGCTCAGCAAGAACAACAGCATAGTATGTAGACACATAGTAGGAGGCCCATGAGGTCTGATGGGTCACCTATGTCTATAGTCTTTGAACCTCTGAGAAAATCTCTGCACGAGCTTAGTGCACTGCCTGTCTGCCTCCCAAAACCTCTCCTCCCATCTGGCACTCTGTACCTTTAGGTCCCTGACCTGAGCTCTGAGTTGTCTAATCATCTCTGATGAAGTGAGAGGAACAGTAGGCTCTGCTATAGTTGATGGCATCTCTATATCCTATGCTAGCTGCTCTGGCTACTATCCAGTGGTCTTTGATCTATGTGCCTTACGGCATCTAACCTTCGCACCCAAATCAAACATAGTGTCTACATGTGTGGGATCTGCATCACCACCTACAAACTGCTCACCTACCAACACCTCATCTGTCACACTGACACTGCCCAAAGTACTCCTCTCACCTTTGGATCATCTATGTGACCCTATGGATGTACCTATGGGAGAAGTAGAAGGATGAGGAGGCCTCATATGCCTAGATGATCTCCGCAATGGAGTTGTCACTCTCTATCTGGGCAGTGTAGGATGCACTACCTGTGGTCTCGGGCCTTGTACCATAGGAACACCAATGACATCCATCACCTCCTCCATGGAGGGTATCAACTCCATAGGATCTAAGAATATATGAATGGGATGATCTACAAGCCACGCAATGTATCCCGTCTGTCACTCCTGCATCGACAACCTATGGCTGTTAGTCCCAATCTCTGCCTATAATGGCACTGTACTCCTCTGCACATAAGGAATAGGAGAGCCTCGGTGTCCATCTGAGCCCGATCTCACACACAATGCGAGCATATGTAGTGTACTCTCATGGGGCATCCTATCTATGTCCATACTGACACCACACTCTGCTAATCAAAAATCTCTCCAGAATAGTGGGAGAGTGGCCAATAAGTACTCGACTCTGAAAGAGAAAACTATACTGCTCCCTCGCAGTGGGCCACACCTCTATCTACAAATATGGACTCCAATGAACAAAAGTCATGTCATCTAGACATCATCGAAAGTACTCAGTATGACCCATATGGACCTATGTGACATAACCATCTTATGTATATATCACTGGCTCCTGTGGCTACCACTGTGTCTGAAAAATTGGTCTCAATACTGAGATATGCTCCCAGGCCCATATCTATAATACAAGAGCTCCTGAAGCAAAGCTCTTGCAATCCTGATACATGATCTCATGCATCTCTAAAACATATGTGCCAAGAGGCACTGACCCCAGGCAAGCTCAGTAGGTGTAGCCATAAGCAGTGCTACCATCAGAGCCCATCCCATCAAAAATTCATTCTGCTGAAGGCCTGGCATGATGAGCTCCCCGATCATACCAGCAATAATGCACTCTAAATGGTGTGTCTGACCATATCACTATACAAGGGTCTCCCAAGAAATGGACCCCGTCAACTATGTATCATCTCCAAAGAGATTCCTAAAGGCATGAAAACCACCTTGACCAGAACTCACATACTTAGGACACCGATTTCTATGAAATGGAATGTGCAGTATCCTATAGATGTCCTCTAGAGTCACGGTCATCTCTCCAGTAGGTAAATGAAATGTTTGTGTCTCCGAATGGAATCTCTTAATCAAGGCAGTCAAAAGGCCATGATTTACCCTAATGTCGGGTAAATGAATCAAATACTCAAATCCACAGGCAGCAAGATGAACCCTCATCAGGTCTGAAAGTGCGATACATAATCTCTAGGTAGCCGGGTATGAATGTCGAACGTGTACATCTAGATATGTCACCTATATCATACAAAAATAGGGCATTCTATCAAAAATTGGGTTCAATAACAGGCTAATACTACAGAAATTGGACAGTCAGGTACTTCAAAAGGTAGGTCAACCAGTCAGATATCAGCATTAGGCATCAGAAAAGTCAAAATTTGCCCCTAAAAGTCAATTTTCAACACTTTGTTTTTCATACGATAGTCCAGACTGGCATCAAATGTCGTACAACACTCCACAGTATACCAAACGATAATTCATGGTCATATGACACTGTGCCCGGATCATACAAGTTTCAAGGGACCCGGTGAAATGTCGTATGACACAAGGGTCCCTCTCATACGACACTTGGGTATACTTGAAATGACATTGTGCATTCAAATGAAATGTCGTACGAGTCTGGTATGGGACTCGTACAAGTTTTCACACATGCAAAAATTAAAAAAGGAAAACGCGTACGAAAAAAATAAAAAAATGCTAGGAACATGAAAAATTTGCATTTTCAAAGGGGCACAGAGGTCCACCTACCGGATGTCCATACTGTCGGGGTCTCTGGTATCTCTGGCTGCACTCAAATCAATGTGAACTCACAGGAACCTTCAGATCTCATTGTTCTACCATTTTCTTGCTCAGAGGGCTCCGCAAAATCTCCAAAGTCAAATGGTTGAAATGAATTGAAAATGACCCTTCAAGCCTTTATATAGCATTTGACCTAATTTTCAAAAGTGCTCCATTTTTCATGAAAATTGCACCCCTGGCTAATTTCAACGTTCTGAATCCATTTTCGGGATCAAAATTCAAATCTGAGATCATTTAATATGTCAAAATCATGATTTAAAATTTTTGGACCTAGGACGGTCTACTACTTGCATAATCGACCTTCCATCATCACAGAAATCCAGTATTCAACTTAACTGATTATCTTACATCAAACTATCAAACTTTCAACTTGGTCAACCATGGTCAACTCATGGTCAAACCTAGTCAAACTTGGTCTTTTTGGACCTCCAAACGATGTAGAATGCATTCTTAAATGTGTATAACCACTTTTCCGATCAATTAACATGCTTCTGGACTCTCAACGCTGACTTTTCTTGTCAGATTTCAATTTTAATCCCGAAGGGGGCATGGTATTGCACATCATTCAAAGTTTGTAAATCAATTTCTATCAATATCTTTCATCAGTGATCAAGACAAACAATCACATCTAGTTACTAATTCATCAAAAAAGACCTCATCACTCTGGGAAAATCTACCATCACTTGGGGCATATCAGATTCATCAAGATCCATATCAATCTGGTATTCTCCTAATCTTGTAAACTGTATCAGTTTTTGCAACCATCAGATCATAGTGTTCTTTCCTTGGTTCTTCAGCAACTGAAGGATTTGGATGTGATACCTGCTAAGTTCTGCTAAGACAATCAAGTCTAGAACCGGTCACTCACTTCTTAGCAATCCTAAGGTTTGGAATCATGTGTTTTGACACTCTTTTGCAATCATCAGTTCATCGCTGCTATAGTGAACATTATCTTTGGTCATTAAGGACCTATTATCTCCATATCAAATCAATATCAATCAGCTTCTGTCTCATATCAATTATCAATTTCAAGCATTAGTTTCATATCTTTATCAAACACAGACTATTTTGAACCACTGCGCTTCGCACAATAATTCAAAGAGGGGCAAAATGTAATACCCCAAAAATGGGCTATAAGTTCATTAATCTCCTACATCTACAAATCGAATGAAATCAACATCGAAGTCCTAACCTAAGGCACATTTGCACATCATCGAATCATAATTGATTATCTTAAATTCTGCATTGGGGAATATTCCTAGCAATATTCCTAATTATCTTAATTATCTTTAATTTAATGATTATTTGGCGATAAATCACATTTATCCTAAGTTTGATTAATTGAATATTTTCATATTTAATTAATTAGATTTAATATCTTGCCACTTAATTGTGTAATTAAATTTAATTCTATCTATTATTAATTGTATTATTTAATTTTGACAATAAATCCAATATCCTATGACTAATTGATTAAATTTGTATTTAATTGATTAAAGCAAGTTGTCATTATTTAATGATATAGTTTTTAATAAAAGTTTGATTAAATAATTGATTAACCCATAAATCAATTATTTATTTTCAAAAAGCAGTTAAGTTGAAAATAAATCACTTTATTATTAAATTAATTCATAAATAAAACATGCACAATCATAAAAGCAAACAACTATCAATTATCAATTAAAGCTAAACTCTATTTTGAGTTAAAACTTAGTTTTTGCATGTTTTTGTGAATCAAATTATCTTTATTATCAGATAACTCAAAAATCAAGCTGAGTTAATCTGAGTGATTTATGGCTTTCTTCCATGCACCTCCAAAGCCCTGGATTTCTATAAATTAAAGCATCAGCTCTTCACAAATCATCTCTCTAAAATCCATGAATTTGCATTCTCACGCTGTCAAATTGGAGTATGAAGAATCATCTTTGTGAATCCAAGCTATTGTGAGATCTTTCTAGTTTTGAGCATTGCATATCATTTAGCATAGATTCATATCATTGTTAGATCAATTTCCATATTAGCATAGATTCATATCAGTTTTTCATTATTATTGCATAGAAAATACCAAAAAAATAGATTAATTGCATTCATATTTCATATCAGTTTTGCATTCAAATCCTTCGTTTAGGTGTCATCTAGGTCACTGATCTCGATAACAATCTGAGAAAATTAATCTCACACCTACTAGAAGGCAGTAAATCACTTGGTTAGATTAGATTTCAATTTTGCACGATTTGATTTTAGCTAACCTCTAATGTTTTACTGAAGTGTTGTGTCTATAGATCAGGTACAATTTTCACACACATAAGAGTGCTATCAAGTTTCACCTGAATAAGATTAGCTCCAATTCTTTTATTCGACCAAGTATAGGAAATACCTTCAAGCTCCATGTCAATGAAGGATTGATCATTGATATACTCCATAAGATCCAATCTAATTTCAATTTGAGAAGGAACCCCACCCATTTTATCATCAACCTGAAGAGGAGTGTTAAAATCTCCCATGACGATCCAACTAGTCTCTTGATAGTTACTTCTTATTTCTGTAAGTCTTTTCCTAAATTTCAATCTACCATTTTTAGTATTGGGAAAGTAGATATTCATTAGATTCCACGAGAAATATTCTTTAAGGTGTTTAACTTTGACAAGGATAATATTTTTCTCCACAAGTAAATCATGCAATTAACTAAAAATTTATTCCAAAAAATGACAACTCCTCCAGAAGCACCATTAGAGTCACTACCAATACTATTACCATTCGTAAAGGGATCATTTTTTTCTACTTTACTTCTAGCCATCTTAGTTTCTTGAATAAGCAGAATATCAAGTTTACAATCTCTAACAATGTTTCTCAAACCATCTTGTTTACGAGGACTATTCAGTCCTCTAATATTCCAAGATAGAATCTTCATTTAGAGGGTTGGGGAGCAAATCTCTAGGATAGTAGACTGTTTACCATCTATGATATTATTTTTTTCTTCTTGTTCTCTTGTAATTTTGTGAGTAGGTCTGCCTCTTCCCCTGTTGGTGAGCCAACATCAACTTTTTCTTACCTTTTTGTTTGAACTCCTCCCTGAGGAGTATTTTCTAACTTCTTACCTGACTCAGTCCTCCTTTTTTAGAGTGTTTTTTGAATTTCTTTTTATCAATAACCTCTGACCAGGGAGACTCTTGGAGTTCCAAAGTAGGAAAAACATCAGCCAAGCTCTCCTTTTGGTTGTCCTCCTCACTTACTTCTAACCAACTCTTTTTGCTGCTCCCTAAAATAGGGGAGTTATCCTGTCCATTGATTTGAAATATTACTAAATCAGAGTTACCCACCTTGGTTCCTCCTAAGCCCAGATTGGATGAGGTGTTTCCACTCACTTCTTTCCCTTCTTTGCTAGGACTTGAAGACTCTAGTAGAATAATTTCCTCTAGAGGATCAGTAAAAGATTGATTTCCATCTTTAGATATCTCTCCTTTGAAAGGACTAAGGGGTTCGATAGGGAATGTTTCTTCAGCTTTATCCTCAGATACTTGAGATTGAATTGAACCCTCCTTGGCTTGATCTTTATTTTCTACTCCATTTGTCAAATCTTCATTTGTCTTCTTGTCCTCAATAGAGATATTAGGTTTATTTTGGATCTATACTGTACCATTTTTTTCTCTCCATTCAGTTCTTGTTTCTTTCTTTTTTGGTTTTTTCTTTGGTTTCGTCGAACATTGTTTTGCCCAGTACCTAGACTTTTTGCAGGTTAAGAAAGAAAAGGGAAGAGATTCAAATTCCACCATTTGAATGTGTGATGTAGGAGCATCCTAGGTGTAAGAGCAATCTTGCATCACCCAAAAATATTTCAAGTTTCTTTTCGAAAAGGGCTATCTTGTGCAGAGCTGCTATTTATGGAAACTTGCTATTTTTAGAAAGTTGGTCATGTGATCTCAGAATGTTCTGATTTCACAGGTGGAGGTTCATTTTGGTCATATCAACCTACCAGTAAAGTTTCATAGCCAGATCAACTCTAGTTTTGAATATATTGAAAATTTTTGATATTGGTAGCTGGGTAAAAAAACTTCAAACTCAGTTTTGAAGGCTTTAGAGGCCTCGGATGAGGTTGAAATTTTAGCTAAATGAAGCTTGCTTGATTTAGGCATTGTAGAGCTCCTCATGCCCTTTCTTAATTGGGGTTATAATAGCCAATCGGGTCAACAGGTGATGACATATGGTCTCCGAAAATTGGGCCACCTAAAATAGCAGAAAATAGATTTCCTTCAAAATTTATGTTTGGGTTTCAAAACTTATTTTGAGCCAAATTTGATGTAATAAATCGAAGAAAAAAAATAATTCTAAGTTTGGTCAGCCCTAAGGGCTAAATTTTTGGAACATTCTCAGTTGGTGGAAATTGCCTATATAAAGAAAGCTCGTAGTGTTGTCTAGGGTAGTTCTGGGTAGACCTGGGTAATGATTCGAGGCTTTGTCCTATAGAATATTGTAAAGGGAATGCCCATGTGGCTTTGCATATTATAATTCTAAAATTTGTAATTCCACATTTGTGGAGATAATAAGAAGCCCATTTTCTGTTCTTGCAAATTTTTGTTCTCTCTCTATTTCTGTTATGTGTTTGTGGTATTAAGGGGAGCACCCTTCATCAAGTGGTATCAAGGTAGGAGTTTCTGAGTTTGTAAATAGATTGCCGACTATGAGGTAGTTTGCACCAGGACCATGGTTAGGGTTTCAGTGTGCATCATGAAAATGCCTCCACAAAGGGAACGTGGTGGAAGAGGTGGTGTTGTAACACCTGAGGTTAGAGCACTCCAGAGATAAGTACGAGCATTAAAAAAAGAGATTTGTAGAAGAATGAATCTTAATGTCAGAGATGAAAGTGAGGATGAAGCCAAGGGAGAAGGAAATTCTGATCAAGAAGAAGGTGAAATTTTGAACCAGGAGGAAGAAAGACTTTTTCGGGCCATTTCCAAGATCGGGAAAAGACCTAAGATTGAGGTTCCTGCATTTTCAAGAAATCTTAATCTAGAAGAGTTGATCGACTGGACCAATGAATGTGAAGAATATTTTGAGTATGCAGACATTGAGGATCCTGATAGGGTCAAATTTGTGAAGGCTAGACTGAAAGGTCATGCAAAGATCTGGGGGCAATAGATTCAATTGGAGTAGAATAGAAGAGGGAAAGATAAAATCACAAGATGGGATCGAATGGTGGATAAATTGAAGTGACAGTTCATTCCTTTTGATTATGAGCTTGACCTGCTAAAGAAGATGCAAAGTTTGAAGCAAGCAGGAAGATCTGTTTAGGAGTATACAGAGAAGTTCTATCGAATCCTCATCAGAATAGGCCATGCAAAAGTTGATAAGGAGAAAATTTGTTATTACCTTAATGGGTTGAGGCCGAGCATTCAAGAGGAGTTGCATCTAGTTCGAATGAATAGTATTGAAGAGGCATACCATTTTTCCCTAAAAGTAGAGGAAAAGCTAAATAAGAAGTTTGAGAGTAGACAAAATGGAAGAGGTCATGGTGGAAGATCTAGTGGATGGTCATATGGTGGCCAAAATGAAGATCCAAAAAAGAAGGATGAGGCTAGTAGCAGTCAAAATCTGAGAGGAAACAATTCCAATCATTTCCAAGATCAGAATAATAGAGATTAGAGGGGAAGAGGAAGAGGACAAAGATCTGGAAGAGGAGGCTTCTGTGGAACATATTTTCACTATCGAGAAGAAGGTCATAGGGCATTTGAATGTCCTCAATGCCAAGGAATGGTAGATAGGAGGAATGAAGGTCAGGCTAGAGTTGCACATGTTGATGAGGATGCTAGATCATCACATTCTTAAGATGTTGAAAGAGGAGAAACATTGATTAATAGAAAAGTCCTACTGAGTGGTGAGAATGAACCTAAGCAAAGGAGGAGCATGTTTTGCACTAGATGCAAGTGTCAGGGTAAGTGTTGTGATGTGATTATTGATAGTGGAAGCACTAACAATTTGGTGTCAAAAGAGATGGTCAAAAAGTTGAAGCTCAAGAGATAGAAACACCCCCATCCATATTGGATTGCTTGGGTGCAAGATGACCACAAGGTCATGGTCAGTGAATAGTGCCTAGTAAATTTCAAGATCAGTGGGTACCAAGATAAGGTACTATGTGATATCATATCTATGGATGCATGTCATATGTTGTTGGGTAGACCTTCGTAGTTTGCCAGGTGTGTTGTACATGATGGTCATGAAAATACATATTCCCTGATAAAGGATGGAGTGTGACATAAGCTAAAAATATTGAAGGAAATAGAAGAAAAGTTTTGTGGTAATGCAAGAATAACTTTTGTTGTTAGAGGAAATTTCTTAGATGGTATGCAACATGAGCATATGTGTTTTACCTTAATTCCAAAGGCTAGGAAAGAGGAAGTAGAAGATGTACCTGTAGAAGTTGTAGAATTATTGAATGAGTTTCAAGATATTGTATTAGATAATGTGCCTAATGGATTACCACCAGCAAGAAAGATCAGTCATCAGATGGACTTGATTCCAGGAGCTAGTTTTCCAAATAAGGCAGCACACAGAATGACACTAGCAAAATGTAGAGCTAAAGATAAATTTGAAGTTTATTTCATCACATCATCCATAGATTGTATATGGAAGTAATCCCAAAAATGCATTAAGTTGAGGAAGATAGATAAAGGAGAAATAAGTAGTGCTGAAGCTGAGGATTTTGCAGAACACTTGAAGAACATCCATGAGGAGGTGAGGAAGCATATTACCAAGATGAATACATAGTATAAGGCTAAGGTAGATGAGAAAAGGAGGCATAAAGAATTTTGGGTTGGAGATGAAGTCATGGTTCATTTGTGGAAGGAGCAATTTCCAGTTGGTACATATAACAACTTTGGGCCATGTAAGATACTAAAGAAGCATGATTCAAGAAATGCATATGAGGTAGAATTGCCTACTGAACTAAATTTTTCACCAGTGTTTAACATTTCAAATTTGACAAAGTATCATGAAGGAGGTGTTGAAGATGAGATCACAGTAGCACAGTGGAGTATTCCAACAACTATTTCAACTACTAAGGAGATTGAGGATATATTGGATAGTCATGTTGACAGAAGCACAAGGAACAGGACATATGAAGAATATCTAGTCAAGTGGAAAGGATGACCTATTGAAGATTCATCATGGTTGACAAGGGAGGAGGTTGACCTTTTTGGTTTTCCTCTTCACACTTGAGTCGTGACAAGGTCACTTCTCAAATTACCCTAGGTGTCTGATGCAGGAGCATCCTAGGTGTAAGAGCAATCTTGCATCACCCAAAAATATTTTTTATTTCTTTTCAATAAGGGCTATCTTGTGCAGAGCTGCTATTTATGGAAACTTGCTATTTTTAGTAAGTTGGTCATGCAATCTTGAAATATTTTGATTTCACAAGTGGAGGTTCATTTTGGTCATATCAGCTTGCCAGTAAAGTTTCATAGCTAGATCAAGTCTAGTTTTGAAGATATTGAAAATTTTCAGTATTGGCAGCTGGGTATAGAAACTTCAAACTCAATTTTGAAGGCTTTAGAGGCCCCAGATGAGATCAAAACTTGGGCTAAATGAAGCTTTCTTAATTTAAGCATTGTAGAGCTCATCATGCCCTTTCCGAATTGGGGTTATAATAGCCAATCGGGTCAACGGGTGATGACTTATGGTCTCCGGAAGTTGGGCCACCTAAAATGGCAAAAAATAGATTTCCTTCAAAATTTATGTTTGGGCTTCAAAAGTTATTTTGAGCTAACTTTGATGTAATAAATCAAAAAATAAAATAATTCTAGGTTTGGTTGGCCCTAAGGGCTAAATTTTTGGAACCTTCTCGGGTGGTGGAAATTGCCTATATAAAGAAGGCCCGTAGTGTTGTCTAGGGCAGTTTTGGGTAGATCTGGGTAATGATTTGAGGCTTTGTCCTACAGAATATTGTAAAGGGAATGCCCATGTGGCTTTGCATATTGTAATTCTAAAATTTGTAATTCCATATTTGTGGAGATAATAAGAAGCCCATTTTTTTCTCTTGCAAATTATTGTTGTTTCTCTGTTTCTATTATGTGTTTGTGGTATTAAGGGGAGAACCCTTCATCAATGTGTTTACCCAACTTAGAATTGATAGTAATAACCTCTGGTAGGTCATCCTTTTGGTTGATGTTGACACAGATTCTGACATATACAAGTCTTGACCTAGCTGCAGTCATCAGATCTATAGATAGAAGCTCCCCAAATGAACCAACCAAACCCGCAAAAACATCTTCATGCCAATATTCCAAAGGTAAACCTTGAAAATGAACCCACACTGGGGTCGCTTCAAACATATCCGCATTCAGATCTAGTCTAGTTCCCCATTTTTTAAGAGCCAAAGATGATTTGCCAAACATCCACGGGCCTCCACAAAGAACATCAGACAAGTCTTCTGCACTTGAAAAAACAAATGTGAAAAAACCCTTGGGTAGACTTACTATATCTACTTGGCCCTTTAGCTTCCATTTTCTGGCTATAAACAGTCTTACAGCATCTATGTTAGGTCTTGGGCCAATAAATTTTCCCACCAGTGTATTTTTCATTATAGCAACAGTATGATCAACCAATGAATTAGGAAGAGAAATACTAAATACTCCTTTTTCAGGATCATATGTATTATCTAAAAAAGGGAAAGAAGACTTTCCAGTTGGTTTAACTCCAAACAATGAAGACCAACTACCTTTAATAGAGTTTTCAAAAAAAAATTTACCATCATTCCCAACAATGGAGGTCTTACCAACAACATTTCCTAATTTTGGGCCTCCATCTCGATAGAGCTTTATGTCTGGGTCTTTGTCCCATTTTTTATCTTTGGTGGAGCCCTCCTCAGCTTCACCTATAGCCTTATTCTACTCTTCTGGCACAAAAATTCTCTAAGTGCTTCCAAATGCAATGTTCCCACCTGAATCATTTTTTGAAAAAGCTTGTTTTCCACCTTCTCAAGAATGTTTGTTGTCTAGATCTTTGTCCCCTTCTAAATCATTCTCTCCCCCATTCTTCTTCTGTTCACCTTCTACTATAGATGCCTCAAACCTACTAGTTGCAGGTTTCCCACTCGGGGAAATTTTTTAATTTCCTCCCTCTAGTCATTGCCTTCCCTCTCTGCTCTCCATTTCCTTTCTTGTTTTTGAAGCTTACTTTTTGAAAAAGAGCTATTGAAAATAATCTATATTTCAAAATTAATCATGAAGAAAGCTTGATTGTCGAAGTATTTGTGGATGATATCATTTTTTGTTGAAATGAAAAATTGAGTAAGGATTTTCCTTATGAGATGCAAAAGGAATTTGAAATGTCAACAATAGGTGAGATAAGATTCTTTCTTGGTCTTAAAATTACTCAATTAGAAAAAACAATCTTCATATCACAGTCTAAGTATGTAATTGTTGAAGGGATTTGGAATGTATGAATCCAAACTTATGTGAACCCCTATGGTTACTGCTTGCAAGTTAACAAAGATTGATGATTATCCTTTTGCTAATTAGAAAAAGGTACAAATCAATGATCGGTAGATTTCTATACTTGACTCAGACCAGACCAAACATAATGAGTGTTGTTTGTATTGTTGTGAGATTTCAAGTAGAACTGAAGGAATCACATGTTGCTATTGTTAATAGGATATCCAGATATTAGTTGAAAGGAATAATGGATTATGACCTATGGTATCCTAAGAATGATGTTCTTACATTATGTGTTATACTAATGCTAATTGGGTGGATAGTGTGGTTGATAGAAAAAGTACTACATGTGGAGCATTCTTTTTGGGGAAGAAGTCAGTTTCTTGGTCTAGCAAGAAACATACTTGTATATATTAATCTACTATTGAAGCTGAGTATATTGTTGCTGCTACAAACTATATTTAGATAGTTTAGATGTATAAAATGTTGGAAGACATCAAAATAAGCTTTGGTGAGCTTGTTATTATTTATTATGATAAATCAAGTGTTATTAGTATTTCAAAGAACCCTATGTTGCATTCAAAGACAAAGCATATTTTTATAAAGTATCATTTCTTGAAGGATAAGGTGAATGAAAAGAAAGTCATATTTAAATTGTAGATATTTTAACAAAGTTCTTGAGAAAGGATACTTTTGATTATCTCTAAGGTAAGATTGGGGTGATAGCCCCTCTTGATCAGAGATATAGATGCATAGATTTGCATTAGTCTAGTGCTTTTACATAGATTATTTTTCTTTTGGATTGATGCTTCTTGGGACTGCTCCTTAGGAGGAGTAGTTGGCATGTTATTGGTAAGATAACTATTTTTTGGCCTCTATGACTTAGTGTATATATGTGTCTTTATCATTGATGTCAAAAGAGGTGAGATAGCTATGCTAAAAATAGAGATAAATCAAGGGAGAGATAGTCCTCTAGTAATGAAGCATCAAACTTTGGGGGAGTAATTGATGTATTGGGGATTGATTGTTGCTTTGTGTAGTGACATCATTTTTCACATCATATGCTTCCTGTTAGAAATAGGGAATACTGAAAGGGGGGGTTGAATCAATATTCTAAAAACTTTTTCTTTCACCCAATTATGGATATAAAAGATTAACTTGATACATGCATAACATAGTAAACTAAAGAATATGCATAATAGTAAATAAAATGAACTCATAGCACATTATTTGTTCTCAAGGAAACTCTAGCCAAGGGAAAACCCCGATGGGGATGGTACCCACAAAGATTCACTAATCAAAAGCATCATGTTAAGGATGCTAACCCTATTAGGAGCCTATTACATGCATATAGCATCTCAATCTTGATTAAGGGACTTTAGACCTTGTTAGAAGCCTCAACCCTACTAAGATTTGGTAGTACAAAATATGATTATGAGATGAGCCCACTACCCAAACAAGTAATGTATAATGATTACTGATTACAAAATATGGAAAGGTACATAACCTTATACTATTTTCTTTTCTTTCACAACTTCGCATCAATATCTCTTCACTTATATGTTCACTATACCATCTATATCATTACAATTTCTTCTTCTTCGCATTTACATATGCCTTATATTTATACAAGTTATTAAGACTAATAACTCCTATAGTTGGCTTGACAAAATCATTATACAAAATAAATATTTACCCAAGGGTTAACATCTAGGATGTCCTCCCTTTATATTTTTAAGACATTATTTTGATAAACAAAATAATCCCTTAACTCTTTAGCAATTTTGTCTTCATATACTGTCATATCGGCTTGACACTATCTCTGGTAAAACTATCATAGCTTCTTCCATACATGTCATACTAACTTGCACTCTCAGGTGAGTCTTCTATAGTCATCATAGTATCTATGTTCAAGTGCACAAGCACTGAAATTACTCCAATCATCATCGATGATCAAAACTATCTCCGGGTACACTGGAGAAAACACTATCTCATACTTAGACAATTTTGCTTTGCACTCTATCATATGCGATCTTCATGTAAATCATATGTTTCCATAATGAAAACATCTAAGTATCTAACTCAGCCAAATTTTCAACAATATCCCCCTTTTTCATTGGTGGCAACATATGAGAAAATTGGCTAAGTCATAACACTTCAAAAACTCAAAATTGTGGCCATAACAAAAGTATATATTCACTACCCTTATAACTCCATATATCTTAACTATATCCTATACTTCCCCTAAGCATATACATCCTTATCATATATAACAATTTTCTACTAAATATCTCTCCCCCTTTGACAACAATGACAAAAAGAAAGGGTGCCAAAACTGTGTTCAAACAAAAATGTGTATACCTTGATTCAATATTGCAGAGACGGTAGGCTTGCAACACAATCTGCAAAATTTATCTTGATGTTCTCTATCTCCTTCTCCCTTGCCTTCTTAATGGATTTTGCAATAGTGAGTAGTGCACACAATCCATAAGATGCTATTTCACAGGCTTGAAGGTTTGCAAAACTAAACTTCTGAAAAGATGTCTTTGATGAAAGACATTCTTCTAATTGTCCTTCAACAATGCTTAACTTAATGGAAATATGCTCTATTAGAAGAGAGAATCTTTTCAGTTTCCTATCCTTTTCATCATATAGAATCCTTATTTTATCATTAATCTTGTTGATTCTCTTCTCAATGTCCAATATCTTCACATTGGGGCTAGCTAGAAGACTTACCTCTGTCTAAATCTCTGCTTCTTTGGCCTTAATCTTCTGAATTTCTTCTGATACAAGATTCTTATATTTTTTACAGTGAATGTATAAATTTTTACCTCTGTCCAAGTTCCTTCTCAAGTATTTTATATAGATATCCAGGTTTTTAATGTCATTCCTGATATTTTGACTTATGTCTAGAAGTAATTTGGCCAAATAGGTTGCTTGTGCCTTCACTTTACCTATGTCAAATAAGTTAGTAAACTCATCATCAAATATATCCATAACTTTCTTAGCTCTTTCAAGTGGGTCTACCTCTACTATCTGTGTAGTCACAATGCTTTGCAACTTCTCTATTTTTTCCTTCAGTGATCCTTCAAGGATTTTCACCTTCTTATTCTTCCCAATTATTTTTTTTAGAGATGTGATCAATTCCATCTGATCATCATCATCAACTTCTTTTCCAAAGATTTCAAATATCAAATCTGTGATTTCTTTACAGTCTCAGGTGTAAGACTGGTTTCTTCTTGACTAGGGGCTTATACTTGTTTCTCTATTTCCTTTTCTTCTTCAATCCTTGAATCTCTCTTCTCTTCTTCTCTGGCATTGTCCTACTCTTCAAAAGTCAAATTTTCAACAATGTTTTCAAGATTCTTGAAAAGGTTATCATCATTGTCTAAAGTGATCTTAGTTCCTTCCACATGCATTGACTCATCTTTAATATTTATAGTTGGTGGAGAGGGAATTCTCTGATGTTCAACTTCCTTATCTTGCCTTGTTTATCTTGCTACACTAGAGTGTCTTTCAACACTAGATGTCATTACTTTGACTATTGCTTGCTCTATTTCTTTGTTGATCTCTTCATAATTTCCTCCCATAATCTGAATGGTTCTTTTCTTTGTTCTCAGATGGATGTTTAGTTCTTTCATGATCTCCTTGAAATGTTCTCCATCTTTAACATCATATAATTTTCTTACAAGATTTTCTCTGATTTTATTGTCTTCTTTTGTTGCTCTTTTCTTCTTGTTCACTAATTTCTCATATAAATCATTAGGTATCTTGCCCTGAATTGTGTCAAACTTCTTATTAGATAGTATCATGTGTCTCACAACTACATTATCAAGATTTAGTATTTCTAAATAGTTTTAAAGGTCATAATACTTCTTCATCTTAGAAAAGTCTCCATCTTGTATGATTTGTCCATTCACTTTTTCAATCTTAGGTTTCCATGTTTTCTTTTTCACTGGGGTTCCTTCATCATCTTTTATTTCTGCTATCTTCCTCTGTACTGGTGGTACTAATGTTTTATGCCTTTTGCCTGGTCCAATAGTAATTTATTTTACTCTTTTACTAGGTGTAGATGAGGATGATCTTGTGGATTTTCTAACTTTTTGATCTTTCTCAACTTCCTCCACTTTTACCTTAATCTGGATGTATGATGGTTGTTCTACAACTAATGATAGGGGTGAAACAAACAAAATTTCATTTTTTCCTATGTCTCTAATGGTTGTTGTTGTCTGCTTAGTAATCATAAATTCTTGTTCTGTCATCCCTATGTCCTTAATAATTTTCTTAATTGTACTTTCTTCTCTTTTCTTAAACTATTTTTCTTCTAAGATAGACTTTGTGGAGTTGAAGTTTTCCTCAAAAGTCCCAAATCTATTACTGTGAATATCCAACTTTCTCTTAAGTAATCTTCTCACATACTCTTCTATTTTAGTTTCATAAATTTCATAGCCAAGAGGGTTTATGAATTCTACTCTAGGTTCTACTACTTCAATGAATGTAAAGTTAGTATCAACCATGAAACATATCTCATTCTTATATTTCTCAACTAAAGACTTTGGAATCCTTGATTTGTTTTTCATTAAATTATGAAATGTTTTAATTACCAATACTACACTCTCATTGGCCTTATCAATAAGATGTCTCAAGTATACTTTTTTAATCCTTTCCATTGTGGTTTTATCATCATTCCAATCATTACCAAAAGTGTAAGGGAATCTTCTTAACAAATGGAAAAACATATAAGTGATCAATGATGAGAATCTAAACTAGGAGTTCTTAGTCTTCTTTATCTTTTCCAAATTCTCAAATAACTGAATTCTCAAAATTTCACACATGTCAACTTGAACTTTGTCAACACACATTAAGTAGGCTACATATATCATTCATGTTGCCATGTCATCTTCTCTCGAGTTAGCACAAAACTTAGCTATAAGGATCTTGCACAAATACCTGACTTCATCTTGTTGTATCTTGCTAATCACTATACCTCTCCCATTGTAAGATGATTTAGTGTTGTCTAATACTATTTTTATAATGTTTTTCTCATTCAATGGTATGACTCAAATTTTAGATAAACCGGTTACTTCATGAATTAGGTCAGCTATGATATATATCACTCTATCATCTAACCAAAACTTTCCATTGTGAATTCTACTCAGGATTATCTTAGTACATTCTTCATCATCAAACTCATACTGTAAGGAATACTTTATGATTTCATTATCTTTCAAGTGTTCAAACCCTACTTTCAATGAGATATCTTGATTGTAAAGCTTTTTATATTCTTTGGTAAAGTTACTATCACTGAGGGTTTCAAGCTTGCATCCCAAATAACTTCTAACATTCTCTAAGTGTAGAACTCTATCTAGTATAGATGATAAAGCTAATTTAGGGTCTTCCACCAAGGGTTCTACTAGTTCCCTTTTGATCTTTGGTCTATTCTTATCTCTTACATTATGAATCAATGAAAAATCCATGACTTCTGCAAATTCTTGAACCAATTTATAGATATGCTTAGTAAAATACCTCGATGCTATGATTTAGGGCTTACGTAAATTTGGCATGAAAATCCTTCACCAAATCCTTGTAAACTTCTTTCAATCACTACTCTTTGATCTCCTTAGCACTTTTATTCACCTTAATGATCAAATAATACCAATCATAACCTTTTAATCTTTCAATCTCACAAAAATCTGACATCGCATTCAATTCCTTTGTCGCTTCTTTCCAAAAAGTTATTTCTGCTTACCTACAAAACTTAAAACTTCTTGTGATCTTGCATAACACAATATTATCCTATGCACTCTTAACCATAGCATCAATACATCATATACTACCTTGCATTAACTATGCAAGACTCAATTCATCCTATACTAACTTCTATACTATCCTAAGCTCCTATTCTACTATATTTTTCATGAATTAAGTACTTTGAGATGGGTTAGGTAGAAATTCAATCTTACCATTAGATACTTCACCTTTCTAATTACCTTTAGTGCTGAATATATCTCCTGGATCTGTGGCTTTAACAAACTTCACTTCTTCTGAATTACTACAGCATCCTCTTTAACTGTTACTTGCATTTACATTTCTCCTTGCATGACTTCTAGGGTTAGGGTTAGGATGAGGATGAGAAACCCTATTATTCATTCTGCAAAACCTTGTTGTATGTCCAATCATGTTACATATCTGAAAAACTATTCCATTATTTCCATATCTTGGTCCTAACTAGTTGATTTGTGATCTGCAATTTATGGCAATGTGTCCAACTTTGTTGCATCTATAACATACTACTTCATTTCTCTTGTTCATATCTTTATTAGGTCTCTTATCTGCATGGTTAGTATTTCTAAACATTCTACTACTATTATTATTTTTAATAAATTTAGGTTTTCTACATTCAATAGCTCTATGTCCAAAACCATGACAATTATAACAATAACCATTAAGAGGTTTAAATTTTTTACCTGTACAATCTTTCTTCATATGACCAAAAGTATTACAAACAAAGCATCTACCTTTAAATTCTCTTTGTGTACCTTTAGGTGACCCTTCTTGTTTAGGTGGTTCTTCTTCTTTAGGTGTATCTTCAAATTTCTTTTCATCTATGCTTTCAAACACTTTTAGATCTGGTTCCTTGCTTTCTTCATTTACTTTAGATGAGTTAAATCCAAGACCAGTTCTATCATAGAATGGTTTTTGATAAGACATTTGTTCATCAATCTTCTCACTTGTTGAATATAGTCTCTCAAGTTGCTACTTAGATTGAGTCAGTTCACCTTTCACAATTGTATTTTACTTCTCAAGTTTAGCATACTGCAATTTGGTTTTCTCAAGTTCAGATGTCACTTTACAAATTTTAGATTTTAGATCTTCATTATCAAGCTTCATGTTTTCATTCTTAGATTTTAGACTTGCTTCATTCTTGCTATTTCCATCTTTCAGACTTAACTTTAAATTTTCTATCTTTAATTCATGTTTAAGGATCTCATTTTCTTTTTCCAGGTTGTCATCACAATCTTCAATTTGAATTGTAGATTCCTTTTCTGATTTCAAATCTTCCAACTTGGTTTTTAGTTTCTCAATGAGGTTCTTTGCATCATCATATTTTCCTTTCAAAGTGTCTCTTTCTTCAGTAAGCATATCAATCTATTCAAGAGCTTTTTCAAGATTCTTCTATAGCTGATCCATATCCATAGAGATCTTACTCAACCTACTAGGCTTTCCTTGAATGATTCTTTTCTGAGTAACTAGGCTCTGATACCAATTGTTAGAAATAGGGAATACTAAGAGGGGGGGGGTGAATCAGTATTCTACAAACTTTTTCTTTTGCCCAATTATGGATATAATAGATTAACTTGATACATGCATAACATAGTAAACTAAAGAATATCCATAACAGTAAATCAAATGAACTCATAATACATTATTTGTTCTCGAGGAAACCCTAGCCAAGGTAAAACCCCGATGGGGATGGTACCCACAAAGATTCACTAATTAAAAGTATCCTATTAAGGATGTTGACCCTGTTAGGAGCCTATTACATGCATATAGTGTCTCAGTCCTGATTAAGGGACTTTAGGCCTTGTTAGAAGCCTCAACCCTACTAAGAGTTGGTAGTACAAAATATGATTACTAGATGAGCCCACTGCCTAAACAAGTAGTGTACAATGATTATTGATTACAAAATATGGCAAGGTACATATCCTTATACTACTTTCTTTACTTTCACAACTTTGCATTAATATATCTTCTCTTATATGTTTTCTATACCATCTATATCATTACAATTGCTTCTTCTTTGCATTTACATATGCCTTATATTTATACAAGTTATTAAGACTAATAACTCCTATAGTCGGCTTGACAAAAGAATTATAAAAAATACATATTTACCCAAGGGTTAACATCTAGGATTTCATCCCTTTATATTGTTAAGACATTATTTTGATAAAAAAAATAATCTCTTAACTCTTTACCAATTTTGTCTTCATATATTGTCATGTCAGCTTGACATTGTCTCTGGTAAAACTGTCATAACTTCTTTCGTACATGTCGTACTAACTTGCACTCTCAAGTGAGTCTTCTATAGTCATCATAGTATCTATGTTCAAGTGAAAAAGCACTGAACTTACTCCAATTGTCATCGCTGATCAAAACTATCTCCGGGTACACTGGAGAAAATATTGTCTCATACTTAGACAATTTTTCTTTGCGCTCTATCATACTTGCTCTCTGTCATATGTGATCTTCATGTAAATCATATGTTTCCATAATGACAACATCTAAGTATCTAACTTAGCCAAATTTCCAAATTTTCCATCAATGCCAAAGGGGGAGATTACTTGAGATTTCATGCATACATGTTTTGGTATTGATTTTTTGTCATTGATGTCAACATATTTCTTTACTCACGATAGTTTCCTAGTTTGTTCGATTGAAGTTTTGGTTCAGTATGGATAGTGTTTTTGATATCAGTTTTTGCAAAGCTAGAAATATGTTATGGAATGTCTTTACTTGATCTTGTTCAATTTTTTGAGGTTTTTGGTATGATTTGAGAATGTTGTGAGTGATTGTTTAGAGGATAATTTTCTAGTTATTTTAGTAGAGACAATGTTGTAGTTTTTGGACCAATAAGGATTTATTATGCAATATATTTGGTTGCTAACCTGGTGGTGATTTTAGAACATAGATGTGTATTATAAGCTTAGATGGTTTGTGATTTGGATGTTGTAAAGCTATTCTTCTTTTGTGATAAAGGTTGATATTCAGTGTTCCTAATGAACAATGTAGAAACTATTTCGAATTATGAGACATAGATATTTTTCTTGTTATTATGGTAATTTATGTTTCTTGGTTATATTTATGGATCATGCTCTATTCATGTTAGTGGATCACATTGGTTTATGTGATCATATTTAGTGTTTTTAGTATGGCGTGTTGGTGTTCATGGATGACTTGTTGAGTTAGCACATTGTGAAGATTTGAAGCATGATCTTTGGATTGTGACATGTTTGTGGATAAAGATTTGGGTCCTAGCTATGTATTACTTAACATGTCTTGGATCACATTGTGCATTGTGTATTACTCTTTGTAATAATTTTTAATTATGTGCTTGGCTAACCTAATTGTAATGAGTTGATGTAATATATTTAAATATGTAATCTTTGAGATCAATAGAAAGGATGGATGTATATGATGGATGTGTGAGATGTTGGATGAAGTGATATCAATGATTGTGCGAAGAGGTATGAGTGGAATTTAAAATAATATTATAATAGAGTTTTACTTCATTAGAGATGTATTGGCATATCTAAGATGCTATTATTTCATTCACTTAATTAGTGGATTTTTGTCCAAAAAGGATTATTGTCCATTTTGGGGTTATAGCCCTAGTTGTATTTTAGGTTGTTACCCTCATTTTTATTTTATTAGTGAGATATAGGAAGTGAGCCTGAATGCATGTGTATTCTCCATTTTACCTTTAACAAGGTTATATATACAAGAACATCATCTAGTGGGTTTGATCCCTACCATAGTTTTTCCCTTAACTGGGTTTTCATGCAAATATTATGGTGTTGTGTGTTCTTGTAGTGATGGATTAGTTATTTCATGTTTATCTTTTGGATATCTACGTAAGGAATTTAAGCATTGTTGAGTTTTGGTTTTGACTCAACTATTTTGGAACCAACTTATTCACATGCCCCTTAGTTGTGCACACTACCTTATTTCTATCATTATCTACCCAATATATGATAGTGATTGGGTATCTCCTCTAGTTTTTGTTCCCAATAAAGGAGGTAAATGGAGATTATGTGTGAATTATAGGGAGCTCAATTAAACAACTAAGAGAGATTACTTTCCACTTCCCTTAATAGATCAATACTTGGATTCTCTAGTGGGAAAGAAGTAATTTTCATTTTTTTGATGGTTTTAGTAGATATTATCAAATGAAGATAGCACTAGACAATCAAGATAAAACTACTTGTACATTCCCATGTGGAACCTAAGTGTGCTCTATTCTTCCATTTCATTTTTAAATTGCACCAACAACTTTTCAAAGGGTAGTAATCAATAATTTTTTAGATTTATCTCACAATTGTATGGAGATATATATGGATTACGTCACTACATGTGGGGAGTCTTTCCAAGAAGCATTAAAAAATCTAAGAAAGGTATTTTAGAGATACAAATACCATAATCTCTCCTTAAATAGTGAAAAATATCTTCTTATGATGCATGAAGGAGTAGTTCTAGGGACTTATATTTGTGACCGGGGCATTCAGGTTGATCCTACCAAGATTCAAGTTATCAAAGATTTTCCAACACCAATAAAAAAAGGATGTGAGGAGTTTTGTGGGTCATGCAGATTAATATAGGAGATTCATCAAGATGTTTAGATAGACAATATTAGGTTTTAATTAGATATGAGCAATAAATAATATTAAGATAATATATAAATAGAGAAGACAAAAAAAATAACATAGAGATTTAACGTGGTTCATCCATTATGGGCTACATCCACTAGAGAAATAATAATCCACTAAATTTATTATCCAATGAAGAGAAAATTACAATTTGATCAATTTTACATTACATCACCAGTTATTTATAGGCCTTTTGGGGAGGTTAGCAATGCCAATTTTCAAAGGTTGGTTAACAAATTAACCCTAAAAATGTTTGACAAGATAACCTAGGAAATGCTTGATGAGTTAACAAAAAAATGCTTGATGATTTAACAAAAAAAAAACTATGTGGATTATATAGTATAGCATGAATAGTTACCACATACCAAAAATCTACCACTTGGATATTGATCAAGCTCCAAACTAAAAATCTCCCACTTAGAGACTGATCATGTAGTAACACTATTACACCTAAAGCTCCCATTGGATTAATGCATTTGGAATTGACTATTTTCCATTTCCATTATGATCAAGCTTGAAGACCAATAGAAATTGAGCAAGAAGTTAGTTTATCTAGAGTTACTATATTGGTCAACATATCTACAAGATTATTGCTAGTATGTATCTTTTCCATGTTCAACATCCCATCCTCTAAAAATTAGTGTATGAAATGATACCAAATTTGGATGTGTTTGGTCTTAGAGTAAAGGAAAAATTTATTTTCAAGGTGAATCACACTCTTATTTTCATTGTACAAAATTATATTCTCTTGTGTCTTTCCCAATTTCTCTATAAACCTTTGTAATCAAATCATCTCCTTTCCAACCTCTATAGAAAGAACATATTCTTCTTATGTGGTTAAAAGTGCTACAACCTTTTGCAATCTAGAAATATAGTTAACCATTGTGCCACCTATAGTAAAAATATACCCTGTAGTGCTCCTCCTACTATCAATATGTCCTGATAAATCCAAATCAACATAGCTTTGTAAAGTGGAATGGGAGCCTCCAAAACAAAAAGACTGAGTTTTTGTACCTCTCAAATACCTAAGAATCCACTTTATTGCATTCCAATGCTCTTTTCTAGGATTGTTTATATACCTTCTCACAACTCCCACTGCATGGGAAATATTTGGCCTTGTACACACCATGGCATACATGAAACTACAAACCACTAAAAAATATTATGGAGCCTTATACATATACTCCATCTCCTCATGTTTCTTTGGGATCATCTCTTTGGACAATTTAAAGTGACTATGAAAAGGTGTACTAACTTGTTTTGTATCTTCAATCTTAAATATTTTCAACACATCTTCTATGTAATCACTTTGAGATACTGTCAATTTGTGATTTTTCCTATCCCTAGTCATTATCATACTAAGGATTTGTTTCACTGCACCAAAATCCTTAATAGAAAATGGTTGTGCTAATTTCTATTTAAGGTCATTTATATGTTACATATTAGACTTGACAAGAAGCATATCATCAACATATATTAACAAGATAATATAACTACCATTATGCAATATCTTGAAATATACATAATGATCAAAATGACATATGTTGTAACCTTGTTCAACCATAAAAGTATCAAAGTTAAAATACTAGTTTTAGGGTGCTTGTTTCAGCCCACACAAGCTCTTCTTCAACCTACACACTAAATTTTCCTTACCTTTAACCTTATATCCTTTTGGTTTCTACATATAAATCTCCCTCCAAATCTCCATGGAGAAATTCTTTCTTGACATCTATTTGTTCCAGTTGAAAATGTTCTATGGTCACAAGATTTAGAATAGTTTGAATTGAAGTCAATTTAACAATAAGAGAAAATATTTCATCAAAATCAATACATTTTTTCTATGCAAAACCTTTGACCACAAGTCTAGCCTTGTATCTTTTATTGCCTCCATGTTCTTCCCTTAACCTATAAACCCATTTATTAGGAAATTCTATTTTACCTTTAGAAAATTCAACTAACTACCAAGTTTAATTTTGTATCAAGGAATTCTTCCCCTATTTGATTCCTTGCTCCTAATTTTTCCTTTCAACTTGCATTTCTCCTGCATAACTTTCTGGCTTACCAGAGTCAGTCAATAATACATAATATAATGAAGGAGAATATTGTTAAGGAGGTCTACTTATACTGGAAGATCTTCTTACTGAAATTTGAGGAACTTGTTTTGGTTTTGGTTGTTCAATATTTTCTAGCACTATTGGGACTATATTTGCTAGGGTGTTATCAAGCACCATGTGTTATGTGTGCTCCTCTTCTTTCTTATTTCCCTGTATTGATCCTTGTACATGACCTTTTCATTGAATATGACATATCTAATCCTAGTGATTTTGTGACTATCAAAATCCCATAAATGATAACCAAAATTATTAATGCTATACCCAATAAAATTACACTTAGATTTATCCACAAGCTTTTATCAATTTTCTATATCAATGTGGACAAATGCTTCACAACCAAAAGTTTTCAAGGGTGATTAGTTTACCTTTTTTCATCCATGCCTCCTCTATAATACCACCATCCAAGGCACTTGAAGGCCCTTTTTTATCAATAAGCATAAGTATCTATAGCACCTACCCAAAACTACAAAGGCAATCTTGCATGCAATCTCATACTTCTTGCACACTCTATGATAGTTCTATTCATGATTTTAGACACACCATTATCTTGTGGGGCTATAGAAACTATCTTTTCTCTATGAATCCCATGGTATAAACAATAAATATAAAAATATTTTCTACAATACTCACCTCCATTGTCTAATCTAAGACACTTCATCTTTTTTCCGATCTCATTCTCAACCAAATCTTTCTATTTCTTAAAGACTTCAAATACATCATATTTTCTAGGAATGAAATAAACCCAACTTTTTCTAGTTACATCATCAATAAATGTAACATAATAACAAGACTCACCAAGATATGGTACCTGGGTTGGTCCCCATACACTAGAATGCACAAGTTCTAGCTTTTCACTTCTCTTTTCCTTCCCAACTCTAAGATATTTGACCCTCTTTTATTTTCCCTAAACATAGTTTTCAAAAAAATCCAAATCAAATTATTTCAAACCTGGAAATAAATTCTTTGAATGAAGAATCTTCATCCCCTCTCACTGATGCATAAAAGTTGATTATGCCATAGATTTGTATCTATTCCTTTTGAATCTAGGAAAATAGAATAATCAATATTACCAACACATAAATACTATGTAACTACCTTTTTCCCTTTTTTCTATTACTAGTGAACCTTTAGCAACCTTTATGTATTGTCTATGAATATGACTGTACAACCATCATTTCCAAGGTGTCCTGCTGATATTCAGTTTCTTCTTAAATTAGGAACATGTCTCACCTCTTTTAGCAGTCATTGATTTCCATTTGATAATTTTATATGTATGTTTCCCTTTCCAACAATTTTTCAAGAATTATCATCACCTAAATAAACTTGTCCAAAATCAACTTGAACATAGTATAAGAAACATCTTTTATGGGGTGTGGCATGAAAAGAAGACCCTAAATCTAAAACTAAAGAGTCAGTGATATTATCCAAAGAAAGCATCTTGTTACACATCACCTTCTACATTTGATTCCTTGTTATTTTCTTGCTATCCATCCCCTTGTTTTCCCTTTCAAGACCAATAATATTTCTTCATATGTCCTTTCTTTTGATAATGCCAACACTCCATATTTACCATAGATTTGGATCTTCCCTTTCTAGATTTACCATGATCACTTGGACTCTTTCCTCTTGCCCTCTTTCATCACCTATTCTCAATAGTCAAATCATTACTTGATGTATCACTTGTGCATTTCCATTGCATTTCCTTTCTAAGGATAACAAAAACAACATATCAAAATTTAAAGTGTTTTAACTAGAGATAGAGTTACTTATAACCATCACCAAACTATTCTAGATTTCAAGTAATAAGCATAAAATCAAGAGAGCCCTACCCTCATCATCAAAATTTAATTTTACATAACTTATTTGACTAGTAACCATTTTAAACTCATTTAAATGATTACTAAAAGACCCACCTTCTAACATCTTCATGTTAAATAAATATTTCATATGAAATACCTTATTTGAGGCCAAGGGTTTATCATATAGTTTGTGTAATGTGTTCATTAGATCCTGTGTTGCTATTTATTTTTCTATATTGAAAGCCATTGATGATGCTAGAAACAACTGTATTGCTCCTAGTGCCTTCCAATCAAGAAATTATCATTGTACATCAGACATAGCTATTAACTTCTTTTCTTTTCCACCCAATGGTAAGTAAAGATCCTTCTAATATAGAAAATCTACCATTTGCATTTTTCATAGCCGACAGTTTTTGTTGTTGAACTTATCAACCTTAAGCCTACCTTCCTCTACCATTTCTCCTACTCAAATATGATATTTCTTGCCAAATTAGTGAAATATACACCACTATGATACCGATTGTTAGGGTTTAGATAGATATGAGCAATATATTAAGATAATGAGAAATAATGAAGACAAAAAAAACATAGAGATTTAATGTGGTTCACCCAATATGGACTACATCTACCAAAGAAACAATTGTCCACTAATTTTAGTATCCAATGAAGATACACTACAACATTTGGGGTTGAATTTCGACACCAATTTGTGACACCACACCAATTTGTGTTTTTTTGCAAGTGTGCCCGACGGTGTCATAATAGTGATGCTAACGTCATAATTGTGACACCCTTTAGTTATAAACAAAAAAAAAAGAAAAATAAAGTGTCATTTGTAATTTTTGTGAATTTGAAGAGCTTTCACGAAGATGACACTGCACTTTTGCATGGTGAGAAGAGGGCATTCGAGTTTGGCGTGTGCGAAGAGGTCAGCACCATGTGGGAAGAGGGTACTAGCACTTGAGGTAGGCATTCAAGATTTGTCTTCTCATTAACTCAATTTGAGTGGCATTGTTTACATCTTAGCATTGCTAATAGTGGCATTGTTTATATCTTAGCATTTGGAATGCTCGATGACCCGCAAGCTTTGAGAGCTAGGGCATCATTTCTATTAACTTCAAGGCATTGTGTGAAGTGTTTGATCTTTCTTTATTTATTTTTCTATTGATATTCACTATGTGGTACTCCCTGTTTATGATCATTTCATGAGAAAATGTCTTGATGGCTCACGGGCTGCAAGCTAGGGCATCATACATTGTTCATGAGCTCACAGTTTAATACTAACGTTGTTTACGTCTATTCATTTGGAATTCTTGATGACCCACGAGCTTTGAGAGCTAGGGCATCATTGCTATTACCATCAAGGCATTGTGTGAAGTGTTTGATCTCTCTTTATTTATTTTTCTATTGATATTCACTATGTGGTACTCCCCGTTTATGATCATTTCATGAGGAAATGTCTTGATGGCTTGTGAGCTACAAGCTAGGGCATCATATATTGTTCATGAGCTCAATGTTTAATACTAGCATTGTTTACATCTTTTCATTTGGAATGCTTGATGACCTATGAGCTTTGAGAGCTAGGGCATCATTTCTATTACCTTCAAGGCATTTCCTGAAGTATTTGATCTCTTTTTATTTGTTTTTTTGTTGATATTCACTATGTGGTACTCCCCGTTTATAATCATTTTATGAGGAAATGTCTTGATAGCTCACAAGCTACAAGCTAGGGCATCATACATTGTTCATGAGCTCACTGTTTAATGCTGGCATTGTTCATGAGCTCACTATTTAATATATGGCCAGGACATGTTAATGGTACCAAGCCAACCCAATCAGCCCAAGAAAATGTGTCATGTTTATCTTTGTCAAATACACTCATTCACCATTTTGTTCTTGTTCTTCACAGAAATATTGCATCAAAAGTAATTGTAAACAATGATTCAAAGAAAAAAGAAACAACTACAATAGATCAAACCCCAAAAGAATACAGTCAAGGAGAAATAGTGTCCTTTGGATCTAACCCCATCTTTTCCTTCCTTGTAGGTTTTGGATCATACAAGAGCATATTGGATTGAACCCTAAGTCAACACTTGATTACTTCAGGCAATGTTTGGTACCTTCATTATTTATGTTCATCCACTTATGTATGTTTGCATATTCATTCATATTCTTCTAAAAGTTGGCTATTAGTGACCATATAGGACCATTCTTGATGAAATTTGGCATGAAATTTTATAACATAGTTTCTTAGCATTTGATCTTTATATGGCAGCCATGACTTGACATAGGCATTCGAGCTTTGTCTTCTCATTAACTCAATTTTATTTTGATGGCATTTGTTGATTTAATGGAAAAATATGAATGTTAATACTGGCATTGTTTTCATCTTTGCATTTGGAATGCTCGATGACCTACGAGCTTTGAGAGCTAGGGCATCGTTGCTATTACCTTCAAAGCATTATGTGAAGTGTTTGATCTCTCTTTATTTATTTTGTTTATGATACTCACTGTGGTACTCCCCATTTATGATCATTTCATGAGGAAATGTCTTGATGGCTTGTGGGCTATAAGCTAGGGCATCATGCATTGTTTATGAGCTCACTATTTGAGCACCTCATGTCCTTATTTTATTGGTCGGTGCTTTGTTTGTTATATTGATGCTATTAGATCAAATAGGGACATCAGTAATAAAATAGGAACATTAGTAATAAAATAATACACTTACTATTTTAAATTTGAGCTTTGGCATCATGCAATATTATTGTTGTCAAAATAGTAAGTGTATTAATGTATGATCTAATAGCAGCAACCTCATTAATCATTACCTTTCACTCCTCCATCATTATAGAAGAGATAACTACCTACAACTATATTTCATAATTCCTCCTTTGAAGTCATGGGTTAGTTTAAAATGGAGAGGGGTCTCGAAATATCATAAGTAAAAACATTACATAGTGGCATTCAGATTAGTACAATATGAATTCACATACCTTTAATTATGTTACACTTTTGAAATTATCACTCATTGGTCATTTGACAATTCAAGATATAAGTATCAGAATATAAATTGTTGTAAAAGGAAGAAACACATATGTATCATCATTTAATACAAAATATAAAAGTATCCCACAGACACACAGTTGCTATTATAACAACCATCTTCTAATCCCATGGTGTACTAGTCTCAAGGTAAGAATAATTTACTTAAGCCATCATAAAAGTATCATCCTAAACTTTAAATAGACATTGACTATGGATATACAACACTGAGCCACAATAAATTATAGATTTTCACTGCAATTTCTATGTCCACTTACAATCATCCTACTACTTACACTACAATTTCTATGTCCACTGCCATTAAAATATATCACTTCTCTTGTTATATAGGTATCCTTCTCATTAAGCATTTCCATTAAAATATATCACTCCTGTTATATAATGTATATGCATACTTGGTTAAAATGTCATACTTTTTGCTCTTAAATATTATTACCATTTCACTCAAATTTACATGCCAAGCCCAAAATGTATACATATGTGTAAGTATAGGAGAAGTTGGATTATGCAACTATTGAAAAAAAAAAACTATACCAATAGCAGCTTACAAGAAACTATACTTGTTCTTACCACACCATACCTCTGCATCATAATGCTTATCATTTTCAAGCTTGACTAAGGCTTCATACCATCCACCATCCATGGATTTGTATGCAATGTTGATTTAGGCTGGAGGTAAACTACATGTGTCATGTAAACAACATGGTTGAATGCAATCTCTTTTGTGCATTTTCAAGAGTTTTCCCACCAATACAAGCGTAAATAATGCATTGAATGTAATCTACGAACACTATGTGGTATGAAGTCTTGCTGAAGCTTGAAATATATCACTCCTCATGTTATTATCAAAATTAAATTTAAATATTTCTCAAAACATTTATTCTTGTAGAATTAAGATATCCTTATCTCAATAATAAAACAATCTTCCATAATAGCTTTTGAATCACATTAATACACACCCATGTTATATAGCATAGTTCATTTTAGAAGTGTATGGGTTGACTATGCACATGCATAATTGTAGATGAGGATCAGTAATAGGGTGCTAGGCATTTCTTAGATCCTTTGGATCTAACCCCATCTTTTCCTTCCTTGCAAGTTTTGGATCATACAAGAGCATACTAGATTGAACCCTAGGTCAACACTTCATTACTTCAGGCAATGTTTGGTATCTTCATTATTTATGTTAATCCACTTATGTATGTTTGCATATTCATTCATATTCTTCTAAAATTTGGCTATTAGTAACCATATAGGACCATTCTTGATGTTTTTGGGTCATTTGATGAAAAGATGTAAATAGGGACATCAGTAATAAAATAGGGATATCTTAATTTTTATGAGCTCAAATTCAAAATAGTAAGTGTATTATTTTATTGTTGATGTCCTTATTTTGAAGTGTTTGATCATTTCTATTACCTTCAAGGCATTGTGTGAAGTGTTTGATCTCTCTATATTTGTTTTGTTGTTGATATTCACTATGTGGTACTCCCCATTTATGATCATTTCATGAGGAAATGTCTTGATGGCTCACAAGCTGCAAGCTAGGGTATCATGCATTGTTTATGAGCTCACTGTTTGAGCACCTCATGTTCCTATTTAATTAGCTAGTGCTCAAATAGTGAGCTCATAAACAATGCATGATGCCCTAGCTTGCAGCCCGCGAGCTATCAAGACATGTCCTCATGAAATGATCATAAACGGGGAGTACCACATAGTGAATATCAACAACAAAACAAATAAAGAGAGATCAAACACTTCACATAATGTATATTGTTTTATAAGATTTTATTAAGACTAAATATATTGTTTTATTAAGATTTTATTAAGAAAAATTATTTTGGGTTAATTTTATGTTGTTTTATAAGATTTTATTAAGATTCAATATATGATGTAAACTCATAATTATACTTGATATACACACACACACACACACATATATATATATATATATATATATATATATATATATATATATATATATATATATATATATATATATATATATATATATATATATATATATATATATATATACATACATACATACATACATACATACATACATACATACATACATACATATCTATATATCTATATATATGTGTATATCTATATATATGTATGTGTGTGTGTGTGTGTGTGTGTGTGTGTGTGTGTGTGTGTGTGTGTGTGTGTGTGTGTATGTATATGTGTGTGTGTGTGTGTGTGTGTGTGTGTGTGTTTGTATTTCAAAGGAGGAATTATGAAATATAGTTGTAGGTAGTTATCTCTTCTATAATGATGGAGTGAAAGGTAATGATCAATGAGGTTGCTGCTATTAGATCTTACATTAATACACTTACTATTTTGAATTTGAGCTCGGGCATCATGCAATGTTATTATTTTCATTGCATGCTTGTTGTTGTTGTGCACCATACATTGTTTTATACACTATTTATTTCATTGAGACTGTGAACTTGGCATTTGTAATGTATTTTCTATTATTGGATTGATGTCGCCATGTTGTTGAGGCTGTAGATGCATTGAATCACCATTGCCATTCTATTTTGATAGCAGCAATATAAACAACAAAGCACTGTCCAATCAAATAGGGACATCAGTAACACATTTAATGCATTATTACTTCATCATGATGATAAAATTTCATTGGCTCAAAACACATAGAATGTGGGTAGCTTCATTACTTCATTAGATTTGTACCTTTGTTAATTTCACTATCATCATGCAACTTTCTTACTTATCCTTTAAAATGAAGATTCAAATATACTCCACACCATAGCATTAATGTATAGATGATGTAGATTTTTGTACCTCTTTGTTTTGATGTAGCTTACTCACTACATGCAATGGGGCCTCCTTGGGGCTGCCAACCATTTTGTGATGTTATGATCTTTACTTGAAATCCATGATGTACTCCTCCCTTAATATGTAGATTTGATGCTTTTCTCCTCTAATTTGATGATGATGTATGCCCCTTCCATTGCTTACTCATGCTTTCTCATGACTACCTTGTGTTGATGGGAATGGTGTGCGACTGTTGTGGGTGCATCATTTGGAAATGCTGTCACAACAACACCAGATGAAACAACAACATATGGTGTTGTTGTTGCACTGTTTGAATGATGTAGTCACATGTCTTGTACCATGGTTTTTCTTTCAAAAGTGTATGGCTTGACTATGCACATGCATAATTGTAGATGAGGATCAGTAATAGGATGTCATTCATTGCTTAGATATTTTTTTATCTAACCCCCATCTCTCTTTTCTTTGCAGGTTTTGGATAACACAGGGGCACACTAGATTCATACCTGGGTCAAAAATTCATCACTTCAAGCAATGTCTAGCTCCCTTATTATTTATGTTCATCCTCTTATGTATGCCTGTACTCTTGCATTTTCTTTTGAAAGTTATTTTCCTTGTATAGTATATACAAGTTATTTTTCATATATATACATGTAATCTTTAGATGCAAAAATTTATTTTCTTTTACATGTATCTTTGCATGAAATGAACACAGATTAAACAAGATCATCTAATAATGCAAACTAGGGTATTGTAGTCACTCATCTAGTAATTATTTCTCCAAACCATTACTAAAGATTGAACATAAGTTTAAGTCCCCAAACCTATTGTTCTATGTGTCCTTATTGCCTCCGTAGTTTTGGTTAAACCCCTATAGGATGTCCAAGACTAGAGGCCAAGGAATGTACCCAAGAGAACTTGAAAGAAAGATGAATGAAACCATTGTCCTTATATGGGTAAACCCATATAAGTATTCTTCATTTGCATCACAACTCCTACTTGAGGATCCAAAATCATGCATTTATGTTCAAGACTTATTATTACCTTGGTCCTTTTGAATCTTAGGATGACATCTCAATTGGGAAAGGAAAACTAAAACCTTTCATAGACCAATAACAATCAATGCATGTGGGTGCTCTTCTTTTGTACAGTTATACTCATAAAATATATGTACGGTTATAAAATTTGATGCCTTGAAATTTTATAACATAGTTCCTCTTCATCAAAATAAAATGGAAGTGATGATTCAATGCATCTACCCACATTCTATATGCTTTGAGCCAATGAAATTTTTATCATCATGATGAAGTAATAATGCATTAAATGTCTTACTGATGTCCTTATTTGATTGGTCGGTGCTCTGTTTGTTATATTGCTACTATCAAAATAGAATGGTAGTGGTGATTCAATGCATCTACAACCTCAACAACATGGTAGCATTGATACAATAACAAAAAATACATTACAAATGGAAAGCTCACGGTCTCAATGAAATAAATGGTGTATAAAACAATATATGGTGCACAACAGCAGCAAGCATGCAATGACAACAATAACATTACATGATGCTTGAGCTCAAATTCAAAATAGTAAGTGTATTAATGTATGATCTAATAGCAGCAACCTCATTGATCATTACGTTTCACTCCTCCATCATTATAGAAGAGATAACTACCTACAACTATATTTCATAATTCCTCCTTTGAAGTATATATATATCAAGTATAATTATGAGTTTACATCATA
Organism: Chamaecyparis obtusa; assembly: GCA_027943335.1. Lineage (NCBI taxonomy): Eukaryota > Viridiplantae > Streptophyta > Pinopsida > Cupressales > Cupressaceae > Chamaecyparis > Chamaecyparis obtusa. Next base: position 1,332,668 of record BSBK01004417.1, read on the forward strand.
TATTTAGTCTTAATAAAATCTTATAAAACAACATAAAACTAACCCAAAATACTTTATCTTAATAAAATCTTAATAAAACAATATATTTAGTCTTAATAAAATCTTATAGAATAACATATATTGTGTGAAGTGTTTGATCTCTCTTTATTTGTTTCGTTGTTGATATTCACTGTGGTACTCCCCATTTCTGATCATTTCATGAAGAAATGTCTTGATGGGTCACGGGATAAAATCTAGGGCATCATGCATTATTTATGAGCTCACTATTTGATCACCTCATGTCCCTATTTGATTGGCCAGTGCTCAAATAGTGAGCTCATAAACAATGCATGATGCCCTAGCTTGCAGCCTGCGAACCATCAAGACATTTCCTCATGAAATGATCATAAACGGGGAGTACCACATAGTGAATATCAACAACAAAACAAACAAAAAGAGATCAAACACTTCACACAATGCCTTGAAGGTAATAGAAATGATGCCCTAGCTCTCAAAGCTTGCGGGTCATCAAGCATTCCGAATGAAAAGATGTAAACAATGACAATATTAAATAGTGAGCTCATGAATAATGTATGATGCCCTAGCTTGCAGACCACAAGCCATCAAGACATTTCCTCATGAAATGATCATAAATGGGGAGTACCACATAGCTAGTGAATATCAACAACAAAACAAATAAATAGAGATCAAACACTTCACATAATATATGTTATTTTATAAGATTTTATAAAGACTAAATATATTGTTTTATTAAGATTTTATTAAGATAAAGTATTTTGGGTTAGTTTTATGTTGTTTTATAAGATATTTATTAAGACTAAATATACAATGTAAACTCAATATAACAAATAGAGCATCATCTAATCAAATAGGGACATGAGGTGCTCAAACAGTGAGTATTCATAAACAATGCATGATGCCCTAGCTTGCAGCCCGCAAGCCATCAAGACATTTCCTCATGAAATGATCATAAATAAGGAGTACCACATAGTGAATATCAGCAACAAAATAAATAAAGAGAGATCAAACACTTCACACAATACCTTGAAGGTAATAGAAATGATGCCCTAGCTCTCATTAAGAATTCTAAATGCTAAGATGTAAACAATGCCACTATTAACATTCATATTGTGTCATTAAATCAACAAATGCCATCAAAATGAAATTGAGTTAATGAGAAGACAAATCTCAAATGCCTACCTCAAGTGCTAGTGCCCTCTTCCCACACGGTGTCAGCCTCTTTGTGCACACCAAACTCGAATGCCCTCTTCACATCATGCAAAAGTGTAGTTTCATCTTCACGGAAGCTCTTTGAATTCAAAAAAATTACAAATGACACTTTCTTTTTATTTTTATTTTTGTCTATAACCAAGCTGGTGTCGCAATTAAATCAACAAATGCCATCAAAATGAAATTGATTTAATGAGAAGATAAAGCTTGAATGCCTACCTCAAGTCATGGCTGCAATATGTTCATCCACTTATGTATGTTTGCATTCATTCATATTCTTTTGAAAAATTAGCTATACTCATATTCTTCTTATGTCTAAGTCTTCTAACTATGATCAATTTAATGTTGTAAATCTTGACATAGAATTCGATATCAACCGATCATATATCCATTCCAAATGATATAACTCCATTTGAGTAAAAATACATGCCAACAATTTGACAAAATGTCCATATGAAATCTAGAGCAATACATTAATTTTATAGCGAATTCATGATTTATACTGCCTTTAGTTTCCTACAAAGCCTTTGGCAAAATATGTCAAAAAATTAAAAGTTTGGTTGAAGTAAGTGTATAAATGAAGGATGAAACACATAGGAATCTATGAGAAGCTATGAGAAGGTGACATGAAGCTAATAAAAGGAGGCATCTCAATGATGTTAAATCACAGGGGATTCTCTTTATTCCCTGCAATGGAGTGAGCTAATTCTGAAAGTATAAATAGATAATTTTCACAATGTATAATGTCCTTCACAAGATATAATGAAAACTATGGAGTAAACTATGTTTGTCTGATTATATAACTATTATCTTATGTCAGGTATCCCACACAGTCTCATGGATTGTCAGGTAAAAGTCAATACACCCCATAGAGATTAATGTCTTTTATCATTTGTAAAATATCTCTCATTGCCACCTGTCTTTCTCACTACATGAAGTGCAGGTACTAGCGAATACGTATTTTTCATAATTGTCTTCCTCAAGTGAGGAAAATCTAAGAATGGAAGAAGAAAGTGAGACATTTAGTATGTGTAATTCAATAAGATCGACTCGAGGTCAAAAAATGAGAAAGAAATTCAATAAATGCATGAAATTTTTCCTTGCTCAAGGGGGGTCGTGTTCTTATGATGGTGAGAGAAAAGGTGACTCTGAGCTATTGTTTAGGTACAAACATCTACAGAAACAATGGATCCCCAATGAACTTCCTTCAATAAACACTAATTTTTGTGTTAAAGAGAGGATATATTGCATAGCACCGTCTTCATTACATGGTTTGGGCCTATTTTCCATAGATGGCATAAAGGTCTCTTACAACAAAGTTGTCGAATTGATGGAGTATGTCGGACCTTGTTATGATTATAGTAGTTGGATGCAGATTGTTAAATATAAAAAAAAGTATGTGTAGGTATGCACTCATGAAAAATTATATACAACAAAAAGTTAGTGAACAAAGTAAAAAAGTAGCTATATACATTGATGGAAGACCCAAAGCATCAGGGAATATTGCAAGTTTTATAAATAGTACACGGCCTATGTCAACTAAGAAGAAACCCAATTGCATATTTGAGGCACACGAGGGAAATCACGTATTTGTATGTGCGATCAAATCAATACGTGGAGGCAAGGAGCTGCTTATTGATTACAATTTGAATCACATAGATACAAAAATCCCCATCACTATCATGGACAAGGTGGTATACATTTTGATAATTATCTATTATTCAACATAACTTAGAATAAGAACACGTGTTTTAACATGTCTGAATGATTTTTTTTAAAATACAAAGCTATTGTATGGATCAAGAGACACACGATACATATGACGGTGATAGTTCTCATGGGACGTCTTCTTCCTAATAGGTAAAACTTATTAATGTTGTACAAATGCACATACAAGAAAAATGTTAATGCATTTTTTTTTTTATGTTAATGCGTATTTTTTGTTGTTCTACTATTTTGGATTTCTTTTAAATAAAGGGATAATAATATTGTTCTCACAAACGAGTGCTGATCAGAAAAAGGAAAAGGAACAAGTAGTCCATGATGAGCCACAGAATGAGAAGGATCCATTCGATGTTGATTTTTTATCAGAGGTTGATCCTGTGGTTGCACTGGAAAAGGTCCTTCATGCAATATCAAAAGAGTTATCTCAAATGGCAAATATTCAACCTCACACTCCTGAAATACATAGGGCATCAGATATGTTGATTGGTCATGTTCAGAACTATAGAGTAAGTATTAATGTAGTTTTTAATTATAAAAAAAGTTCAATAATGATTTTTATAGTATACTATTTTATTTATGTCATTAACTAAAATATATATGTGTTCTATTTATAGGTTATGCTAAATAGATTAAAGGGCATTACCTCAAATGCAAATACTTTAGATGGTACGTCACATGTTTTATCCTCCATCTTGTCCATGGTTATCCATATTTTATGCTCTAACACTATTTTTGTTCAGCACCTACTATTGAACCTATGTTGAGTACAGTGCCTGGTATGAGGATCAGATCCACAGAGGTAGTTCCGCCTACAATATCGGCAACACATAACATGACCACAGATGCAATGGCAACACCTACTATTGGTAAGTAGACTCCTCTTTTTCTCTCTTATTTATCATGTGTTTATTCCACTTGAACTATATATTCTTTCTTAGGGGACATTTTTTAATATTGGATTCACTTTATGTAGGAGGCGATGATGCAATTCTTGGATGTACTCATGTTAAATGTACAGGAATAATACAGTGTGATCAATTGCTCATGAGAAATGAAGATGAACTTCCCTTGAGAGTATCCCAGCTTCCAGGTAATTTAAAGACTGATCCTTTCTTTTACTATACAATATAATAATCATAATGTAATACACTAACCCCCTATGTGGTCCCTTGCAATAACTAATTATAATAATCTCATAATTATCTTCCAGGGAATAATCTATTTTATGAAAAACTTAATGATAAATGTTTGCACATTTTCAGGTCAACCATACGTACATGGTATCATATTTTGATTTCATTGCAAGATTAGATTTTGTTTCATCCCTTTCTTCAATGAATCTAATAGTTTTTTTTCTTAAAAGGTGGTCAGTACAAGATAAAGAGTTAAAGAATAAACTCATTGACTCTATGACAACACTTTTTGGACCTGAAGTCTTTCATAGACTTAGACTCTTTGACAAAGCGGACACTATTTTGAAGTATATTAGGGACAACTACATGACCCAAATAGAACACAACCCTTATTACGAGCAGCCGCCCTATATTCCTATTAATGAGTGGGAGGATCTTAAAAAAGATGCACTTGAGAGAAGTGCAAGACATAGTGGACGAGTAGTATCACCCGAGGAAAGAAGGTACGTGATAATGTTAATAATGAAATTATGTACTATTTACTCTTTTTACTTATGTGATCTAACATATTTCAAACATCACATAGGTTATTTGACACAACAAAGGCAACAACAACAAGAAAACAAAAGCACGGGCAACACAGGCTTGGATCGAGTGGATATTCAAAACTTGTTACACGAGTTGTAAGTATTAGTAAATGAAAAATCATATGCAAATATTTATAATTAAATTGCAATCAATTTAGTTTTGATAAAATTTACTACAATAAAAATTCATGATACCAATAAAAAATGCAGGCCTTGGAGTTCAAAAAATTGATTACAGAAGAGGACAAAAAAATAGGCTACAAACAAGGTTATAAAGTTGTGGCTGAACGATACCGAGCAATGAGTGCACAAGGTTCTTCTACTGGATCTATTGATCAGGTAAATAAGCCAATTGATTTTCATTTCAAGTTGAAAACTTTACCAATTATTGTATTTGATGTTAAGTTCCAACATAAAGTGAATATATTTGTTTTAAGTAAGGAAACACTGATTATATATTTTTTTAAAACTTTGAAGTGAATATATTTATATGTATTAAACTAAATGATTAACATTTCTTAGTATTTGTCTTGTATTTATATGTATATATTGTCGATAAATGCACTAATTATTTACATTGGAATGCAGCCTGCCAATATTGATACTGCACCGGCCGAGCACAACGGAGGCATCAATTCTAATGTGAATTGTAGTACTCAAGGTATACATTTTCTATTCAAATTTTGATTAATGAATATTTAATACAAGAAAACATGTTAAATTGAATTTGGCATAGTAATAAAAATTTAATTATAATGTATTGGGATTAATAAAACATTTTGTATTGCAATTGTAGGGGATGTAGAGGACATTATTCTCGATGAGCGTGTTGAGGTTCAAGCTATCAGACAAGATGATGTGGTTGGACAAGGTAAGAAGCATCATATTTATGTTTTTTAATGTATTGAAATGCTTGTAACAATAATAAATATATTTTTAAATTAACCCCAATTATGATAATATGTTTTTAATTGAAGCCTTTTATTTTTTATTGTAGAGGACCCGCCTTTGCAAAGGACAGTGAGATCAAGTGCATGACCGAGAAGAAATGATGCTCTGGACATGGATAAGCCTCTGCAACAATATAGGGAAGCAAAAAAAAAGAAAAAGCCAAAAAAAAAAGATTCTCATTTATGCAACTTATTTGATAATGACTGATGTTTATTTCTTGATGTTTATTTGATAATGACTGATGTTTATTTACACGTGTTTGAGCTTAGTTCCATGTTTATACACTGAGTTTCCTTTTATACACTATTGTAATGTTGGAGGGGTTTTCACTAAATTTTAGTGGATTTCATATTTTGGGAGAAATTAGTATTAGAATGTTCAATGGGTTCTTTTCTAAAACACAATACTTGAACAACAACAAAACTTGTAATACAAATGTTGATTGCAACTACCAAGTTAGAAGCTTCGCAAAAAACCTTAAATCATCATCTTGTCTAGAATGGTTAATCAATTGTTTAAGGTGGATTAGTTGTGATGATGAGATGTGCCATTTAGATGTTAAATGTGACAGTCTCTTGGTTTCAAGAAATGCAGAAGGAGAAGCCTAGTTTAATATGCAATCTCAATTCATATACATAGGATATCAAGTGGAGCTGAAAAACACAACAGGGTTGCATTTTTCATAGATCTTTAATTGTGTATTTTAAGTTTTAGACCATCATGAACATTGTAATTTTGACCTATTAAAAAAATGTAAATGTGTTGTCTTTTTTCAACTCCATCTGCTATCCATGTATATTCTACTTGTGTTGCATGCACATTGTCAATTCAGAGTGGGAAAAATCTTATTTTTGATGCGAGGGAAAGAAGCCATACACATAAGTGATGAAGTTGAGGGGAGATGAAGGAATACCAAATAGTGAATTTGGAAATTTTCATCAGAGAAATTGCAATGGAGGTCTGATCAATAGAGAAGATAGTTATGACTATAGGAGAATGAATAATGGTTATAGTTGTAGTGGGGAAGAAAGTGGAGGCCATCCATGAAGAAACTTTCTGATAGAGATCATGTACGAGAAACAAAGGAGACTAGCGTACTTTTTAATAATAACAAAAGTTCACTAATGATTTTAGATGTTAATTGTGACAGTCTCTTGGTTTTAGGCAATGCAGAAGGAGATGCCTAGTTTAATATGCAATCTCAATTCATATGCACGGATAGTAGGTGGAGCTAAAAGACCCAATAGGTTTGCATTTTTTATAAAGGTCTTTAATTGCTTATTTTAAGTTATAGACCATCGTGAACATTGTAATGTTGACCTATTAAAAAAATGTAAACATGTTGGGTCTTCTCATCTCCACCTGCTATCTATGCATATTCTTCTTGTGTTGCACGTGCATTATCAATTCAAAGTGGGAAATCTTATTTTCGATGTGAGAGAGAGAAGCCAAACACAAAGAACATGCAAATAAACACGACAGCTACAAAACATAAATGTAGGTATCACAACAGCTAAGAAACATAAATGTAGGCATCATGGTCCAAATTGTTTGGAGACAACATAATTGAATGCTACACATTTTTGGATCCCGCAGCATCCACTTAGAACTGTAGGAGTAGTGGTTGTGTTGCATCATCTGGGTGTAGCATTCAATTATGTTGTGTCTCCAAATAATTGTGACCATGATGCCTACATTTATGTTTCTCAACTGTTGTGTCCCAGGACCCCTTTATGACCCTTTATGATCCCTAAGAATACATCTTAGAGGTCTTAAAGTGTCGTAAAAGGTCATAAGAGGATCCTAGGTGGGGCCAAATGAGCTTCCACCTTCACATGGTTGGCCTTGTTAAGTAGAAAATTTTAAACTATTATCAAAACAAAGAGAAGCTCAATAATTTAAGATCTCAATCAATGTACGACAAATATATATTTATTTTTAAAAAAATAGTGTAAGTTGTCACAATTACAATGGAAACCAAAGAATAATTGATGACAAAATGAAAAGCAATGACTATCTATCGGAAACATCAATCACTTCAAGGATCAATGGTCACTTCAGCTCACCTCAAGAAGTCTTGACCCAAGATCAAGTCATATCGATCCATCTCAATGGCTACCAAAATCAACAGATCTCTCCCAAGAACCCAGTCACAAAGAAACACCACAGACTACACCATGAACCCATTGTGAAGAGGCATCCAATGTCTCATAAGTCACATCAAATGACCCACTTTCTGTAATCCAATTCTCTCAGCTCAGTTCACCTAGAAGAAGACATCATCATGGACACCATAGTGATCCACAAATCCAAGTCTCTAGACTCGGCTCAATAATCCACGAGCCGCTACCAAATCTACTGCAAATTAATCTCTGAATGACATAACCAAATCTGCAAGAACACCAATTGAGTCAAACTTGAGTGAAAAATATATTATTTTTAAAAAAAAAATTATGGCTTTTGTCGCAATTATGATGGAACTAGAAAAGCGACGACAATCTACTTGAAACTTTCGATGGATAATTGTCTCATGAATAGCATATTCGTCGGTAAACAATCTACCAACTATGGTTAGACATCAAAATATTATGATGGTTAACCATCATAGGTACAACATTTTCATCAATAAACTAACTACGTCTGACGGAGATCCGTCAAAAGTGGGACAGCTACAAATAGACCCAATGATGTATTCGCTATTTTGAAACCCCCTTTTTGCGATGACTAAAGATGTCACAATTACAATGTCAATCATATCTGTTGCTTTTTTTACTGCAAAACTATGACACCAGGTGGTGTCTCTTAATCGACAATATACTATTGGCATTTCGACAATAAGCCATTGGAAAAAGGTCTCAAATGTACTAGTGATAAAATTAAAATATGATAAATTTCACATTACATGACCACTTATTTATAAGTCTTTTAGGCAATTTTATAATGTCAGTTTTCAAAGGTCAGTTAACTATGTACAATATAGCATAATAGGGTGCCACAAATTGATAAGAATGTACAATATGTTATCTCTATTTGAGCATTATAGATTTTCATTAGTATCAAAGACATCGGTCAGTTACCTATGTTACTCTAGTTAGTAACTGCAAGCATCTCAAGCTAGTCGATTAAGTCTTTATACTGAGTACCAGTGCAGTTCTACCGAGCATAAGTGTACACCGATACCAAGTGTAGTAAACACTGAGTATAATGGACACTGAGCACCAATGTAATTACTGAGCAATATATACAGTGTTTATCGAGCATCATAGAAAATGCGATAGGAATAAGGAATGGCACATTTATCTATGCAAATGGTTACAACAAAATCACAAAACATTTTACCAAGATCAAGGATCATTTATTGTAGATATATTCATTGATTGCGATGAAGATCTTATGTAATTGTTAGCTCTAGGTTATTTTTGTACACTGTAGATCTTAGGGTTTTTCTCTAAGATATTGTAACCTAATTTTGTAAGTGGCATAAGTATTATGCTATATAATTGTATTTTGCATCATTTTGATGTAAGTGTGAAGGAGTGAAGAAGTTCTTGAAGCATTAGCCAACTTCAAGATTATCAGTTTATCAGAAAGAGCAAAATAGTATTCAGAGATATTCAGATTAAGCAGAATTAGATCAGGCTATCAAGCAGTTCAGTGTTGAGAACTTCACACAAAAAGGTGATATCTATTAAGTATTTCATAGATCTGTAGCAGACAAGATAGAGTTGTCAATTTGTAGATACATCCTGTTATTTTCTAATCATTGTAACATAGTTTGATAAAATATCTTAACAGAGTAGACCTAACAGTCTTTTTGTAAATCTCTTAACTGAGTGCACACTCAAGTAGTATTGTTAAAGTCCTATCACTAGATAGATCTAATCAATCTAACATGTTACTCCTAACAGGGTAAGATCATCAGAAGTGATCACCACTTGTAGCCCTAATAGGAAAATCTTTTCTATTTGTAGTAATAAAGAATTTGTGGGTGTCATCCCCACGACAATTTTTACCTTCTAACAAGGGTTTCTGCATGACCAAAATACTTGTGTTATGTGATGGTTATCTTTTTGATTTCATGTTATTTATTTGTACAAGTTGAATGAATGAATGATGCATGCATTGGATATAATTTATTTGCAAGGTTATTACTATTTTTTGTTTAAGGTTTAAGAGAATAAAGCTTTTGTGGGCACTGATTCACCCCTCACCTCTCAATACCCTATCTCTCCATCCCAACAATTGGTATCAGAGCTCAAATATCTTATTGGATAGTTTAACCACTAAAGAGTAAAGATCTAACCATGGAGACATATAAGTTGGATAAGACAATAGAAAACCAAAAGATTCAAATGCAGATGTTTATGGAGCATTATAAGCAAGCTAAGGATACTTTGAAGAAGTTACTGGTTGAGAGGAAGAACCTAGCTATTCTACAAAATGAGACTAGCTACCATGAAGAAGAGATTGATGATATATTTGATAATATTGGATCTAGTTCAGGAAGTATTTCTGATAGATCTGAAAGCATAATCTCTGATTTGTTTGAAAACAATCTTCACCTAACTGAACAAGTGAAAGCCCTGCAGATCAGTCAAGAATCACAAATGGTGAGAATGATACATGTGATGAAGAATGCAAGACATGTTGAATGAGAAAGGAATCTAGTTGTTGAAGACCGAGGATAGATAACTAAAAAACTTCAAGCAAAGGAAACTAAGATACAAAGACTCATCGAGCACCATTTTGAAATATCTAATCAGATGATGGTTGTAAATCAGGAAGTCAACCGAGTAAATGGAGAGTTATCAAGAAAACTTGAAGATATTGGAATGCTAAGGGAAGAGAATGAGAAACTGAGAAATGAAGTAAAAACACAACAACAACACAATGAAATGATGAAATTAGCTAAGGAGGGTTCTAAAAAGATTGATGATTTTTTGACTAATCAAAGAAGATTTGGAAGTAAAGCTAGTTTAGGCTATACCGGTGAAGGAGAATCATCCAAACAAGTAGAACAAGTGAAAAACAATCAAAGTCAAAGGCCAAAGACACTATCATGCTATCACTATGGAAAATTGGGATACACTTCTAATGTCTGTAGAAGCAAAGCACAAGGTAAACCTCCAGTCACTCCTAAGTTTAATGGTTACTGTTATTATTGTGGAAAATTTGGTCATCAAGCTTATGAGTGTAGAGAAAAATTGAATAAGAATGCTAACAATCCTACAATGGAGAAACTTTGTTATACTTGTAAAAAACATGGTCACATCCCACAAGAATGCAAATCTAAGATGAAGCAAGTCTGGACACCAAAATAGAAAAGCAAGCCCAAACCATATCAACCAAAGAGACAAGGTAATTCTTATGTCTCAGATTACAATACATGGGTCAATTGCACAACATGTAGTAGGTATGGACATATTGCAGAAAATTGTTTCAAAAAAAGATGGGATTGACAATATCGAAGCTAGACAAGCACAGGAATGGTGTGCATACATTGTCATAAGGTCAGTCATCTAAGAAAGGACTACAGAGACCGAGCACCAGAAGAAGGACATGTATTTTAGAGTGGAAACACTATTGCAGATATCATGAGAACAGAAACACCATATGGAGAAAGGCATCAAATGAGAATGTTGAGTCAAGCAATGCTGTCGGTGAAACCTCATCCATTGGATTGGGTGACATCGGTACCTCTACTTAAGGTGATATAGATATGTATGGGACTGACATTTCAAATGATCATATTTTACATACAGTTCCTTATATATGATGAGCACATACCAAATCTACATGAATAAAGATGCATTATAGTTTATATGTTATGAGCTAACAAATTCATATAGTCAGTAAATGTAAGACTGAGCAATGAGTTACTTGCCAGTAAAAGTTATTCAAGGTTAACTGCATATCAGTATCAATCAAGTGAGAAAGTCATGTGTTGACCGAGCTAATGAAAGTTTGCAATATTCACCAAGTTGATAGTTGTCACTGAGCTGGAAGTAGGTCAAGCATTAATGACATAAATTTTTAAGCGGGAAATTAGAAAATACTATAAATACATGAAAGACTGATTTTATTTTCACAAAGTGATTTTGGGGAGCGATTACTTCACAGAGTGAGTTTGAGCTAAGAATCTTTCAAGTTCATCCAAAGTAGTTGCAAATCGAACCGAGTACATTCATCATTCATTCTGAGTAAGTTGAAACCCCTACCGAGCATATTCTTTGTACTTACCAAAAACCTAGTTTGTTATAATGGCATCAACTGCGAGCACTTCTAAAGTTGTAGAAGAGGAAGTAAATCTTATTGTGTCAGCAAACTATAGTGAACCCAACTACAAGCTACACCTAGAAGTGGCATCAAATATAGATTCAGCGGGTGCTTTTTTGAGCATCCCACCTAGGGTTTTATTAGTCAAAGACATCCGATCATACATTCACTGCAAGATAGGTGAAATAGGAGATTTTGACATGTATGTTACATACTAGGCACTCTATAGTGCTGATGGAAAACTGAAACTAGAGCACAAAAAGGTTGAAACAATTGGACTCACAAATGCCCTAAATTTTCCAAAGACCTTCAAAACAAAATGGATTAGGGTTGTGTTAAGTTGATATCATGAGGGCACATTTTGGATGGATAGTCCTATTAAGGTAACAAAAAGAATGATTACAGGGTTATAGGTTATCCTACGACTGATAAGTCAAAAGCTTTTCGTAGTTCCTCTTGAGCTGAAATTGAAAAGAACATCGGCGCAGCATGGGACAGTTGAGCATTGAAGATAGCTTCTATTGAGGATCCAGAAGTTAAGTTTGCAACTCATGTAATAGGTTATAAGTTCTTTGAGTCGAGTAGACAAAATAGTGTACCATGTAGTGCTGTGGATATGGCTCAAAAAATGATAAAGAAGGGTCATTAGTTAGACCTTTCCGAGCTACTCCTGTGACAGGTTGAAGAGAATATGAAAAAAATCTGGTCACAAAAGTCTAATACCTATAAGTTTGGCTCAGTGCTAGTATGTTTATTTTTCTATCTCCAAAAATTCTTTCCTTCTATTGGTCACATAGATTGGCCTACCCACAAACAAATTATTTTACAAATCACTAAGTTTATGACAAGTCTGGGAGATAACTTGAACAAAGTTGTAGATGATTACTTTGAACAGTTTAAAATTAAGATGAATCTGAGAAGCAGAATTCCAATTTCACTAGTTGAGAAGTATGAGATGGACATATGTTTTCTAGTTAACACCGACCATACTTTGATTAAAGCTATTGAGCCAAGGATAAAAAGGCTAGCCCTTATGGGATATGAAATGGATCATGATTTTGGTTTGAAATCTATTTAAGCTTCATTGGCTCTACTGAAGGACAAGAAGGCCAAAAGGTTTGGAACCTATGAAGAGGCCAAAACAAGATTAAAAATTGATCTTGTCATCTGTAAAATGATTAGAAAATCTAGGAAAATGATCAAGACTTTAAATGAGAAACTTGGAGATGTATCTGACTCATCTAAGGAATCATTAGTTGAGCTTGCAACTAAAGGTCAGTTACTATTGACTAAAAAAGTACATGATAGTGAGGAGATCAAGTCAAACAAAGAAAAAGACTCTATACTAGTTTCTCCCACTCCAACTCCAAAGAAGAAATAGTTGCTAGTGTAGTCAAGTGCACGAATAAGGTCAGCAACAAGAGCTTCACCACCATAGAAAAAGAGAGTTGTGAAGGCAACAAAACTGAAGGCAACTACACCAACCAAAACATATGCAAAAAGAGGAACCAAGGTTGTAGCTGAGGCACCAAGGAAAAGGAGAAGATTAATAAGAGGTAAGGAAGACCTTGAGGATGAAGAAAATGATACAAATCAATTCAAGGTTGTAAGTAATAAGGATAGAACTATTGATGATGTTGTTGCTGATATAATTGAGAATGGACAACTCATAGATCCTGAGCTTAGTCAATTTGACAACTTGTCTATCAAGGATCAGAATAAAATTGAGGAAGCAGTCATCCAGATGATGATAACCTTTAAACGAGTTCCATTATAATTTGGAAAACCATTACCCAAAGCACTAGAAGATAGAATAAATCAAAAGTGGTCATATGCATTAGACACCGAGAGAAAGATGAGGGAACAATCCCTAGTTTAGGAAGCACCTAATTTATCTCTTAATGAAATTAAGGAATATATGGACACTTATGCTCAGAGATTCAGAGTGAAGAATTGGGCCATGCAAGTTTTAGATAAAAATTTGGCAGATATTGATGAGTCTAGCCAACTCGTTTAGACTTCAATAATTGTAGCTAAGGAGCAAGCAGAGAAAAATACATTTCTTAATCTATCTAAGAGACAAAGGTCAAAAGGGAAAGGCATACATATAGATGATGCTGATCTAGAAAAGAAGACAAAAGAATCAGATGTATCATTTACCGAGGTGATTGATACAACACTTACCAAAGAAGTTAAGAATAGTTCAAAGGATACATTAGACCCAGTAGTGATCCAGATAAAGGAGACAAATGATAATGATGTACTTATTGAGGACATCACTAATGGTGATCCTAATGATAGAAATGATGATGAAGATGTGACAATAGAACCAGACAATACACAGGATGAAGGTCAAGATACCGAGTTTGCATTCACATCATTACTGGGTGAGCTTCCTATCCTTATGGAAGTAGTTAAAATTTTATCACAAGAGAAAACCAAAGGCTCAGACCCCAAGAAACCAAAGGATGCAATAGGGGAACAAGCAGCAAAAATACCAGCTGAAACAAACAAACCTGAAGAGAAAGAGGCAATAGAAATAGAATCAAAGGATCAAGAGAATCCTATTGTAACCAAGGCTACCCCACCAAAAACTACATCAGAGGATCCAAGACAATCAACCAATACCAAGACCACTGAGGAGTAGCATAAGGATGATACAGTGTCAACTGGATAGGTTACACAAAGTTCAAAGGTAAAGGCACTTGTATCATTTTTTAAAAGTTCACCTACCGAACCTAAGAAGAAGAAGAAAAAAAAGAACAAACAAAAAGGGTTGATCACACTAGAAGAAATCATTTTTATACCAGAATGTGACCCCAGGACCCTTAGCCCTAAATAATTGAGAAAATATGGGGAATTGTGTACAAGGAAGGCGGCACAAGAAAATTTGAGACAAGAGTGCAAGAGCAAGGAGATACTAGAAAATGTCCAAGATATCTTACACCAAGTAGTACCCGAGGTACAAATAAATGAAGATACTCCTATCATGGACCAACTTGCTACACTTATCGAGGAAATAAATGCCCTGGATATAGAAGTAGAAAAGAGGATAGAAGTGAGGGCAGAATCAAAAATTTAGCATAAACTGGCAGAAAGGATCAGCCAAGAAGTAGTAATTAATAAGGTCAAGCTATCTGATGTAATAAATGATATTCAGTCTATTACTTGATTAATTAGTCAAATCTTGATCAAGCTATGCACTGTGGATACCTTCACTACCGAGGTCAGTGAAAAGATAAAACAACTTGAAAAAGAAATTCAGGCCAGTGCATAGGAAACCTTAACCAAGCCTCAAGCATTTGTAAAGCATATCTTGAAAGTTCAATAACTTCGATGGTTAAGAGCAGACCTTCAAAAGCAAGAAGAGGTAATAAGTGATCAGGTCATAGAACTTCAAACCAAGTTGCTTCCATACTTGAAAATCTTTGAGAAGCACGTTGTCAAGGTAGAAACATGTGTTGTAACACCAGAAATCTTTGTGTTGGACAATATCTTTGACATGCATGCACAAGTTGGTCTTGAGAAACTTGCTCTCACCAACTTGAAAGAGGAATGGGAAAACCTCTTGGAGTCATTGAAGAAAACTCATAAGCACATTTTTGATAAGATGTAAGTATACATTTTATTATTTGGCATTAATATCAAAAAGGGGGAAAACATGTATATAGAAGGGAACACATGTATATGCCAAATATGTATATAAAATGCTAAGTATACTACACATTATTGAGAGCATGCATTGAGGGGGAGTATTGAAATTTTTTGATGATATGTATCTATATATATGGCACAGATAGGAAATATTTTGAGACAATGTCTATATACATTTAATGTTTTGATACTAATGCCAAAGGAGGAGATTGTTATCTCTATTTGAGCATTATAGATTTTCATTAGTGTCAAAGACATCGGTCGGTTACCTATGTTACTCTAGTCAGTAACTACAAGCGTCTCAAGCTAGTTAGTTAAGTCTTTATACCGAGCACCAGTGCAGTTCTACCGAGCATCAGTGTAAACTGATACCAAGCACAGTAAACACTGAGCAGACTGGACACCAAACACCAATGTAATTACTAAGTAGTATATACAGTGTTTATCGAGCATCACAGAAAATGGCATATGAATAAGGAATGGCACATTTATCTATGCAAATAGTTAAAAAAGAATCACAAAACATTTTACCAAGATCAAGGATCATTTATTGTAGATATATTCATTGATTGTGATGAAGATCTTATGTAATTATTAGATCTAGGTTATTTTTGTACACTGTAGATCTTAGGGTTTTTCTCTAAGATATTGTAACCTAATTTTGTAAGTGGCATAAGTAGTATGCTATATAATTGTATTTTGTATCATTCTGATGTAAGTGTGAAGAAGGAGAAAAGAAGTTCTTGAAGCATTAGCCAACTTCAAGATTATCAGTTTATCAAACAGAGCATAATAGTATTTAAAGATATTCAGATTAAGAAGAATCAGATTAGGCTACCAAGCAGTTCAGAGTTGAGAACTTTACACAAAAAGGTGATATCTATTAAGTATTTCATAGATTTGTATCAGACAAGATAGAGTTGTCAATTTGTAGATACATCATGTTATTTTCTAATCATTGTAACAGAGTTTGGTAAAATCTCTTAACAGAGTAGACCTAACCATCTTTTTCTAAATCTCTTAACTGAGTGCACACTCAAGTAGTGTTGTTAAAATCCTATCACTAGGTAGATATAATTGATCTAACATGTTACTCGTAATAGGGTAAGATCACCAGAAGTGATCACCACTTGTAGCCTAATAGGCAAACCTTTTCTATCTGTAGTAGTAAATAATTTGTGGGTGTCATCCCCACTGTAGTTTTTACCTTCTAACAAGGGTTTATGCGTTACCAAAATACTTGTGTTATGTGATGGTTATCTTTTTGATTTCATGTTATTTATTTTTACAAGTTGAATGAATGAATGATACATGCATTGGATACAAGTTATTTGTAAGGTTATTACTATTTTCTGTTTAAGGTTTAAGAGAAGAAATTTTTTGTGGGCACTGATTCACCCCTCCCCTCTCAGTACCCTATCTCTCCATCCAAACACAATATAGCATGATCAGTTTCCACATACCAAAAATCTCCCACTTGGAGACTGATCAGGATCCATACTAAACAAGACAACTAATCCATTATGTGCCTTGTTAAAAAATGATGCAACTTTCCAATGGACCACATCTTTTAAACAAAAAATTTAGGACCTTAAAACTATGTTGATCCAAGTATTAGTTCTTAAGGGTCCTCAATGGAGTCTATCATTTCACATCCATACTAATGCATCATATCATATAGTGGGTGCAGTTCTTGGACAAAAATAGGGAGTGGTGGAACATGATATTTATTATGTCAATAAGGATCTTCAAGGGGAAAAACTCAATTACATTATCACAAAGGAGATGGCAGTAGTAGTTTATGCCTTAAACAAGTTCAAACACTGAAATATAGGATACTTGGTATTTATTCATATAGATCATGTTGCAATTTATTACTTGATGAATAAACCTTTTGTCTCTGATAGACTTTCTAGATGGTTACTTTTGATGTAAGAGATTGATGTCACAATAATAGACAAGTCTAGTAAAGAAAATGTAGTAGCATATTTTTATGTAGATGAACTAGTCATGTAGAAGAACCTACAATTGATGATTCCCTCCTAGATGAAAACCTATTTATTATCAACATTGAAACCCCCTGGTATGTAGACATTGCCAACTATTTAGTTGCAGACAAGGTTTCTTCACATTTCTCACCAAAGGAAAATAATATGCTCGTAGAAAGGAGTTTCCCATTCACATGGATATAAAGATGTTTATTTTACACTAAACTAGACAATGTTATGAGAATATGTATAAGGGAGGATGGAACATATGAAATACTACATGCCTACCACAATTAACCTTGTGGAGGAAATTTTTATACCAAAAGAACAACTATGAAGATTCTAAATACTAGATATTATTGGCCTAATTTACATAAATATGCTATCAAGTATACCAGGAAATGTGATAGATGCCAATGGATGAGGAGGCCCATCACATCAAATAAGATGCCATTTCATCCACAAGTGGTTGTTACCCCTTTTTATAAATGTGGTATGGATTTTATAGGACCCATTGATACCCCCTCAAATGGAAAGTCATTTACACTAGTATGAACTGATTACCTTAAAAAATGGGTGGAAGTTAAGGATATGAAGTATTCTAGGGATAATAAGGTTGTTGAGTTCTTGTATGAATTTTTTGTACTAGATATGGAGTCCCCAGGGAATTAGTAACAAATCAAGGGGCATAATTCACATCAAACTTGGTAACAACATTAGCAGATAAGTAGTACAACATAAGACATATAAAATGAAATCCATATCACCCTTCAATAAATGGTTAGGCTGAGGTAAAAAATGGGTAGATTGAAGAGACTCTAACTAAAATAGTGGCATTGCATATAATATATTAGACCAAATGCTTGTTAGAGGCAGTATGGGCTTTCAAAACCACATGGAAAACTACTACCTAGTTTACACCTTTTGAATTGGTGTATGGAAAATCAGTAGTTATGCCAATAGAGTTTCAACATAAAACACTCGGTAGAACACTAAAATTGGATCTAAAATGATTAGAAGCACAAATAGAAATGATATTGGAGCTAAATTGACTAGATGAATTGAGGAAAATTTCTCTCCATCATACACAATTGATCTAACAACATAGGAAATGTTGGCATGATAATCATATTAAGAGAAAAAAAATTATTATGGGTGACAACACTTTTATATGACTCAAGGTATCAAGATAACTTAGGGAAACTAAAAATGAGGTGGCCTGGACCATACCAAATTGAGAAAGTGTTTCATAATGGTGCAATCAATATGAGTAGCATTTATGATGCTAGATTCAAGTTATTGGTTAATGGAAATGGACTACATCTCTATTACAATTCAACCACCAATGATGAATTTATGAAATAATTTGAAGAGCCTTGCAACCACACTCTTCTTGCAATTGATCTCTACGATCTTGTGGGCCCCACAAAAGCCTAATTGGTATGCCACATCACTCAAAATAAATTTTTTATGTCACTTTTGAAATACTCTATCTGTTGTCATTTCATGTCCCTTCCACTTCATTCCATCCTCCTCTCTTTCACATTCATTTTGCCATCACTTTCTAAAATTAATCTCTTCCAAATTTGCAGTTTGCATGATTGATATGATAGTCTATACTGTGCCAAATTTATATTAATTGTGATTTAAGTACCATCTATTTTTATTTCATTAATATTTAACTTGTAATTTTTATCATCTTCGTGATTACATATCTTTATATTGCATCTCTTCACCCAATTTGTTGCATGAGTGGACACATCTTTTACCTTACATTGGGGGAAGGCACAATAATTGCCATGTGTGGTAATGTTTATCTTACGATAACTATTATGATAGTGTCATTATGGTTTTCTTTTTAAAAGTTTATAAAAAATTTGCCAAAAATACTAAGTTTATTTTGCCAAATTTGGTGAAACCAAAAATCACATGTCAAGCTAATTTAATGAATGAGGTTATTTTTCATACTTTGCCTCAGATATCTACAACCATATTAATTGTATATTTTTTAAACCTTTTTTTGACATTCATTTGTTAAAATTATATTTTCTTGTATGAAGTTGAGAGGGTTTGGATATGCATGAGTAAAATTGAATTGCAAAATAAGTGAAATCTTATTTCAGAAGAAGGCTCAAGGTGTAGAAACATCTTGTAAAAAGGATTATGAGTTTGTTTTGGAATAAATTTAGTGTGCAAACAAAGAGTTTCAAAGGTAATTGACAAAATGGGACTTCACCAATACAACATGATCTAGTGAGTCATGAGATCATTTTGCAAGACCAAGAGTATGAACCAGTTTTTAGAGGAGCTGGATGGCTTGTTTACTTTCTCAAGCTTTACAATTTTGATTAAAAAGTGACTCAAGATTTTGTAATGATACTGAAGGATGGCCATTCCCTAGTTAAGGGCTTGATGGTTTTAGTTATAGAATAGATAATTATAGAGGTAATTGGTTTCCAACAATAGGGGAGGTATATCCAGAATGATGAGATGCAACTTCAAATAGGGAAGAATTTACGATACCTAAAGAACTCTGTTGGAAGTGAGTAATCAAGAGAAATAAAGAATGTATTTCCCACATTATGGTCTCATAGAGTGACATAAATTGTCATGTATTTTACATGTGAAGGGAGGTTATCTCAGCTACATGGAATCCACTTTAAAATTTTGAGTCACCTTTGACATGGTAGATTAATGAATACACCAAATTTCATTTACAACATCCTCAAGATAATGGTGGATAAAGTGAAAAAAGGTACTATAAATTCCATTTCTTATCATTTTTTAATTTATTTTCTATTTGAAAAATATTCAGAAGAAGCCCAACTACGGATGAGTTAGGTTGATTTCTTGAAGGTAAAGGGGTTAAATTAGTCAATGTGGGTCCTGTTAGGAATTCCTTAACTCATAGGGTAATTGTAATATAAATAAAGGCTCTTTATCCTCAAAGGCATCAAAAATAAATTCTAGTGAAAGTACTTCTGAAATGAAAAATCCATCAATTGGAACAAGTAAGGAAACAAGTCATACTCCTACCCCTACTCCAATAGAAATGTTTGTATCAAAAAGTAAACAAGAATTAAGAGGAAATCATATGAGAAGGAAGAAGAAAGTGTTAAGAAGGAGAAAAATAAATTATTTGAATCTAAGAGCCTTATAAACCCTAAACAAAAAATCTACAAAAATAAAATAACATGTAGCCACTAAAAAGGCTAAGAAGCCTACGAAGAAACCAACAAAGGCTGAAAAAAAATTAAGAGGTTTTGTGTAAAATGAATAAAGAGTCACAAGCTTTGTGGAAAAAATAAGAAAATAATGGATAAAAAGGAGGCTAAGAAAACTATGTATGACATAGGGGATTAAGAGAAGACAAGTGAACCACATATTTAAATAGGCCTGATACAATGATCGAAACCTCCTCTACATCAAATGATACACAAAAGAGTGATCATGCACAAGAAGCTAATCAATCACAAGACACAAAAGAAGTGTCCATTCACTTTGGTAATTCACCATATGATTAGGAGATGGATGATGGGGGATAAATAGGGGGAAAAAACAAGATGATTAGGAACTTTCAAAATAACGATAAACTAAAAGTTGTTTAGAAAACCTTGCAAGAGCAACAAAGAGGGTAGCAGATATTAAGAAAATAAAGAGGGATCAAGAACAATAGGCACATTCAATTCAAAAAGGTATACATACACCATCATTATCATCATGGGATTATATTGCACTGAAGTTATGGGAATTGATGGATGAGAGGTAGCAAGAATGGAAGAAGGAAAAAGTATAGTTACAAGAAGAGCTTAGTAGGAAAGATGAAGAAATTATAAAATTTAAGGAGGAAACAAAAATTGTAGGCACTTTAGTGCCTCATCTTACGAATTGCAGACAACCTCCTAGATTCTATGCATTGTAATCAAAAGAACTGAATCTTTCCTACAAGTTTTCAAGAGTACTCTCAAGTATTCCTTCATCCCTTATTACACTTGATGATTTTATGTTTTCCTACCTAATTCTGCTACAAGTCAGCATAAAATTATTGTGTGAACTGTATCTACACAATTACGTTGTTTTATTTGATACCAAGTGTAATCCATTACTATATATTAGGGATATTCAGTTAAGATATTTAATGTCATATGTATACAATGAAAACACTAGAGGGGAGCAACACAAAGAATATGAAGAGATGGAATAGATTATTCCATTACCTCTCAGGGCTAAAATTGATGGTCCTAATAGGATCTTATATGATGGAACAAACTAATTTGTAATCCTAACCAATTGGACAAGGTAATGTCATTAAGAGAACAATTTAACATAGAAATTGAAGATATGGAGTCTCAGATCAAAACAATCTTTTGGAATGTGGCTCATAGATATAATTGGTTACCAGATAACCTTAAAGAAATAGAACCCCACTCACTATAAAATTTCCATGTAGCAGTTCATCAAGAAACCACATACATGCAACATGGTAGGAATTAGTAGGAAAAGTGGATCCCATTAATGTTCCAACCACCTCTTCTTTGGTGGCCAGTTTCATATTAGGAAGGAAATTATTTTTATGGTGTTAATATAGAGAAGTACCGGTGGGAGAAATTGAAGAAAGATCAAGGGTTCTTTTGGAATGTGATTGTTAAAATTATACGGCATACTACAGTGATAAATTTTAGGCTAAAAATGTGGATGAAAAATAAAAAATCACCTAATGGAGGACCATTAGGCCATGAAGTTGGGAGTAATGATGATCTCTGTTATGTTTATTTTATTACAAACTTTCATGTTGGGTTAGACTATGTTTTGATTTTATAAACTCTTTTGGACTATGTGGCTTTATCTTTTTAATAAGTCTTTTTCTATGATATGATGACAAGCTATCTTGATATGATGATGTCCTTTGTGATAAAAACTATGATCCTTATAGGTGTAATATAAATATATATTATCATAAATTTTTATGGTAATTATTGTATTTGAAATACTCATGCATGAATAAATGATATGCATGGTACTAACCTTCTGAGTGCAACTTTTTGAATAAGTCAATAATCAAGACTCAATAGGTATTTTGAAGTAGCCAAGGCACGTTAATCAAGGAAGAGGTCAGTGAAAGTTATGAGAATCAATCTAGTTGTCTCTCTTATGGAAGACTTCTTCAGAGTAGTGGGAGAAGCATTTAACTTCCTAACTATTTTGCATGCTTGATCACATAGCATATTGAGTAAAATATTTGGTTCAAATTATGGTTGGATAGAGTCTTCTCTATTCCACTCATTTTTATTCCTAGATTCAATTTTTTAATAAAATAAATCTCCCTAGATTTGAGGAACTGAGATGTCGACTTAGTTATTTCATTCTAGTTTTCACCTTCTATAAAGTCTCCCACATTTTCTTCAAAAAGTATTGGTTGATTAATGTAATGAACTATTGTATTTTTTGTATTTTCTAAATAATAAGTAATTTCCATCACTTTATGTTTTTAGTATGGTTGAATATGTCTAGGATGCTTATCCTTTGAGAGTATAGTTGTTAAATAGGAGAAATCATCCAAAGGGGCCCACTTGGTGAGGATCCTTTTACCCATTTTCTATAGTTTAGTTTAGTCTATATATGCTTAATATTTCATCTTTGTTTATTTAGAAGTTGATTGTTCCTATAGTCTTAGAAACACAACTCTATGACTATTCTTGCAACAAAAAAGAGTAGCATGACTCGTTTGGTCAGCTGGAGAGTTCTTGTTTCAATATGAGTTTAAATTGAGTTCTTCCATAAAAAGTTATAAAGTAGTTTTTTTATGCATTTCCTTTACAACATTCAATTTAGTATTTATTTGGTTAGAGATAGAATAGTATCGATTCCAAGATTCTTAGTGCACATATTGTGTTGTCTCATTTCAAGTATACATCCCTAGGTTGATAATTCAACGAGTCTTAATAATAGAATTCAATAGTTACTAGTTAAGACAATATATCCATGTGTTGAGGTATTGTGCCCAATTGTTTAGGTATTGTTAGGAGCCAATAGGAATGCCAAGTTCACTATAAAAAAAGTAAAATAACACCTGCACACACACACACATTAATTAATTAAATAATTAAAGTAATTAAATAAAAAATCAACCTAGATATAGGAGATAAGATTAGTGATATAATAAATATTAAAATTAAATGTTACAATTAAATGAATAGATAAAGGGTAGTTTCTTGTATTTTCTATAGAATCTGATGCTTCTATGTATCTAAGACCAATTCATCAACATGTCAAAAAAATAGGCCTTGTCAAAAGAATGGATCTTAATTGTAGTGCCTCCCATAGTTGTATTATATTTTGTATTATTTTGATTCGAGCTAGGCTCTTTTTATATCTTGTGACTATTCATGTGTTGTAATCGTATATTGTCATTGTGAGATGCTTTTAGTTATAGTACATTCTTTTAGTTTTACTAGTATCATTGTTGACATGGATGATGGATTATACTTGTGCTTACCATTTTGATGATATTTGCATGATGATCCAAATATGATGTGACATAATTCTTTATGAGGATATCTAGTGTATTTTGTATTTGAGAACATTTGATTATGTTATCTTGATGCTACTACTATTTTCCTATGGCGTTGTGCCTTTAATATCAATGGATATGTTATTTTAAAAAATTTATGGGTATATGTATTAAATACTGTAAAATGATTATTTAATACTTTATTTTAAGTAAAATGTTTATTATGATGTACATTGAAGATTAATTATGAAATGAATGGTTCTATAACATTCATATACACACAAATGATTATGTCGCTAAAATATATTTTCATTAGGTGCACTTTGGATTGTTACATGTGTGTGCTTTAGCTATTTATACTATGAGAAACTATACTTGATGTGTGCATGTTTTAGTGATTAGGTACCAGACATTGAATCCACCTAGTTCTAGAAGTTTAAGATTGTCTTATCCTCGACAACAATAAATGAGATAGTTACACTGGTCGTTCATAATTTAGCGAATATCACCCTTGTGTGGGCAATATATAGAAGTAGACTAGGTAAAAGTACAAACATGTATCACACTTTTATAAAGCAAAAGGTCAACATCACACAAAATGTTCAACTTTAACGACATAAAAGTGGCATTTGTGTTTAGAATGTGAAGATGATGTAAACTAATGAAATGTGTTAAACTGGATAAATTTTATGCCTATATTTTTTTTAAAAAAAATTGAACAAGTATTGACATAGTTTTTAAATTTTTGAAGTCCATTTTTTAATTCATGCTGAAAAATGTTGAAAATCTAGGGTCTAGTTCCCACCAAACAAATATATGCAAATAATCTTTTTTTTCCTCCGATTTAAAAATATGTTATAGATGACATGTAAAGCTAGTGTAGAAAAGAAGAAAGATTAGTTTTTGATGTATGTTTTCTTTGTTATAACTACTCATTAAAGTCAAACTTATCCGAAATCAACAGTTTTCATCTCCCGCCAAGCTTCCCCTATCAAATCTACACCACTCAAAAAAAAATTACATATTTTTGAAGATGACTCTCTCCTCTAGTGTTAAATATAAATTTTAAATTGTTTTGATATGATTTATTATTATTTTTTCCTTATTTGAAGTAGCATCTTCTCGAATGTTAAAACACCTACTTGCATTATTTTAAAATTATAATATATTAGATCTAATCAATTTACTATAAAAATTATATGACAATAATCTTAACTATGAGCTCTACAAAGGGGTATTTTTATATTTTTTTTTAAATATCATTAAAAAGAGGAGTTATTGAAATATCACTTTTTGAAATAATTTTATTTCTTTGGTAATTGGACCTAAATTGGTATAAAACATGCATTTTAATAGACATTTATAATTGTAAAAGTTGAAGCACTTATCTAACTTAGCTAGAATGAATCTAGCTAGACCATATGTTTGACGAAAATTAATTTTTAGTTAGAAATACTCAAATTTAGTTGTGCTGATAAGTTAGCCTGAAACATGACATAGATCTGTACTAATATATACCATTGATACTATATGGGTAAAATCTAGAATTCATCATTGCACTATTGTGTTATATCAGTATCTGTAGACTAGGCTATCTATATCTATTTTGAAAGGCTAAGACAAGAAAACATTAGGTTTTAATCTAACATTATATCAATTCAAAACAAAAACATCTAAGCTAAGCCACCTCAGATAGAGCTTGAACAGGTGCACCCAAGCACTGTTTGATTTGCTCTTACTTAGGGGGATGTGGGTGTGCTCTCTAAGCACTTGGAGCATATTCTAATGCATGCTAAGATGGATTGAGATTTGTGAAAACCCTAAAAATGGCACAATAGTGGGTAGAACACCCAAAATTGCCCCTAAGGCCTCAAGAACTCAAGAATGCTTTAATGGAGATTAAGCTACATGATCTATATGCTAAGATTGATTTTAGACCAAATAGAGATGTGATATGATGCTATATGCTATGCAAAATAATGAAATAAACTAGATTAATCCATTATTGCTAAGCTATGAGTTATAGATTGCCCACAGTTGTCACAGTTAGTTAGGAGTTAAGTGTTGGTTTTAATTATTGTTAATTATTTAATTATTTTTGACAATTTTTCCATGTAGTGCATTCGAAATTAATAGAATTAAATTAAATTGATCTTTATGGGAGTTTGGATTATTTTATTATAATTATGTCTTAAGTGGCCTTTTAATTCATCTTTTTCTTTTTAAGCCAAACAGTGACTTATACTAAATAATTAGAATTCATTTTCTTACTTTGGCATTTTTGGAGAGCAAATATGCTAAAACCCTATTTGTGTGCTTTTCTTGATTTGTTCATTGGGAGTGATTGGCTCAATAGATTCTTGTGGGCATTGACTCATTGGAATCATATCATAATTGGTCCACTTTGCCAAGATTTTTTATTGCTTTCATGGAGTTTTCAAATTCTTCTCTTTGTTTTGGTGCTTTCATCTTTTGGTGAGGTAGGGCTACTTATATCTCTCATTTTAGTTTGTTTCTTGTTTTGGTTTTTATTGCATTTAGTTAGTGGGTTGAGAAATAGTATTCTCCCATATTTTCAATTTATTTTCTTATTTGGTTGGGTGTGTGAATTTAATCCAAAATTTGAATGGTAATTATAATGTTATGCTGCTCAATTTTTCTTGAATGATCAAAATGTGAAATTGATTGAATTTTTACATTGTTGGACATTTTTTAAGCCAAGAGTATTCTTAGATTTTTTAATTTTGGAGTCTGGATTTTCCAACTTTTTCATGGGCTCTAACGATAATTTTAGGCTTGGGCTTAGTTTTGGTTCCAAATATAATTTCATAAAAGTTGGAATTTCATTCTTTCAATGGTTGATATTTTTGTGGACTTATTGTTTTAGTATATGGAATTTCATTTGTACAAGGATTCATGACTGTCTCCTTAGTTTTTTGAGCCATGTGAGTGTTGAGACCCCACTAATCACATTGTGAGTCATGCTTATGATTAATGAGATCATGAGAGGTCCCTACTCTTGGGTGAGCCCCAATTGAGTGGCCCTCAATCCATGAGTGGAGCTAAAACCTTCTCTTTTTCATGGCTTATGTTTATAGCCATCGCCAAGTTGCATTGTTCATAGAATCACCATATGTTATTTTGAGACCTTTTGTTGTGTGGATATATAGTTTTGAGACCACATTTAGGCACATAGTTGAGATATGATCCTATGATAGATCTAAGTTACCCATGCTCTTGGTGAGTCCAATTGATATTACTTGTCTCCTTTTGTTGCCTGGATTGGACTCTTTATTGCATTGTATTTAATTTCTTAAGAATTACATTATTTCTTCTTGTTGTAACGAGATGGATGGTTGGTGTATAGTAGTGGAATCGAGTAGCTCTCCAAGGTAGTTTGGGACACAAAGGAGTCATAGGGTAACCCTTTATAGAGTTGTTAATAAGAACTAATATCCTTAATAAATTAACGGGGTAAAACATACTAACAAGAATTAATGTGACTACCTTGCCATCATTTGAGGGTGTTGATATGGTATGTCCTTTCCTTTTTTTTCACTTGAGGATGTTTATACGGCATGAAACCTTGCCATCATTTGAGGACATTTATATGGTATGAACTAGCTTTGATGTATGTGGATGTTGATATGGCTTAGTAGAGTTTCTTGATGAGAGAAGGATTGCTTGAAGCCGCACAAGCCTCTATGTGTCATGTGATGACACTCCATTCTTTAATTTCTCCATCATGCCTTATCTAGGTCTAAGTAGCGACCTTGGTGTTCTTGTATTTTGGTATTTTCATCTAAGTGATTAGATTAGGATCTTTGTTCAACTCCCTTGATTACTACATTTGATTGGTGTAAGTGTTAGCCCACTCTTTGTGTGTGCACCATGTGTGTTTGAGTTGTGTGACTATCTTCGCGAGTGTGATGGGTGAGCCTAAGGGTGCCAAATGGTTGGGTGGAATTGTGCATCACTCTTGAGGACTGACATACATGTGGTGGAGTTCCTCTAGTGGCATGGTATTGTGCATGATGCGTTCTTCTCTACCCCTATTCTCTCTTTCAATATTTATAGTATAATAGATAACATGCTAGATGTTCTTACTTTTATGCTCAATATTATTGCATTGAGTGGTTATGGCCTTGATTATGTGTATTTGGCACTCCTCGATGTAGAGATAGTTTCCTTTTAATCATAAGTAGGAGTTTGCATAGGATTTCATTTTAAATTTTGTCAGTTTTTGGAGAAGTATTTAGATTAGTGCCTCTATTTGCTTTGGCATTTGTGCTAATCGACATCTCCATCCTAAAAAGTGGTATCTCCCCCTCTCTAGTCTGAGACTTTTCTATCTCAGAATCTTTTCCAACTTTCAATCAACATCTACGTATGTTAGACTAAAACTTGCATACTCTAGTGTCTTTGTCCTTTAGTTTGGCGTCTCTGAGTCTCTAGACTAAGAATATGTAAGAAGTGAATTTTGGTGATCAACGCCTGTGTACTATGGATTGTTGCATACGTAGACTAGCATCTCTGCCAGCCCCCAACATCTTCACCTAGTTTTTTGCATTTTTTATTCCTTTGGTTGTTATTTGTTCTTGGCTTTCTTTTATGATGGTTCTTATTGGTTTCTTAATAGTCAGAAGACAATGAGATCTATGCTTAATTATCTTAGGAACACTTGTCTTTTGGTGTTTAAAATGAATCTCTATTTAGACGAATATTGAGGATTGATTAGACTCCTCTAAGGGTAGTTGTGAGTTATTGTTGGCTTAGCCTCTTGTGGCTCGTTGGATTTTTTCTGAGTTCTTGTTAGGAGATCTATGGAACATGTGTATTCTATTATGAGTGTGCATTCAGGTTGTGCACGATTGTTTAGTGATTGTTGTTATGTTTCACTCTTTCTATGCAATGTTCCTTATGTATCTGATGTTTATATTCATGTTTAAAAAATAAAATGAATTTTTTTTAGTGCATGTATTACCCTATGTTCCAAGGGTTCCTTGGCGGAGCATTACATTAAATCTCTAATTCATCATGTAATTGTCTAGTTCATTTGTACAAGTGTAGAACTAAAGCTCAGGTCACAAATCTAAACTTCTTTATTTTGAACTTCTACACCTTGTTTATATCTATGTCAATAAATTGTATTAAGGAAAATAGTATTTATAAGCATTGTTTGGGAGACTGCTAGACAACTATTTATCCTCCTTTGGCCAAGCACTATGTGAGTTGATTCAATGATGATGAACAATGATCACAAACAACAAACAATCATGTAATACATTCCAAAGATGTCGATGCAATGCTAATGTGACAACAATTTAGTACATTCGAAGTAGATTCTTTTTATCCTTTGGTGTTCTCTTGATTCTCCTATATAGTTCTTAGATTATTCAAATGATTTAGAGTTAGTGTTTAAATAGACTATTGTAGCATGCTATTTAAAATAATTTATATTTTAGTCAATTCAAATGATTAATAAAAGAGCATGAAAATAGTTAACTATTGACGTTTATAATTAAGAGTTTAATATTTTTTATTTATAGACATAAAAATAGATTAGATCAAATTTTACACTCATAAATCTAAACTAAGATAATGAATAGTAGATTTAATAGATTAGTTTAAAAATCCTATAATATGTTGAGAAGGAATAGGGCCGACATAAAGTTATTTACCAACTTCCACCCAAATATATCTAACACTTTATTCAATGTACAAGAATAGCTTAATCATCTCAAATCCAAATCATACAAAAATATGACTATGAAATTTTGACCATTTTTAATTATAAAATATGATTTATTTATGACATAATTTCAAAATTGAATTACATTCCACTCTCATTTCTTTTATTAAAATACCATTATATCTTCTATAAAATAATAATAATATTATAATAAAACCTTATCTTTAATTCAACATGCCAACACACCAAAGTGAAGAAAGGTATTTGAAATCCTTTTAAATTATTTGAAAATGGGCCAAAGGAAAGATGAAAAGGCTGATGAGACCAGTAAGATAAGTGTGGGGAGACCACGACAAGATGGAAATTTGTCTTTATTATATTGTTTTTCTTTCAGGGGAATAATTTCAAACAACATTAAAATCAAAAAAGGAAGCGAGTGCCCCACACATGGAAAAACTTGAGAATAAGACACCAACTTTCTAAGGTTGGACAACTTCCATGTGACACATTATTTTCAAATAATTACTTTTTAGGCTTGCATGGACAAAGTTTATTCTCTTTATTACAAAAAAGGAAGCAAGTGCCCCACACATGGAAAAACTTGAGAATAATACACCAACTTTCTAAGGTTGGACAACTTCCATGTGACACATTATTTTTAAATAATTACTTTTTAGGCTTGCATGGACAAAGTTTATTCTCTTTATTATTGTGATGGTGAACTTAGTGCATTCATGTTGTTTTTGGTTGAATTTTATATTTATTTTGGTAAAATGTCTTTGTATAATAAGAGATTAATAAGTAAAATATTTGAATGTTTACTTTAGCAGTTTGATTTTTATCTATACATTTTTATTTTTATTTCGGTCAATTTTTATTTTTCTTCTATCTTTTTGTTTTAGTTATTATAGGTTGATTTAGTACATGTTTATGTGATATGGTATTATGTCATTGTATTTAAATAGATTTTTTTGTGTATTTAGATGTATACATAAACAAGAGGATAATGACGAATCCAATCTATAATGTCATTATATAGACCATCTACATATCTATGTATTGTATCTTATATATTACAAGAGGACAACAAAGAAAATAAGTAGAGCATGCTTTGATTTCCTAAGGACAATAAAGAATCAAATCTATAATGTTGTCATGTAGGCCAGCTACATATCCATATATTGTACATTTGATATTAAAAGAAGACATCAAAGAGAATTATCAGCACACACTCAAATTTCTATAAGGCATGAAGAACCAAATTCATATAGTCATCACATAGGCTATCTACATGTCTATGTATACTACATACGATGTTGCTCATATTTAATCCAACTTACCAAGATTGATGGAGGAGAATGCATTCACTTATATTGAGTCAATAAACTCCCAAATAATGTGTCTAGAAACTACTAATAAATTCAAGTACTAGGAAGGTCAAGGTAAGCAATTCTTTAAAGACACATTTTGTTAGATTATTTATATGCAACACAAATCAATCTAATATTGCAAATTAAGTTCATATTGTTAAGGATTCAACTATTAGGATTAAAGATTGAACCACACATTTTTATCCTTCACAACTTTATTATATCTCTACAGTTGGACTTGGCATAATTTGAATCACTAGCTAAATCCTTCAACTTTATGACATCTTAAGAATTGCCACAAAGCAACCCTCTACCAAAAGACCAAAAAATGTGCCTTTAATAGCTATGGGTATAACACTTGAATCATTGCATTGTGACTATGCTAAATCCATGGTTAAGGGAAAATACCAACTAAATGGAGACCTTAGATTAAACAAATCTTTTATTGAATTTTGGTAGCTAGAATACCCCTATGCATTCATGCGTATTTGGGAGCAAAACTAGATGTTTAATTTTGATTCCCAAACACATTTTTACAATACACACTTATGGCTTCATGTCCTTATTATGCCCCAACATTCTATAAGGAATGATCGATCAAGGAGTAGAAGCAAACATGAACCTAGAGTCGGAAGCTTGAGGTTTTAGGTTCTTGATAAGGCCTAAAGTGTGATAGGAATCAACAAAAGAAGAATACCCCTATTATTAGCAATTTTTAAATTCTATAAATTAAAAAAATTGATTAAATTTTAAGGGTAGAAAATGATATGAAGGAAGAAATATCTTGAACAAAAAGTACTTATTGAGATCTCTCGAGTTGGTTATAATCAAAGGGTTACAAGCACATAAGATAACATATGAAAAAGAAGAGACTTAAAAAAAAAAGGACACCATGGATTTGAGTCCCAATAATTACTATGGATGGGTATGTGTGCCTCTTCTAGGTCCAAAAAAATACCAAAATCTTTGAGCAAACCAAAATCAAGGAAAAACATATATACATGATGAAGCTCATATCTAATGAGCATAACAAAATATAGAGGATAGATAATTAACATAATGCAAACTAACCCTACAAATGAAGGATGGATTTACTAGCCTCTAACAAACACCATCCTACTAAAGCAACCAATTTTTTTCAAAACAAAGGTTTTTTCATTCAATCAAATGCATCAAATGTAGCCTCCTTCTTGCATGCACAAATTTATGATTGTCTTTGACGATGTGAAAAGAAACTCCGCTATCAATTTTTCCATTGTATGGAAACCAAAAAACTTGATACACCAAACTACCTTGGATTGCATCATCTCTTTCTATAGCAGCTAGAAAAAATGTTTGGAAGCTTATCTTAGCACTTGTAGCATCGTAAATTATACACACTTCCTAAGGTGTTCAATTCCATGCTTAATTAGCACCCATTTTAGTGTTTTCTCATTCTTTAATGCATCATAGGACTCTTTTATGAATTTAATTAATAAATATTTAAATATATGTCCTCTCTTAATTAAATTTATTTGTGGGCCCTTAATTTTAGTTGTGCCCCCTTTAATTATTGCATTCATTTATCACCTCTTACATGTATAAGCCCTATTTCACTATAGGTGGCCTTTTGTATTTATTTCAATTTCAAACCTTGGTTCTATATGTGTTTTGGGCATCTCCATATCCTCACTGACCCCCTATTTAATTTAAAGCCCCTATTGGCTGGTATAGGATGCCCCGTATGCTGCAAAATGGGCCCAAATTGAGTTGGAGAACAATATCTTTGTTTTAACAATTTATTCAAAAATGTATTAGCCTCATTTGATTTTTGAGCCCTAAAATGGCTTGGTGAGCTATCAAAGTAATGCTAGCTCCCCTATTTGGCATCCACTACCAATCTAAGCAATATCAAATCAATTCTATCAATTCAAGCAAGCATTTAAGGATCAATCAAGTATTTCAAGCATTGAAGGCATTTAATCCCACCATATCCTTCATCTTGTGGCAAGCTACGACAAAAATTATGAAAGCATGTATTTTATGATGTCCTTTTAGGTATTTGTGGAGTCATACTATTGCATCAATACTTGTGATATCATTTCAATCAAAATTGCATCATTCAAGGTATAAGTCATCTTATTCTCTTAGTCAAGCCTCTACTACTAACAACACACTTCTATTTTCAAGAATTTATATTTTAATTTCAACATTAATTCCTCTACATGAGTTTGATTGAGGTGAACACCTTTCTTCCAACATTTTCCCCATTTTTTGTGTGCAAGTTACATATGACATAGTTGTGAAAAAGGATGTAGGTATATTTTATAGAGAGTTATAGGTGAAAAAAGTTTCATTAGAATTTTCTAGGTATAAGGAACCTCCAAGGGCCTCAAGCGAGTCTAGTTGCCTCATACCCTCCAAGTCACCCCATATCCTACCATTTCAGATTTAAATTTGTGTAGACACTAAAAAAGGATTGACACTCCCGGCCCCCTTTTTTTATCATGTCTTCTATATTGTGTGTTTGATCTTTATCATTCACCAATATTGTGTCTTTCTTCATTAATTAAACATTGAAATTTGTTTAATTAATCATTAATTTTTTTTCCTAATTTACATAATTTTCTAATTAATCCGACCTTTTGATCATGTCCAATCATATCATTTTTCATAATTGATCATTTTAATCTTTTCAATCAATTAATTCATCCTTCTATGGGTAAATGAACCATTAATTTATCCCCTATTCCTAAGTCCTAAGCCTTGATAATTAATTGGCTAATTGATCCTAATTTGTCTCTTATTTTTTCTAATTCCTAAATGTGATAATTATTTGATTTTAATAATTAAATATTCTCTCATTTTCCAACTGAGATTTTATCCCTTAATCTATTACACTTAGTTTCTAACTCCCTCATCTCTTACACTTCCCTCTTTCAAACTCTGACACTCTCCTATTTAACTACCCATCCATTTTGCAAGTTTCCAAATGAGCTTTCACTCATCTTGGCATATTTCCATTTGCAACTTCAAATCTTATCATAAATTATAGTACATTCTCAATTGTGTCTCAACTTTCTAATTGGGTGATTTTCCCGCAAAATTATATAAATTGAGGCATTTTCTCTAATCCTTTTACCAACCACATCTTTCGAGTCTTCTTGTTATCATGCCATTTTTATTTCATGGTTGAGTGCATATTATCACATGAGAGATGCATCAAATACTTTAGGGAATTAAGAAAGGCATTAGAGCTTCATGAAGTGAGATTTTGTTTGATTGTGTTTCAATCTTTTTTATGATTTCCTTCAATATTTTATTGTTAGGATAGGTTTATTTGTTTGTATACTTTAAGAGGTTTGTGGTTGCCTTAACATGCAGATTTTCCTTTTTCCTACCCTTTAATTTGAACCATAGGTTAGTCACTATTTTGGATTTACAAATATGGTATTATAATTAGGTTTATGATATGCGATAAATTTTCATACACATTATTCCTTCTTTCATGTCATACTTTGTCTATATTTTACATTCTTCATTCCTATTCACACTTTTCCATTTGCATAGTCATCTTTCAACTCCATAGCAAAGGAATCCTTGCATCCTCTTAGCACTTGAGCCTCCTTGAGCCTACTAGATCAACTTTCCTTCCAATGTATGATTGAAGATAGGTGTGAGCTTCCTATATTGTCCATCCATCCTAGTAAAAGTACCTTACCTCCCTATTTTCTTTCATTATAATTTGGTGAACCTGACACATCCTACATTTCTTTTAATTTTTATTTAGATTTGTATACCTTATTTGTATGATTTGTGTTAATCTATCTTTACGTAATATGATTGCTACATTTTATGCATTTACATATCTACTTTTTCCATTTGCATATCTTGTTTATATTGCATTTTATGGATGAATTTATTACATTCTTTTTCTAGTTCCATTTGAGGTTGAAAATGTAGTTCTACCTTTCATTCATGACTATGATTTACCCCCTCCCAAATCCAATCCTACCCATGAGGCCATTTTTGTTCAAGAAAACACTATTAACACTTCTATTGAGGACCTTTCTCTGAAAATGAGCCTCCCTCATAAGAACTCTTTTATACAAGATGACATTCTTATGCCAAAAGGATTTAGAATAAAGAAAATCCTATTTATGAGCCTCTCAATTATTCCTTTGCCAAATTTTCTCTCCCTAATGAGGACATATTAATGCAAGATATTTTAACCACCTCTCACTAATCTTTCTATTTAGGATGAACCATAGGAGGATGATGTTGATTATTCTGTTGATATGTACCTTCCTCATAAGAGTACCTTGGAGCAAGAAGATAATATTGTGCTAAAAGAGTTTGATATGATTGAAAATTTTCTTTATATGCATTTCAATGACATTCCTTCTATAGATGAAGTTTTAATGACTTATATTTCTCCATCTCCTAAAGCCCATATTAATCATAAAGATGTTTTGAAACAAGAGGATAAAATTTTGATGATTCATACTCATACCTTTCATAGGGTATCTTCTATTCATTAACACAAGTTTCACTCCCATATGAAGTCCACATTAGATAGTAGTAAACCCTCTCCTCACAAAGATACCTTGGTGCAAGAGACTAATTGTGTTACTTCCCTAGATCCTCTTTCCTCTCCTCCATATTATAATAGTCATAAAGCTATTTTGAAACAAAATGATGCTATGCATTTCCTTCAAAATCCATCTCATGACATAACATTGAGTGAAGATAAATACCTAGATGAGAACACTTCTTTCCAACTTCCTAATTTTGATATGAATAATGATAGGCCTCTAAACAATAGGAAAAGAGAAGCAATGCAAAGAGGTAGATCATTTTTCATTTGCCAATTGCACATTCAAAAGAAATATGTCTAAAATAGGCTCAAGTGAGGAGTGTTGAATGGGGTAGTGATCCTTCACTAAAATATGTAATTTGAAAATGGAAAAGAGGAAAGTTGCAATGTAGATGAAAAAATAGGAAACTAGTGACAAAAATGGAAAATACAAATTGATAAACAACTACTAGGAACCTGTAATAACCTAAATCAGGATCTGAAAAGTTGAACTGGCCTGTGGGTGAAATCTAAGTTGAAGTTGTAGGGAAAAAAACATTTCAAATGTTCTATTCTTGGGAATAGGGCATTTTAGATGTTTTTTTCTAGGTACTTTTGACTAATATTTTTTAGGATCCTCTAACTATTTTTTATCTACCCAAAAAAGATCTAACAACTCTGTAGCCTGTTCCTACACACAAAAAAATGGAGAAATTTTTTGGTAAAATGGGTTTACCTTGGTCAAACCCCTATTTAGGAATCAACCTTAAAAATGATATGAAATTACATCAAGGAAAGTATGTAAAAAGATAAGTGTTTGATTCACCTTGCACAAACCTCATGGATGGATGTAGAATTCTCTCATACCCATGAAGATACTTAAATGTTCTTGAAATACAAAGAGTTAATAGTTGATCCACAAGTTTGAGGCTCACGTCGATTACCTAGGGGTGGTTTTGGAAGTGTTTCAGTGGTGGGATAGGGTGTGCCTTACAACATGATCTCTGAGATTTTAGAAGCCAAATCTTTGTGTTTGGTGTTTGGGTAAAATAGAGGAGAACCAACTTTAATCCAAAAACCTAAGCTAAGGGGAGGTGAAATGCCAAATCAAAGCTTTGTTGGGTGGGATAGTAATTTTTCAAGTGGTTTTCATAGGGGCTCAACCTCTCTATTCAGTGCTTTATGTCATTATTCACTCATGACATCATGCACCACATTCCCTTCATTTCTAATAGGAGAACAAGAAGCCAAATTCCTAGACATATGGCTCACACATGCATATCCTATCATGGGAGACATTGCAAGGGTCTAAATTAAGGAACATTAATCCTAAAGAAAGTGTGACTCTCCTCAACAAGGCATATGGTATACAACCCTATCTATCAACAAACATAAATAGTTTGTATAAGGGTGAAAAGAGAATACCATACTACCTAAAAATCATCTTCCCAAGGAGAAACTATAGAAAACATAAACAGATTGGACCACAACTATAATAGTTCAATGAAAGACACAATGATTGATAAAAAAGGAAAATGGACAAAGTACATAGTCCCATGATTTATTAAGATAAAACATTCCAAGCTAAGAGAGAATTCCCTAGAAAGTATGTGTTACAGTATACACCTCTGGACTACAATCCATAGGGTCTTGTTCTCATAAAACTAAAATCCTTGTGAATGATACAGTTTATTTATTTGCCTACTGAACCAAAGTTAAATATTCCAATGCCTTATTCTTACAAATTATTGAGGTTTTATAAAAAAAACCTTGGTCAAAAGTGATCTCAGATTTATTACAATTTGGTTACAATCTATCAACATGATGAGAAATCCAGCATGGATTGTTCAATTTCCTATGTCACAGGAAGATGTTTGAATTTGTTTGGATTATTGTTGCATTCTTTCTAGTTGGTCTCAACCAAAAAATCATGGTGTCCTAATCAGAGATGTTATGATTGGATGGGTCGATCCAAACGATGAAGATAGAAAAACTATCTAAAAACCCATTAATTATGGAGTTCTTTCCATGAAAT
The DNA here is from genome assembly GCA_027943335.1 of Chamaecyparis obtusa. Lineage (NCBI taxonomy): Eukaryota > Viridiplantae > Streptophyta > Pinopsida > Cupressales > Cupressaceae > Chamaecyparis > Chamaecyparis obtusa. Next base: position 1,370,375 of record BSBK01004417.1, read on the forward strand.
AATATTCATTGAAATGCATCGATGAGCCTTGTTAAAGTGAGAGTGTCTGAGGACATGTGGTAGGCTGGAAAAACTTTGGAGGAGTTCATTCTCCACGAAGGATTAAAAAAATTTTGGGGATGATGCATATCAACCAACATTGAAACTTTGAATACTGCAAACCACTTTGTGTGATCGAAGACCAAAAGTAAATAAGAGAAGTGTTTAAGGTGATGTAGAAGGAGTCTACATTTTAGAAACTTTTGGGGGATCTCAACTTGCTAGAAGAAAACCACAAAAAAATTTGTTGCATAGAACAAATCCTTATCCATTGGAATAGGAGTCAACTTAGTTCGGATTTCTCAAATTGATTATCTCTATGAGTTTCTTGAATAAATATATAAGGAAATGGGACCCTACAAATAACCCCTTGAGTCATCAAGATGTCAACATATCCAATCACATGAAGATAACCACCCCCTGCAAGTGTACCAACAAATACAAAAGACCCTTTTGTAGCAAAAAGATATAAGGAATCTTCCAATATCTGCAACACCAAGGAATATTATCTACCATCTAATGGTGAATCTACATTACTTCCAAAAAATCTCATTGAATAATGGAAGAGAAAATTTTGAATCAGAGACTTGGTGGGAATCTTTGCTCAGCTTTTGTGGCTCAGGAAGGAGTTGGTAAGGACAACTCGGGTATTGTTGAAGCTGGTAGCAGTTCAATGGATTGTTAGGAAGTTGGCTATGATAATGAGGATGGGGACCCATGATGCCCAAAGTATCAAGGGGGGAGGCTTCCAGAAATATTCTTCAGGGCCCTTATGGTTTGGTCAAGGTAACCCTCATCTGTGGGCTTCTCTCTTTGTGTTAAACCATTAGGTAAATTATCATTTCTCCAAGTTAAAAATATCTCTGATCGGTCAGTGGGAAAGTTTTCTATTGTGGTCCCAGACCCTTTTATTGAACACAACATCACTTGGATGGCCCTTACGCTTTTTTGGTAATTTTATAGGTATCATGCCCAATATTGATGTGGTCAAATCTTACACTGCAATAAAATGGAGTTTGAAGGGCCAGGTGGAGATAGCTGCCATGGTGAAAGGGTTATTTTCTTTCACCTTCTAATGTGAGGAGGAATGGCCAAAATACTATTTGGGGGTCACTGGATGGTGGGAAAGTTGGCTTTAGCCCTTCAAAAATGGTCCCCAAATATGAACCTTAATGATGTTTTTTTTTGTTCAAGCACATGTTTGGGTTAGACTTTCGAGTCTACCGATGGAGTTTTGGTTTGAAGACATTTTTATCAATTTGGCCAACTCTTTTGGTGATATTATCTCTATTGATCCTATGACTACATCCAAGAGTAGGATTACATATGCTAGAATCTATGTTGGGGTAACTCAAGGTTCGGTTATGCCCTCCATGATTGAAATCACCTCCAAATTGGGTTGTTATGTTCAAAAAGTGGAATACAAAAGTGTTCCTTTCACTTAAACTACAAAAAGGTGGGTCACTGGGCTAAGAAATGTCCTATGATAGGTGAGAAGGAGAAGACTAAGAAAGGAAGGGAAAAAAAAATGGGTGGCCAAAGGTGTAGAGAAGGAAAAAGAGGATACCCAAAAGGAGTAGAGAAAGGTAGTGGAAGCATCAAAAGCAGAAATTAAAATTTTCATTGTCCTTGACTCACTTGAGCAATGAGAAAACATACTAGATCAAGAACAAAAGGAGCAACCTAAGGATGTGTAGCAGGTTTAGAATAATCAACTAATCTAGGATATGGATAGAGTTAAAGATAGGGGAATAAGTAACAACTAAGGCCTCAAAGAGGGAGAAATCTAGGAAAATAATATTGAAGGTGAAAAGGAAGATTCCAACTTGGTGAATATTGAGATCACCAAGGGTGGTATAGAGTTTGAGGATTCTCAACAATGCAATATCCTTGGTAGCAGTTCAACTAGAGTCTTGGAGATAGTAAAGGATAGCCCCACTATCCATGTCAATGATTCCCTTGATGTATCAATATCGAAGATCAATGCTAAGTTGGGTGATGTTAATACAAATAATATAGGCACAAAGGCTAATATAAAGGATAAAGATGATACACCTCCAATGGAGGAGATTATTTTAGCTAAAGTTAGAGACAAGAAAAAGGGAGGAAAGAAGAATTTAAAATCTACTCCATAGACCTCCATAATCAAAATAAGGAACATAATCAAGGCTGATGTTAGATCCCAGCTCTCGTCTCCAGGTAAGAATATATCTATTTTTTTAAGGGAGTAAGAAGAAAATAAGAATATGGTAGATGGTACCCAATTGACCATCTTGGAGGTTATTTTTCTAAAATTAAAATGAAAATTATCTCATGTAACATTAGAGGACTCAACGGTCCCCATAAACAATATGTTCATAGGAACCTAGTCAGGGATCATAAGCCTGATATTATTTTGATCCAAGAGACTAAAATTTATAAGGAAAAAGTTGAATGAATTTTTTTTTAAAAGTTGTGGTGTTCTGGGGATCAGCTCTAAAGGTGCTTCAAGAGGTATAGTCATGTTTTGGAACCTTAAGCATAGTAGAGGAGAACTTTTCAACACATATGACAACTTAGTTTTTGTCAAATTCTATGATATCAGGGATGGTTAATCCTCAATTATTTCAAATGTTTATGCCCTAAATACCAAATCTGGTCATGGAAGATATTGTGAGAAACTTCATCAAATGAGGTCCCAAGTCGGTCAAGAAGCTTGGATTATTATGGACGAATTCAATACCCCCCTCAAAGATAGTGAGAAATTTAGAGGGGCTTCTAGTCAGCTGGAAAGTAGGATTGATTTGGTGAACTTTATCAATAATTAGGCTCTTCATGATGTTGATCTTCAGGGAGCTTCTTTCACTTGGTCTAATTGTAGGGCTAGATAGACCTCATTCAAGTGAGGTTGGATAGAGCTCTTATCTATGATGATTTTTTTTTATTACTACTCCTTGAATACCTTGTTTTAGATTGGATTAGACCATTTTCCCATGTTTTTTGTGGCTAAACCTATCTCTGGCAAGAGAAAATTTCCTTTAAAATTTGAGAAGATGTGGAATGCCCATCCTAGCTTCCAGGACAACATTAAAGAATGGTGGAATATTTCTTTGGAAGGGAAAACTATGTTTAAGGTTGCCAAAAATATCAAGCATGTTAGAGATAGGGTTAGGAAATGGAATAAAGAGGTCTTTGGGGACATCTTCATGACTAAAGAAGCCATTCAACAAGAGTTGCTAGATGTCCAAGAAAAGATTTAGTCTAAAGGGTACTCAAACATGTCCATTGATGAGGAGAATGAAATTATTGTTAGATATCATGATATTATATCCAAAGAGGAAGCTTTTTGGAAATAGAGATCCAAAAGCTTATGGCTTAAAAAGGAATATAAGAATACCAGATTCATCCATGTGATGAAAATGAAATAGAAGGCAACTAACTAAATATCTTAGCTCTCTATGAACAATTCTTTTTTAGATAATGAGGAGGAGATCAAGAAAGAAGCTAAAAGATTTTTCTCTTCCCTTCTCTCGATGGACACCAATCTAGATATAGAAGCTTAGGATTTTTTTCTTGATTCCATTCCATCTATAGCAGGGGAAGAGGAAAATAAATTTTTGAATTCTATACCTTCCTATAAGGAAGTTAGAGAGGTTGTCTTTTCCTTTGAGGGAAACAAGACCCCTAGACCTGATGAATTTTCCATGTTCTTCTTTCAAACCTATTGGGAAATTGTGGATAAATATGTTTTTAATGAAGTTAAATAATTCTTTGGGGCTAGAAACATTCTTAAGGATCTTAACGCCACTTTCTTGGTTCTCATTTTGAACCCAAGGGTTGATTCCATGGACTTCTTTACGCCAATAATTCTCTATAATTATTTTAAAAAAATCATCTCCAAGGTGCTTACTTCTAGACTGCTATCTATTCTACCCAATATCATCTCTCCTCATCAAAATTATTTTGTTCTAGGAAGACAAATCCTAGATTCTATCATAATGGTGCATGAAATCATTCACTCTCTGGAAGTTTCTCGTAATGAAGGTTTTTTTATCAAATTGTTAGATAACTAAGAGGGGGGTGAATCAGTTAAGTCTAGTTATCCTACAATCCCAAATACTTCCTAATGTATAAAAAAAATATTTCAAACAATTTAACCAACTCGGTAATATATCAATTGTGCCTTTATGTTCATCTACCAAATATTAGTAAATTAACTAGTGTATCTACTGATCAATCAAGTTATAGTAATGTGTAAAGTAAAATAACAATTCACCACATTCGTACACATATAACACTTTGATTTTTAACATGAAAACCCTGTTAGGGGAAAAACCACCTGGGCTTAGTAACCCAAAATAATTTCACTCTTCTAAAGTGAGCTCAATTAAGAGCCAAACATGTTAAAGGTTACAAGACACACTGTAAGGTGTGACCTACTTAGAGGATTTATCACTAATAGTTATCCCTTGACCAAACATTCACTATGGGGTCAACAAGAAAACAATCAACATTCATTGAATGTCAGATTAAAATATAAAGACTGTTAAGTCCCACTCGGTTAAGAGATTTATCTGTAGTAGTGGTTAGGATGTTACAGTAATGATCTGATTCAAACACAACTTAATTTGCAAATTTTCAGATCTATGCTAAGCTCAAAATACTTGTGGCCAATAATCTCAATTCAATCCCTTTGTTTCTTCCAACTATGTTCTTCTCAGTAATTGCTTACTCTGACACTCGGTGTTGTTAGCAGAATTGCTCAGTTCTATCTTTAACCTATTTGATTAGCTTCGCATGAATGCAATCTTCTCACATGCATTCTAGAATTTAATATGAATCTCTTGCCTCCTTTTATAGACATAATAAACCATTTTATTTCCATCCATAGATTTTGCACCTTAATCTTCATCATTGATTTTTCCGCTTTAACCTTCCTCAACAGTTGTGTCAGTAACATGTTTCAATCTCTTTCATCTAATCATGTTTGAATTTTGTTCAATGTTTGATCATCATAAAAAACATCATCTTTTACATTGAAATCATCATTAATTGTCCAGCTCATCATCTTTAGTTGGCAGTCATTAGTTCCATTTATTTATTTCACTTGGTCAATATTGTAATGCATCAGTGAACTAACTTAGTTAACACTGTACTCGGTATACACTACACTTGTTTAGTGTACATTGTTCCAACTTGGTGTATACTAAGTTCTTCATTTAGCAACCACATAAACTTGTTCAATCTTGATCTTTAATCCATAATAGAATCATGTAAAGTAATCAAATCACTAACATAATGTCATAGACTCATGCATAAGTTACCCAATGAATACCATATCCATATCTTTCTCATACATCTCATCTTCATGTAGATATCTCATTCCTTCACCATTATTTCCTTCTTAAGATGTTTGTAACCGTCATGATAAGTATAGTCAAATCTAGTTGACATCAATGAAAATACATTAATTGATTTAATGTATCACATGTACCTTAATAGCTCAATGATCATCAATCACTATCTTTTGAAGTCTATCTATCTCTCCTTTAAGATATTCAATCAATTGTAGTCTATCAATCTCTCCCTTTGGCATTGATGGAAACACAATATGAAATATGCCATAGAATACCAAACATTTATTCTAAACCTTTGTATGCAAATGTTGTAACTCAGTAAGCTCTCCCTAGCTTATACATTTAATATATTTAATCACTACACAACATCAATACTCTCCCTTTTGATAATGTTTATTTTGTGTTCTCTTCCTTACTTCATGTAGTCTCTCTCCCTGTAGATTTAACTTGAATATTTCATGCAATCTCTCTCCCTTTGACAAAAATGCCAAAAAGAAAATAATCAGCTCTTCAATAGCCAAAACAATAGCATTTTTAGTCAGTGCAAATCTAGTACCTTGCATGTATTGATATTCAGGTTTAATTTATCTTCCATCTTCCAGTTTTTATAGCCTTAGGAAACCCAAAGTGTGAACAGTATGCATCAACATCATTTGATATTCTGATAAAGTATAGGTTGATGCAACCTCCTAATCACCTTAGTGACTGATAGATAGGGGATGGACCCCTACTCTACTCCTCAAGTATTGAAATGTGTCCTTCAGTAAGGGTTTAGTAAATATATCAGTAAGTTTCTCTTGTGATTTCACATACTCCAATCTTACTTTCTTTTCTTGAACTTGTTCCCTCAAGTAGTGATACTTAATAAAAATATGCTTTTTCTTTGCATGCATCATTGGATTCTTAGAAATATTAATTGCACTTGTGTTATCACAATATATTATCATTGGGTCAGTGATCTCCTCATTCATACCTTCCAAAATTTGTTTTATCCATGCAATATTTGAACAATTAGCAATAATAGCAACATATTCTACTTATGTAGTGGATTGAGAAATGCATTCTTATTTCTTATGTATCCAAGTAAGCAATATTTCTCCTAAAAAGAATGCTCCACCAATAGTTCTCTTTCTATCATCAATATTTCCAGCCCAATCTACATCTATGTAAACTTTCATTTCAAAACTACCTTCTTTCTTATACCATAAACCATAGTTTTCAATATTCTTCAAGTATCTCAAAATTCTTTTCACAGCAGTCATGTGTGATTCTTTAAGATTAGTAGAAAAACTTGCTACAATTCTAACCACATGTGCAATATCCGATCTACTATGCACAACATACATCAATTTACCAATCATAGATCTATACAAGGTTTGATTTACCTCAGTTGACTTGTCATCCTTTTTCAGTTTGCATCCAGTGACAATAGGTGTACTGACTAGTTTTGAGTTCTCTATACCGAATGTCTTCAATACTTCTTTGATATATTTTGATTGTGTGATATATATGCCTTCAATCTATTGTAATATTTGCAAGCCAAGAAAAAAATAAATCTCACCAAACATTAACATTTCAAATTCTTTCCTCATTTCATCACCAAATGATTTGCATAAGTTATCATGTCCTCCAAATATGATATCATCAACAAAAAATTCAGCAATAAGAATCTTGTCATCATTTTCACCTTTCAAATACAGATTGTTGTTATTACCTGTTCTAAAAAATCCAATAATGCTTAGATAGGAATGCATTCTTTCATACCATGCTCTTGGTGCTTGTTTCAATCCATATAATGCTTTGTGCAACTTACATACCATATTTCTTTGATTAGGATCAACAAAACCTTTAGGTTGTTCAATATAGACCTCTTCCTCAAGTATCCCATTTAGAAATGAAGATTTAACATCCATCTGATAAACTTTAAATTCTTTGTAAGCAGCATAAGCAAGCAATATTCTTACTCCTTCAAGTCAATCAACTGGTGCAAAAGTCTCACCATAATCAATACCTTCTTCTTGTGCATAACCTTTGCATACTAGTCTTACTTTATTCCTAGTGACATCTCCATTCTCATTCAATTTGTTTCTGAATATGCATTTGGTTCCAATCACATTCTTATCTTTCAGTCTTGGTACCAATGTCCATGTTTGATCATTTTTTTGTATTTTCTCAATCTCTTCTTTCATTACCTTGATCCATTCATCATTTTCCAATGCATCTCTAACAATTTTAGGCTCAAATTTACAAACTAAGCATGTGTTGTTTCTCAACTTACTTTGTGTCATCATTCATGTTCTTTTATCTCCAATTATTTGATTTTGTGGATGATGTCTCCTTATGTATATTACAAGTACATGTTTAGTTCTTTGTTCTTCAATGTGTTCTCCACTCAGTGCATGATCATGATCTTCATTGGTAATAGTTTATGGATTCTCAGTCTGTAAATATTGATGCTCGATAGCATTACCTTATTTCTCAATAATGCCAGGTTGTTGCTTAGGTAGAGTGTCAGGTTCCTCAATGTAAATAAATCTACCATAGTTTTCTTGTTCCTTTTTACTTTCTTCAACATTCTTCTCAACAAATTCATCAACTCTCACATTTTCACTTCCAATCATCTGCCTTATTCAAATATTTATAATTTTTTCTTTTAGTAGAATATCCAAGAAATATTCCCTCATCACCTTTTGAATCAAATTTCCCATTTCTATCATCTTTCAGAATGTAACATCTACTTCCAAATATTCTTAAATAACTCACATTAGGTGTGTATCCATACCATAATTCATAAGGTTTCTTGTTTGATTATTTCTTCAATTGAACTCGGTTCAGGGTGTAAACAACAATACTAACAACTTATCTCCAATACATGTATGCAACATCTTTTTCAATCATCAGTGTTCTAGCACAATCCATAATTGATCTATTTCTTCTTTTAGCAATTTCATTATGTTGGGGTGTCCTTAGTGTAGAAACATGTCTCTTAATTCCATGCTCATTACAAAACTTAGTGAACTCATCATAAATAAATTCACCACCTCTATCTGATCTTAGGCATTTCAGTTCTTTACCAGTCTCTTTTTCTACTTTTTCTTTATATCACTTAAGCATTTTGAAAGCTTCAGATTTTTCTTTCAAGAACATGACAGTTATCATTCTAGAGAAGTCATCAACAAACAAGATAAAATATTTTTCTCCATAATAGCTCTGAGTTCTCATAGGACCACACAAGTTAGTATGAACTAACTCCAGCATAGCATTAGATGAAAAGTGTTTGCTCTTAAAACTAGATTTTGACATTTTCCCCATTTGACATTGTTTGCACATAACATAGTCAGGTTTAGATATGACTAGTAAACCTCTAAATTTTCTTTTCTTACTGATTTTAACCATATTGTCAAAATTCACATGACGTAACTTTTTGTGTCATAACCATACATCTTCATTTTTAGCCAACGAACAAGAAGTTTCAGCATTGTCAAGATAGAATAAATTACCTTTTGATTGTTCACCAGTACCGACCAAGTTTCTAGTCTCATCATATATTTTCACCTTTGTTTTCTCAAATGCAACTTAGTGACCTATGCTATTCAGTTGTGCTACACTCAATATATTATAATTAAGTCTTCTCACTCAATATGAATTCTCACATCTGATCTTATTGTTAAATAATATAGACCCTTTTCCTTTCACTAGACAATGTGTATCATTTCCCATTTTCATAGATCTGCCATTATAATGTTCAAGATATTCAAATTTCTCTTCATCATCAGTCATATGATGTGTACAGCCACTATCAATAATCCAAGTATCATTCTTGCAAACTTTAGAAATAAGTGTTGTTTCAACATACCTTTCTTCTTCTTCAGAATCTTCTTTCAAAGCCACAAAAACCACTTCTATGTCTTCATTAGTGTCGATGTTGGTGTCATCAACATCATCCTCAACTAGGTAACATGCCTTCTTGCCTTTATCTTTGTCATCTCACTTATCTCTCTTAATATATTGTCAGTTTCCTCTATGATCTTGGTTATCTCTTCTGTCATACTTCCTTTCATTAGATCTTTCATTTGTTTTCCCATCTTCTTTCCAGTTAGGACATCTAACAACAATATGGTCAATCTCTTTACATTTAAAGAATACCAAATGTATTTTACCTCTATATCTTCCTTTACCTTTTTGTAATCTTCGATCCATTAATGCTTCAAGTTCATCCTCTTCATTTTCACTATAACTTTCATTTCTTATCCTATGTTTGTTGCTTGATTTACCAATTTTTAGAGATGTCATAAATGAAGATTCAACAGTAGGAACAATTCTATTGTCAAAGTTGTTCAAATCAAATGTAGTCAATCTATCGATTTACTATCAAGTGTAACATTATTACTAGGAGCTACTCTCAATTCATGAATTTTAGAAACACTAATAGCATAGGTAGGTAACAAGGTTCTAAGAATTTTAATTACCCCAGTGGCTTCATCAATAATTCCACCTTCTCCTTGAATAGTATTCATAACCTCCTTGACTTGGTTACTATACTAAGATATGTTATCACCTTCTTTCATTTTCATGTCATCAAACTTTCCTCTTAGACTTTCATCTTTATCCCTTAGCACGTTCACATCTCCTCCATGAACTAGTGAAATATTTTTCCACATCTGTATAGAAGTTGTACATGTCTTAACATCTTCAAATTTGACATCTAATAAGGAAGAAGTAATCTCTATCATCATAGCATTGTGTTCATTTCTTTCTCTCATCTGACCAATAATCAAAGGTCTAGTGGGTAAGATAAAATCATTTTCCAAGTAGTATATTGCAGACCACGAATTTTTGATCGATACAATTTCATTATGCTTTGCCATGTTGAGAAGTTGTCTTTGTTCAGCTTTGGCACCTCTCTCTTATAAATCTTGTGATATTTAACTTAAGTCCTTCAAACTTTTCTTCAAGCACTCTATGCTAGGATACCACTTGTTAGATAACTGAGATGGGGGGTGAATCAGTTAAGTCCAGTTATCCTACAGTCTCAAATACTTCATGATATATAAAGAAAATCTTTCAAACAATTTAACCAACTCAGTAATATATCAATTGTGCCTTTTTGTTCATCTATCAAATAGCAGTAAATTAACTAGTGTATTTATCGATCAATCCCGTTATAGTAATGTGTAAAGTAAAATAACAATTCACCACATTCATACACATATAACACTTTGATGTTTAATGTGGAAACCCTATTAGGGGAAAAACCACCTGGGACCGGTAACCCAAAATAATTTCACTCTTCTAAAGTGAGATCGGTTAAGAGCTAACCCTGTTAAAGGTTACAAAACACATTGTAAGGTGTGACCTCGTTAGAGGATTTATCACTAACAGTTCTCCCTTGACCAAACATTCACTATGGGAACAACAAGAAAATAATAAACATTTATTGAATGTCATATTGAAATATAAAGACTGTTAAGTCCCACTCGTTTTAAGAGATTTATCTATATAAATGGTTAGAATGTTACATAATGATCTGATTCAAATACAAATTGATTTGCATATTTTCATATCTATGCTAAGCTCAAAATACCTCTGGCCAATAATCTCAATTCAATCTCTTTTTTTCCTTCAACTCTATTCTACTCAGTAATTTCTTACTCTGACGCTCAGTGTTGTCAGAAGAATTGCTTAGTTTTGTCTTCATTAACCTGTTTGAATAGCTTTGCATGAATGCAATCTTCTCACATGTATTCTAGAATTTAATTTGAATCTCTTGTCTCCTTTTATAGACATAATAAACCATTTTATTTCCATCCATAGATTTTGCCTCTTAATCTTCACCATTGATTTTTCCGCTTTAACCTTCCTCAGCAGTTATGTCAGTAACATGTTTCAATCTCCTTGATTCAATCATCTTTGAATTTTGTCTATTATTTGATCATCATAACAAACATTATATTTTACCTCAGAATCATCATTAATTGTCCATCTCATCATCTTTAGTTGGCAGTCATTAGTTCCATTTATTTCTTTCACTTGGTAAATACCGCAATACGTTGGTGATAACTAACTCAGTTAACACTATACATTAGTATACACTACACTTTCTCAGTGTACATTGTTCCAACTCGGTGTATACTAAGTTCTTCATTTACCAATCACATAAACTTATTCAATCTTGATCTTTAATCCATAATAGAATCATGTAAAGTAATCAAATCACTAATATAACATCATAGACTCATCAATAAGTTACCCAATGAAAACCATATCCATATCTTTCTCATACATCTCATCTTCATGTAGATATATCATTCCTTCACCATTGTTTCCTTCTTAAGATGTTTGTAACCATTTTGAGAAGTATAGTCAAAACTAGTTGACATTAATGCCAATACATTAACTGATTTAATGTCTCACATATACCTTAATAGCTTGGTGATCATAAATCATTGTATTTTGAAGTCTATCAATCTCTCTTTTAAGATATTCAATCAATTTTAGTCTATTAGAAACTAGATTTATCCAAGGGCTATGACAAAGTGGTCTAGAGCTTCCTTGAAAAAATTCTTAGGGCTTTTGGCTTTGATTGCAGGGTGATTCAACTTGTTTCATAGTTGATCTCCTCTCCTTCCTTTTTGGTTATGTTGAATAGATCTCCTTCATCCTTCTTCAATTATTCAACAAGACTTAGGTAGGGAGATGTCATCTTCACTATCCAATTCATGATAATGGCTGAAATTATTTGTAGATATATCAGTAACCTGGTTCGCAAGGGTCTCTTACAAGGGTTAAGGCCCTCCTCTTCTAACTTGGTTTTCTCTCACCAATAGTTTGTGGATGATACCATATTCTTTGGGGCTGCTACTATTAAAGAGGCCAAATTTCTCAAGAATAATCTTGATGAGTATAGAAAGGCTTCAATTTACAACTGATTAATTGGGCTAAGAGTTATCTGGATTTCTTTAGCACTCTTCTGGAAAGACAACACTATATTTATGGTATTATAGGATGAAAGATATGTCAACTCTTGGCTTCTTATCTCTTTCTCACTCTCTAAAGGATAACCTCGGGGTTCCTTTTGGAATAGTCTAGTGGAAAGATTCTACAAGAAGCTAGCAGGGTGGAAAGGGTCTCTCTTGAGCCAAACTAGGAAAATCTAGTTACTGAAGGCTTCTCTTCAAAGTCTTCCAGTTTGTGCTTTTAGCCTATTTAAAATCCCTATAAAATTTACTATGATATATAAATAATCCAAAAGAACTTTCTATGGTCTGGAGTTGAGGGAAAGAAGAGAATGGCCTTGGTTTATTGGGAGAATGTTTGTAAACCTAAAAATTTGGGAGGCCTTGGCTTGAGAAATATAAGGACCCTCAACAAGTCCCTCCTTTCTAAGAAAATGTAGAGAACATTTAATTAGAAAGGGGAATGGAATTCAATTTGGAGAAGCAAGTACCTCTTTACTAACCCTTCTCTGGGAGAGATCCTAAAGTCATAGGAGATTCCTTTGGGATCCCAAATTTGGAACAATGTCCTTCAGACTTAGTCTACTACTATTATTGGTTATGAATGGCTAGTTGGGGATGGGAGAAAGGTTAAGTTTTAGGAAGATGTATGGATTATGGATGTTCTTATATGTGAAGTTTCCTCCTTAGCCCCTGTTGGTGCCCAAAAATGATACATTAGATTTGGCCAACTAATAGGTATGATGGTGATACACCACTTATACCTCTGCAATTTTGGCTCAATCAAGCCAAGGTTGGTAGGCCTAATTTCACTTTGAACTATCAAATTCACTATGATGCTCAACTGCGTACTCAAAACAAAGTTCCTCCAAAGGTGGTGAATGATCCTTTGAGGAAAGCAACAAATCTTCTGATATTTTTTACTCTATAAAACTTGACCAAAATGGATTATACTAAGGACTAAAAGTAATGCTTTTGAAATAATAATGTAATAATCTACAAACTATAGATGAACTTAATGTGACAATTTCCAATTAAAGATTAGATCAGCGTCTTCTAAGTATTTGGGTTATAGAGTCAAAACACTTTCAATCCTATGTACGATCAGAGATAGTTTTAAAAACTTACTTTAATAAGACAAGACTATCACTTCACAGGCTTCCACTTGACTTATAATTCAAATAAATCTATATAGATAATCTTATCAAATTTAACTCAAATTAAGAGACCAATAAAAACAAGAGAAGATACACAAATCTTTCAATTGATATTTAAACTATATATATTAATTTTGAATTACGATACTCAGGGAATTTAACACTATGAAACACTCTATTTAATAGAATATCTGAAAAACTAATTGAAAACATATAACTTATAACCACAAATAAAAATAAATGGCACTTATCTTTATTAATGTTGAAAAATTGGTACATAAGAGTTCATAGTTGTAGTTGTTTATGAAATTCTATTCTATCAAAATATATCTTGTATTATCGTGTCTCTACATTTTACATTATGTATATATGTGTGTTTGAGTGGCTTTCACACTTCTTTAGGGTGAAAATACACAACCCTTATTACAAATCATTTTGAAAAAAATAATAAACTAACTAAAAAATAACTACCTAACTTTCAGATTTGCATCTGGTCGAAAAACCAAAACACCTCTTGGAAAGCTAATATTTTTACTGGAGATAGGAAATTTGATTTCTTGAACTCGGGTATTTTTAGATTTTTAAAATTTGACCATCTTCATCCTCTATTGGCATCATCTTTGCATCAAGTCAAAATTCTAGCATTTGCTGAAGGCTTTGATTACAGAATTTTGATTGTTCCTGTCACAGAGCTTCCTTCCTTAATCTCTCAACTTTTTAATTGAAAATTAATATAATTTTTTCATCCTATTTCATGTACTCCATCATTAATTATTTTTCATGGAGTTTAAGAGGCCATTTTTTAGGGTTTTATCACTATATAGGACTCCAAATTTTGCGCAAAATTTAGAGCTCCAACAGCCCCCTTTGTGCAATGATGTAAAAAAAGGTTTGGTGATCTAGTTATTGATTATTGGAAATCTAATCATTGGTTGAATCTCTGATCTTAGCCCAAACCTCTTTCAACTGTAGAAAACTTTGAACTCCGGGAACTTAAGGATGAGGATTTATGACATGGAACTATGATAAGGCACCTCTATTGGCTCCAAATTTTTTGCTTCTATTATCCTTCTTCTATCCAAAACCCCTGATCTACCTCCTTGTTGGGCTACGACTTGGACTAAAGGCCTAACTCCTAAGTTTAACAAGGTTTTTTTTATTCTTCTCCAAAATAAAATTCTTACGATTGATAATATTTTCCACAAAGGGTTCTTCATCCCTAATAGATACTATATTTTCTTTGAGAATGAAGAATCTATCAACCATTTATCTATCCATTTCCCTTTTTCATCTCATTTTTGGTCAAATATCCTTCAAAGTTTAAAGCTCAACTAGGTCTTCCTTCAAACAATCCAAGATTTCTTCAAGGGTTTGAGTTGTCCCTATAGAAATAAGGCTATTAGATCCCTCTATAATTTATTTATCCCCCATGTTTTGTGGGATTTATGGAAGGAGAGAAACAATAAAATTTGCAGAGATAAAGTGGCTTCTCCCCATATTATATTTGAAAAGATATTCAGATCTATTAGAGAGAACTTACAAGTTTTGGGTAAGATTCAGACTCCTCTCAATCAATTTGAATAGAGGGTTTTGGACAACTGGAAGTTTTCCTCTTCCCCTTTGGTGAATAGTGTTTCTTCAAGGGATAATTGCAAGTGGATCCTTACTCCTCTTGGATGGGTTAAAATTAATCTCAATGGGGTAGGTAAAGGCAACCTTGGGCTTGATGGAGGAGGAGGACTCGTTAGAGATGAGAATGGTTTTTGTATTTCTTATATTTCTATCCCCTTAAGGACATAGGATAATCACCTTGTAGAAGCCATGAATACTTACCAATCTCTTCTTTTGGAGAAAAAATTGAATTTAACCAAACTATAGTTAGAAGGGGGTCCCAAAAATATCATAAACTATCTAAAGGGAATCACCACTCCTTCTTGGACAATTAAAAATATAATTAATATCTCCAAGGATATAATCAAAGCCTTTGAAACATGTCATATATCACACATTTATAGGGAGAGTAACACAAGTACTGACTGGGTGGCCAACATGGTTATTAATGTCAATGGTCTGATCAGATGGTACGAGGAGAGTGAATTTTCACACAAAGCAAAGGCACTGTTTGATTGTGATAGATTACATGGAAAGGAAAGTTCTTGGAATAATTAATAATTTGTACTCTTTTACAATTAAAAACATTAATGAGATGAAATGGAGTAGTGTAGTATGCATATGTAAGGCTAGAAGTGAGAGGAAGTGGCACACTTTCTAGGTGTTAAATTTCAATTTTACCCTCATTTGAGTTATTTTATTAGTGAAAGTGACACTTGTTAGATTCAGTATTTTCCTATTTTTTTATCATAGTGAGTGTGATAAGGAAGCTATGGGGGGTAACAAGAAACACTTGGAGCCACCTTCCTATCATCAGTGGAAGAAGAGATTGAAGGCTTGGAATTTTTTGGATGTGGGTAAAATTATGCCCTATATGGAGAGACTCCATGACTGTAACCCTATAATTACTAAAAATTTCAAGGAGTGGAGAGATGTTAAAATGAATATTGGCAGTTGGAGCATCAAAATTGATGAGAACACTATTGAAAAAATCATAGGGATTCCACTAGAGGGAATAAGTACTACAAAGATAGAAGAGTGTCTGAGGCTGTGGTCAAAAGGTTTCTTAAGGAAGATAAGGAAAAAGAGAAGCTGGTTAAGACCAAAAAGAATTATCACTCTCCAAATTCCATTAACAAAATATGCATAATTGTGTTGGTTGTTTTCATCCAGTATATCTCATTAGATGGGAGATATTCCAGAGTCCATGACCACCATTTTGTCTTGCTTAATCACATATGCCATGGTGATAAAATTTCTTTACCCTATTATCTTCTCATTTCAATGAATGCTATTATCAAAGAGGCTAGTGATAATCCTGAGGGTAATTATGTTTTTCATTAAGGGATAATGTTTTTAATTTATAAACATTTAAAGGCTACATAGATTGAAAGACCCATAGCGAGCTATTTTGACTCTGGTGAGGATTCTCCATATAAAGAGGATGATGATGATGAGTACTCTAATACAGAGGTGGAGGAAGATATGGAGTCTCCTTCTCCCAAATGCTCCCCTTTGAGCTTGGAGAAGCAAAAGGGTAAGGATACCTCAGGCACCCAGAAATAGAAAGGTAAAGAGGCTAAGTCTACTTCCCATTCCAATCAAGATGGTGTTCTCTAGACTTCTATCAAGGAGGACAACTTGGATGGCCTTGATACTAATTTCGAAGGTATTTTGTCTCCCCCATGGAAGAGGTCAAAGAAGATGGAGCCCCCTACCTTGGTCAAGAGAAAAGATTTGGCTTTCCCTCATCCCACTGACATTGCCAGAGAGAATAAAAAAGTTAAGAAGCCTGCCTCCTCTGAGCTTGAAGAGATCAATAAAGGCAACCTTGATAACATCATGGGTATGACTAGGGATGGGGTTATGAATTTCTAAAAACTATTTAATTGGATGAATAAGGAAGTTAAGGAAACTAGAAATGTTCATAAGGGTTTCAAAAAAAAATTGAATGTTTTTTAAACCATTGGTCTAGGAAAGGATTCATCCCTTTTTGGTAGCATTAAGGATCCCTCCAAAACTATTACTAATGTTGAGGCCCTGGTTAATACCTACGATGTTAGGTTTGATCAAGTTAAGGAAAAAATGAAGGGTATGGAAACTAAATTACTCAATATGGAGAGTTTGAAGGATGTTTCTATTCAGAGCCACAACATTCTCAAGAGCTCAACTGAGAATATATGCACCATGTTTTACAAGCTTAACCAAATTGAGATAGAGAATGTTGATGATCAAGGTGAAGATAGAGACAATAGTCCTAAGAACCCATCTGTTGGCCCTGGGAGGAGGACCCAGGATGTTAATAAGAAGATGAGGTTCAAGAAGGGGGTTCAAGAAGATGAGGTTCTCCAGGCCATAGTTGATACTATGGATTCTATGGAGTTAAAAAATTTTGATGTCTTGAAAAAATTTTCCTAGTTGTCTTTACTGCTAGTTCTTTTTTGTGTCTTTGTGTTGTCCTTTTTCTTCTCATTGGCTATGTTGTCTTCTACTATCTGTCTTATTTTTTGTGCTTTCTCTAATGTTTCTTCTGTGAGATTTAATGTCATGTCTCTAATAATATTTTTGTAAAGGGTTTTGGGGTCCCTTCAAAACCTACTTTTCACATAGGCAAAAACATCTGAGGCGATGGAACCTACATGCGAAAGAGTGAAGATTAGGGATTTTTATTTTAAAAGAAAACTAAAACATTTAATCAAGGAAAAGGTAAAATGAGAGGACTCAAGATGTGATGCCAGATGAAAGGGGAAAACATTAAGTGATAATCCATAGATAAGAACACAAGAAATGTTATCCAAAGGATGTTAGAATATAACTTCTAAAATAAACCAACCGGAATGGACAACCAATATCCATAGAGGAAAGGTGAACATGAAGAATGGAAAGCAAGTGACTGCATTTGATCTTGGCTTTGTAATGAAACTTAACATTTGATGTAATCACCTAAAATTGGTCTACTAGAACTTGAGACCCCCCCTCTTGATCAAACTATCTCGTTGTTAAGCATCATTGTGCAAAGTAACCCTTAAAATACCCTTTGCATAATTAAATCAAAAATCTTATATCAAGCTTATACTATGGTCTAACTTCTAGAGCTTGCGTATTTATTTAATTGCTAAAACCTTACTTTAATATAAATTTTCTACACTTTTATTAAAAGAACACATTCACATGTGTGTATACTTAATCTTGATTAATTATCATTTAAAAGGGATTTGTGCTTTCAAATGCTATTTTGTCTTATCTTACCTAATATTTCCATTTTGCCTCTTAATAATCACCACTCATTTATACCTAACCTTGCATCTCCTTGCATCTTCTTTTGCCTCTTCATCTCATTTGCTCATTCTTTTGCCTCTTAATCTCCACCCTTCATCCTTGAGGCAATTCCTTTAAAAGGAAGCTCTTCCCTTGCTCAAGGGTCCTCCTAGCTCTAATCTTAATCTTAGAATCTTGTTATCTTAAGCATCTTTTATTTTAGCTTTCTTTCAATCTTGTGATTTCTATTCTTAGCTTAGCTTCATTCCTAGCTTAATATTGCATTTCTAATCTAGTTTATTTCTTACATTGTTCTTGCATCTCATTCTTAGATTACTAATTGCTTGCATACATTCTTAGCTTAATCTCTCATTATTATCTTGCATTCTTAGCTTCTTAGCTTCATCTCTTGCACTTTAAATCTTTCATTTTGGATTAGTCAAGTCACTAATCCTTCATGCCAATTTGATGAGCATCATGAGAAGGATTAAACTCACTTCAACTAGGAAGCTATGAGCTACTTCTTGGATATCCTCCTCCATGGAGTTTTCCCAAGAGTAATGGTTCATAGAAGTGTGTCACACTTTTGATCACACATCTTTGGCACCCACCATGGGGCAAAGCATCCATTTTTGGCTCCATTCCTTGTGCTTTCAATTTCTTGTTGTCATACGTTCAGATATTTTATTTTTATAGGCTAAAAGAACGTACGACATTTCTTATAATACTTGGGTGATACTTCATTATACTATTGTGTGAAATTTCATATCTATTAAAGTGTCATTTTTACATATAGAGAAGTGTCATATGGCCTTATTAGGAAATATCCCACTGCCTTTATAAGATATGTCACATCAGTCTGGAATGTCGCATAGCTTTTGTGAGGTTTGTCGTACGATTTTTTGACAGACTGATTAACTGTCACCGATAATTTATCTATATCACAGTCTGAACTTTGGCTAAGATTGCTTGATTTTTCTGGCATTTTCTAATTATCCAATCTTCTAACAGTGGCTAATAAATGATATTGCAGGGTTATCACTTCATTTTTCATGCTTTTTATGATATAACTTATGGTTTTGTAGGGCTGACCTATTGAAAGAGTTTAATATCTTCGTGCCTACTAACATTTTGTGATGTAGGATTTCCTTGTCAAAGGCTCTATCTTGAAAAATACTAATGCTTTGTCTTGTAGGTTTCCTTGGAGATAAAAATAAACCATGTATTTTATTTCATTTAAATTCTAGGCACCTAGCATAACTAGAAAGCTTATTGTTTTGTGATTGGTTGAGTACTCAGAGAGTATGCTCTTTTCCTCTTAGAAAATTAGAAATATAGACCTACTTAGTTAGTCACTTGAAATTTTTCTTGGGTAAATGAACATTTTCTTGATGTGTTTGGGAGAAACTATTGAGTAGGAGAATATGCTCTTTTCCCTATGGGAAAATCAGAAATCCAGACCTCCACTAGCTATCCATCTTTATTTTCTTGCATTTACCTTTAGAAGGCCTGCCAAGAGAGAAATCTTTTGGGAATGACCCAAGTGGGGAACAAGAAAAGCTAGCTACTCTACCTCACTATAATCAAATGTTAGGGATTGACATATTTGAACAATACAAGAATAAAAAGTTATATGCAGAAACAAAAGAAGAAAACAATCTGAACATAGATAACACATAGATTTAACATGGTTCAACCAAAACCTAGGCTACATACACCTACATAGATGTCAAACATTTCTTATTATCCTTCAAAATTTTACACCAACATTACAATGCATTATGCATCTCAACCGCTTATAACATGTGTTTTAGGGTAAACTCTAAAATCTGCCATTTTAGGGTTTTACAATTTTGGTTTTCATTTTCTTGAAAAAACATGTAACTACATGATCAACACGTAATCAATAGTATCAACACCCATACATTCACCACAATATCAAAATAAAAAGCTTCTTTCAATCCAAAAAGAGAGAAGGCATGGTTTCTTTCTTGTAGGGCAAAAGGTCTAAATTCCTCTTACATAACTACAAGGGGTGCCATCAACAAAGGCCCTTACTAAAAGCTCCAGGACTTAGAGGCTATCATTTTGGTCGTGTTGTTTCCTTTGTGCAAGGATTGATCCAAGTGGACTTAACCCAGATCACCTCAAGATACTCACCATATGTACTCCCTTAGATGCAAATCCATGACAAAGCCAACATCACTTGTGTGAGATGAAGGGTTACCAAGTTGTGGGAAAAGGTTGAAACACTACCCTTTGACCTTAGGTAGCTTGCTTGGTGTGTCTTCTTATGCTAAGACTTGTGGAAACATTTGTTGAACATACACATGATACATTTGGTATATTTGATACCTTACTAAGACTTCACATATGCTTTTATCCACAAGGTTGCTTTGTCCCTTGTTGGATTGTCTTGAGACTATTTCTTGCTCACATTACATGTTTTCAAAACATATCTTGTCTAGGGAATGCTTCAAATGTATCAATCACCTTGCAATATTTTGGACTTAAATTATTGTACTAAGCTTAAACTTTGTCAAAATTCCTTCTCCATTGCTATCCTTAACCCATCTTGCTATTTGGTACATTCTATCATGTTAGGAATTATCCCTAGCCAAAAAAGATTACTTTGATCACTTGAATACATACTTTTCTAGTAGAATGCTCACTTTTTCACCATCTCTTTAATCAACTCTATTGGATTCTCTATCTAATCTCTTGCTTGTTCACAAGTGTTGTACATAGGAATCTCCCCGCAGCTTGGACACCTTGTGGAAAGTTAGCTTTTCTCTATCTCTCTTTATACTATTACACTTTGGAAAAGAAAACATCTTTACTTACCTATCTTGAACATCAAGTCATCATAAGACAACCTATTTGGCTTTTGACAACTTTTTTTCATGTCTGTCATAACTAAATCTCAGACCTGTGAGGAAAAACAACCCAAAGCTATCTTTGATGGCTCAAATAAAGGTCTTGTACCTTGGGGTTTGAAACCCTTTTCTAACATCTCTAGTGAATCTCCTCTATCGTCTCCTAAGTTGCCACATAGTGTTTCTTACACTCCAACCATGGATGAACAAAGTAAAAGGATTAGAGAGTTCCTAAAACAACTTGGTGATAAATACTTTGGACAAGAAAATCAAGAATGTCCTAACTCTAGACATGGTTCTCAAAAAGGATCACATGGCTCAAGAGGCAGATAATGAAATAACTGAGGAAGATATCTTACAATTTCAACAAGATGAACGCCTAACAAAACTCATGAAGTTGGCCTTGAGTCAAAACAAGGACCAATACATCTTGTACTTTACCTCTCAAGGAGTTAAATTACCTCACAACTTTGACATTGATAACCTAATGAAAAAGGAAGAACCATCTAAAATGGAAATCTTGAGGAAATGGATGGAAGATATGATGAAACATATGCAACGCTTGGAAATAGAGAAAGAACAACCAAGCACGTTGTTGGTTCCTTAAACTAGACTTTATGCTTTCAAAAGAAACCTATACATCTATAGATTTATAGGAGGGGTTAGATCCAAATATGATCTCTAGGATGACTGGACCACCTATAGGGACAAGACTACCCTCTGCACTTTTGGCTCTGCAAAATCAAGGAGGGTGTTCCTAATCCAGTAAAAAAAAACTTACTTCACTAATTACTGATTGGATTTTAACACAACAGATGGATGGTAAGAAAATGCTAAATGAGAACCACTCATTCATTAATTTTCCATTACCATAAGATGAATCAAAACATGTAGGTCTTAAAAAATTCTAAGATTTTGATTGATTTATAATAAACTTTTTAGGAATACAGCAAGACTCTATCAAGCAATTATCCTTATAAAGTAGCTACACTGTTGGCCAATGCCTTATCCATTGGGTGACATCTTTACTGCAATATGAAATAACTCAAACAATATAATGAACCTTGATGAAATATATCCTTAGAAAATACTAACACCCTATGGTGCTTCTGATCAAAGGACTCCTGAATTCACACTTCTTATTGATATCCTTATGCAATCTAAAAAAAGTTAATGTTGTATCTAGAGCTTATTTAATTTGACCTTTAGATAAAAGATAAAGAATATAAACACTTACATAGAAATAATCCATGCAATGAATCATACAATTCATAACTCAAAGGAAAAGCACACAAAGGAGAGATATAAACTCAAAAATTTATCAAACTTGCTATATTATTTCTGTATACACAATGCTTAAACATGAAAACCAATTGAATATCTTACTGAAATAGTAACGCCTGCTATTTTATGAAAATGTTTGGCCTTAATACAATCTACTATATCCTAGACTTAGAAACTTGTCAAACAGATGCTCAAGTTCTGATCCTTACAAATTGATCTTGGAAATCCTTTTATAGGAACAAGGATGGAAAACAA
Source organism: Chamaecyparis obtusa (assembly GCA_027943335.1). NCBI lineage: Eukaryota > Viridiplantae > Streptophyta > Pinopsida > Cupressales > Cupressaceae > Chamaecyparis > Chamaecyparis obtusa. The sequence continues at coordinate 1,393,147 of BSBK01004417.1, forward strand.
GCTTCAAATCAGTTAGGTCAAACAATTAGGTTATTCAAATGAGACCAATGACCTAAATCCCTCAAAGCTATCACTTGTTTGCAGTCTTCAAAAATGGAGGTTAAATTGGGCACCAAGTCTCCTGCAGTAGTTTCCTGAAATAGCTCTCAACTCTGCCAAATGTTGTTAAAAAGTCTTAATCGGCTTTTCCTATTTGAACAAACCAAACCCTCAGCCACTTTTCTCAAAGTATCAATCCTTTGCATTCAATTGATATTTCCTTTTTTAAGTAACAACTCTGACCTGGGTGGCACATTAATATTCTTGTTCATTAATCTTTCTCTACAACTATTTAAAAAATTGAACAAAACTTGTCGCTTCTAGTTCACTGACTCAAACCCTGGCAAAAGAAACCCTTAATCAGTTTAAAAATTCTAGCTTAGTAGCTAACTGATCCAAGTTTAAAAACATGGTCGTCGATCTTGATTATTCTTGGAAGATCGGGTAGTTATCAAATTCTTACAACAATCGCTTAGTCTTTGAAAAGTCATCAGGCCACATCATCTATCCCAGCAACCAATCAAGAAAGAACACATTAGCTATATCCGACATACGGACACACCACTTTGACCTTAGAAAACCTTTTAACCCAACTCATCTAGTGATCACATGACTAAAGCAAGTCTCCAAGTCCCTCAATACTTTTCTTAACCATGATCTGATCTAGAGATCACGAGACTGAAGAAAGTCTCCTGATCACTGAATGATTTTCTTAACCCCGATTACATCATGAGAACATGTGACAAAGGCAATCTCCAAGTCACTGGATAAAAGCTCAACCATGGGTTAAAACATGTCACTAAATGTTGGCCATTAGATCCTTGCCTTGAAGGAATAAAATCAACAGTAGTTGCACCATCTCCTAATATTAACATTGACTTTGACTTTCTCATGAGATCAAGCGACTGAAGGGATATAATATTGCTTCATGATGAAGGGTGCTCCCCTTAATACCACAAACACATAACAGAAATAGAGAAACAACAACAATATGCAAGAACAGAAAATTGGCTTCTTATTATCTCCACAAATGTGGAATTACAAACTTTCAGAATTACAATATGCAAAGCCACATGGGCATTCCCTTACAATATTCTGTAGGACAAAGCCTCGAATCAATACCCAGATCTACTACCCAGAACTATTCTGAACTGCCTAAGACAATAATACAGCCTTCCTTATATAGGCAACTTTCCACCGCCTGGGAAGGTTCCAGAATTTTAGCCAATAAGGCCGACCAAACTTAGAATTATTTTTTTATTTTACATTTCATTACATCATAGTTGGCTCAAAATAAATTTTGAAACCCGAACAGAAATTTTGAAGAAAAATCATTTTCTGCCATTTCAGGTGACCCAACTTCCGAAGACCATAAGTCATCACCAGTTGACCCGATTGACTATTGTAACCCCATTTCGGAAAGGGCGCGAGGAGCTCTACAACGCCTGAATCAAGCAAGCTTCATTCAGCCCAAAATTTGACCTCATCCAGGGCCTCTAAAGCCTTCAAAACTGAGTTCGAAGTTTCTGTACCCTGCTGCCAATACCGAAAATCTTCAATATCTTCCAATATACACTTGATCTGGCAATGAAACTTTACTGGCAGACTTATATGACCAAAATGAACCTCCAAGAAAGAAATCAGATCATTCTGAGCACATACAAAAATTACCAAAAATAGTAACTTTCCATAAATAGCAGCTCTGCACAAAATAGCCCTTATTGAATACAAAAATAGAAATATTTTTGGGTGATGCAAGATTGCTCTTACACCCAGGATGCTCCTGCATCAGACACCTGGGGTAATTTGAGAAGTGACCCTGTCACGACTCAGGTGTGCAGAGGAAAACCAAGACGGCTAATCTCCTCCTTTGTCAGCCATGATGAATCTTCAACAGGTCGTCCTTTCCACTTGACCAGATATTCTTCATATATCCTGTTCCTTGTGCTTCTGCCAATACGACTGTCCAGTATATCTTCGATCTCCTTAGTGTCTGAACTAGTTGCTGGAATACTCCACTGTGCTGCTGTGATCTCATCTTCAACACCTCCTTCATGATACTCTGTCAGGTCTGAAATGTTAAACACTGGTGAAATATTTAGCTCAGTAGGCAATTCTACCTCATATGCGTTTCCTGAATCATGTTTCTTCAGTATCCTACATGGTCCAAACTTCTTCATTTTCAGCTTGTTATATGTACCAACTGGAAACTGCTCCTTCCGCAAATGAACCATGACTTCATCACCAACTTGAAATTCCTTATACCTCCTTTTCTCATCCGCCTTAGCCTTATACTGTGCGTTCATCTTGGTAATATGCTTCCTCACCTCCTCATGGATGTTCTTCAAGTGTTCTGCAAAATCCTCAGCTTCAGCACTACCTATTTCTCCTTTATCTATCTTCCTCAATTCAGATGCATTTCTTGGACTACTTCCATATACAATCTGGAATGGTGATTTACCAGTGCTCCTGTTGACAGAATTATTGTATGCAAATTCTGCCTGTGCTAAAATCAAATCCCATCTTGTTGGCTTATCTCCAACCAAACATCTCAGCAAATTTCTCAAACTCCTATTCACCACCTCTGTTTGTCCATCAGTCTGTGGATGATGTGATGAACTGAACTTCAAATCTGTCTTTAACTTCTTCCACAATGTATGCCAGAAATATCCAACAAACTTAGTGTCCCGATCTGAAACTATGGTCTTTGGCAAACCATGAAGTCTCACTACTTCTCTGAAAAACAATTCTGCTACATGAACAGCATCATTAGTCTTCTTGCAGGGAATGAAATGTGCCATCTTTGAAAATCTGTCAACTAACACAAAAATTGAATCGTGTCCCCGCTGTGTCCTCGGTAAACCAAGAACAAAGTCCATACTGATATCCTCCCAAGGCTTCTCTGGTATAGGTAATGGCTGATACAACCCTGTATTCTACTTCACTCCTTTCGCCATCTGACATACTCTGCAACTCTGTACAAACTTCTTCACATCTTGCTGCAATTGTGGCCAATAATAATTCTCACCAACCAAAGCAAGGGTTTTATCATGACCAAAGTGTCCAGCCAATCCTCCACTATGCTTCTCCTTGATGAGATTCTCCCTCATAGAACTTCGTGGAATGCACAACTGACTCCCTCTGAATAGCATATCATCTTGGATGATGAAATCCAACCATTTCGTCCTGTCTAGAGTAACAGGTTCTTTACAAGCTTTCCAAGCTTCACCAAAATCAGGATCCTCTGGATACAAATTCTTGAGCTCCTTGAACCCAACCACTTCAATCTGCATTTCTGTCAGCAGTAGTTGCCTTCTGCTAAGAGCATCTGCAACCCTATTAGACTTTCCACTCCTGTGTTTCAAAACAAATGTATAACTCTGCAAAAATTCAACCCATTTCAAATGCCTTTGATTCAACTTTCCTTGACTATTCAAATATTGCAAAGCTTGATGATCAGTATACAAAACAAACTCCTTAGGAAGCAAATAGTGTCTCCACTTCTTTAATGCTTGAACTATAGCATAAAATTCCTGATCATAAACAGAATATTTTCTCTTGGCATCATTCAACTTCTCACTGAAATAAGTAATAGGTTTACCTTCTTGGCTCATAACAGCTCCTATTGCAGTACCACTAGCATCACAATCTACTTGAAACACCTTATTAAAATTTGGAAGTGCTAAAACAGGTTGTTCTGTAACTTTTTGTTTCAACAATTGAAAACTCTTTTCTGCCCCATTAGTCCACTTAAACTCTTTTCTATCCCCTCTCATTGTTTCAGTCAAGGGTCCACAAATACTGCTAAAATTTCTGATAAACTTTCTGTAAAAGCTAGCTAGACCATGAAAAGATCTTACCTCAGTAGCATTCCTTGGAGTAGGCCATTCAAGGATAGCCTGTACCTTCTCTGGGTCCATTTTTAGACCTTCTCCTGAAACTACAAACCCCAAATACACCAACTCTTTCTTCACAAAACTGCACTTCTTCAAATTAATCAACAATTTCTCTTCTCTCAGCTTCTCAAATGCCATACGAATATGCATCATATGCTCCTCCAATGTCTTACTAAAGATCAGAATATCATCTAGGTAAACAATGACAAACTTACCTAGAAATTCTTTCAGAACCTCGTTCATGAGCCGCATGAAAGTGCTCGGTGCATTGGTTAGCACAAAAGGCATGACTAACCACTCATACAGTCCTTCCTTTGTCTTGAAGGCAGTCTTCCATTCATCTCCTTCTCTGATCCGAATCTGATGATATCCACTTTTCAGATCTATCTTTGAAAAATACACAGCTCCACTCAAACAGTCCATAATATCATCCATTCGTGGCAATGGAAACCTGTACTTGATTATGATCTTGTTTATTGCCCTAGAATCTGTACACATCCTCCACTCTCCATTCTTCTTTGGTGCTAATACCGCTGGTACAGCACAGGGACTCAGACTCTCACGGATCAATCCTTTCTGTAGCAGTTCATGTACTTGTCTGTTCAACTCCTCACTTTCTGCAGGTGTCATTCTGTGTGCTGCCTTATTCGGCAAACTCGCTCCTGGGATCAAATCCATTTGATGACTGATCTTCCTCACTGGTGGTAATCCATCAGGCACGTTATCGGATACAATATCCTGAAACTCATTCAACAAATATGCAACTTCTACAGGAACATCTTCTACTTCCTCTTTACCAGCTTTTGGAATTAAAGCAAAACATACATGCTCATGCCTCATACCATCTAGGAAATTTCTTCCATCGACAAAATTTATCATTGCATTACCACATACCTTTTCTTCAGTCTCCTTCAATGGTTTTAGCTTATGTCGCACTCCATCCTTTGTCAGGGAATAGGTATTCGCACGACCATCATGTACAGCACATCTGTCAAACTGCCATGGTCTACCCAACAACATATGACATGCATCCATAGATATGATATCACACAATACCTCATCTTGGTATCCGCCAATCTTGAACTTCACCAGGCATTGTTCATTGACCATGACCTTGTGGTCATCCTGTACCCAGGCAATCCGATATGGATGTGGGTGTTTCTTTCTCTTGAGCTTCAACTTTGTCACCATCTCTTCTGACACCAAATTGTCAGTGCTTCCACTATCGATAATCACATCACAACATTTACCTTCACACTTGCACCTGGTGCGAAACAAGCTCCTCCTTTGCTCAGGTTCATTCTCACCACTCAACAGGACTCTTCTGTTAATCAACATTTCTCCTCTTTCAGCATCTTCAGAATTTGATGATCTGGCATCTTCATCTACGTGTGCAATTCTGGCCTGGCTTTCATTTCTCCTGTCTGTTCTGCCTTGGCGCTGAGGACATTCAAATGCCCTATGACCTTCTTCTCCACAGTGAAAACATGTTCCACGAAAGCCACCTCTTCCAGATCCTTGTCCTCTTCCTCTTCCTCTTTGATCTCTATTATTCTGATCATGGAAGCGATTGGAATTATTTCCTCGCTGATTCTGACTGCTACTAGCCTCATCCTTCTTTTTCAGATCTTCATTTCGGCCACCATATGACCGTCCACCAGATCGTCCACCGCGACCTCTTCCATTTTGTCTGCTCTCAAACTTCTTGTTCAGCTTTTCCTCTACTTTTAGGGCAAACTGGTATGCCTCCTCAATACTGTTCATTCGAACCAGATTCAGCTCCTCCTGAATGCTTGGCCTTAACCCATTAAGCTATCGGGCAACTTTCTCCTTATCAGCTTCTGCATGGCCTGTTCTGATGAGAAGTCGATAGAACTCCTCTGTATACTCTGAACAGATCTTCCTGCTTGCTTCAAACTTTGCATTTTCTTGAGTAGATCAAGCTCATAATCAACAGGAATGAACTGTCGCTTCAATTTATCCACCATCCGATCCCATCTTGTGATTTTATCTTTCCCTCTTCTATTTCGCTCCAATTGAATTTCTTGCCACCAGATCTTCGCATGACCTTTCAGTCTGGCCTTCGCAAATTTGACCCTATCAGGATCCTCAACATCTTCATACTCAAAATATTCCTCACATTCATTGATCCAGTCGATCAATTCCTCTGGGTTAAGATTTCCAGAAAATGTAGGAACCTCAATCTTAGGTCTTTTCCCAATCTTGGAAATCGCCCGAAAAAGTCTTTCTTCCTCATGGTTCACAATTTCAACTTCTCCTTCTTGATATTCTTCTTCGGCTTCATCCTCGCTTTCGTCTCTGACATTAAGATTCATTCCTCTGCGAATCTTTCTTGCAATGCTCGCACTTGTCTCTGCAGCTCTCTAACCTCAGGTGTTACAACACCAGCTCTTCCGCCACGTTCCCTTCGTGGAGGCATTTTCGCGATGCACGCTGAAACCCTAGCCACGGTCCTAGTGCAAACTGCCTCACAGTCGGTGATCTGTTTACACACTCAAGAACTCCTGCTCTGATACCACTTGATGAAGGGTGCTCCCCTTAATACCACAAACACATAACAGAAATAGAGAAATAACAACAATATGCAAGAACAGAAAATTGGCTTCTTATTATCTCCACAAATGTGGAATTACAAACTTTCAGAATTACAATATGCAAAGCCGCATGGGCATTCCCTTACAATATTCTGTAGGACAAAGCCTCGAATCAATACCCAGATCTACTACCCAGAACTATTCTGAACTGCCTAAGACAATAATACAGCCTTCCTTATATAGGCAACTTTCCACCGCCTGGGAAGGTTCCAGAATTTTAGCCAATAAGGCCGACCAAACTTAGAATTATTTTTTTATTTTACATTTCATTACATCATAGTCGGCTCAAAATAAATTTTGAAACCCGAACAGAAATTTTGAAGAAAAATCATTTTCCGCCATTTCAGGTGACCCAACTTCCGAAGACCATAAGTCATCACCAGTTGACCCGATTGACTATTGTAACCCCATTTCGGAAAGGGCGCGAGGAGCTCTACAACGCTTGAATCAAGCAAGCTTCATTCAGCCCAAAATTCAACCTCATCCGGGGCCTCTAAAGCCTTCAAAACTGAGTTCGAAGTTTCTGTACCCTGCTGCCAATACCGAAAATCTTCAATATCTTCCAATATACACTTGATCTGGCAATGAAACTTTACTGGCAGACTTATATGACCAAAATGAACCTCCAAGAAAGAAATCAGATCATTCTGAGCACATACAAAAATTACCAAAAATAGTAACTTTCCATAAATAGCAGCTCTGCACAAAATAGCCCTTATTGAATACAAAAATAGAAATATTTTTGGGTGATGCAAGATTGCTCTTACACCCAGGATGCTCCTGCATCACTTCATCACATGTGGAGATTTTGCAACTAAAAGGAAAATAGACCACCCATGGAATCATTGAATGTTAGGCCACTAACCGCTGAAATCAAGAGATTACATGACCAATGCATTCACCCAATCACTAAATAAAAAGACTAGCTACCTGGGGATTAGGAGAACATGCAACTACCTTAATCGCTAGATCATTGATTCCTTCATGATGTTAACCTTTGATTTAACCCAGGCATATCTAGAGATCATGTGACAAAGGACTTCACCAAATCTCATAACACTTTGATTAACCCTGGTTTCATCTAGACAATGAGTGACTAAGACAATCTCTAAGTCATGAGAACATTTCTTAACCTTGGGTTAAAACTGGAGAATAAGCGACTGAGCTTATCTAGAGATCTAGCGACTAAAAGAAAGTCTCATAATCACAAAATACTTGTTTAATTTTCAAACTTTTCTAGAGATCATGTGACTGAAGGAAAGTCTCTGAGTCGCTTAATAAAAGAGAATATTCTTATGCCTTAAAGAGATTGGGCGACTAAGGGTTTCGGGATGTCGCTTAAAAAAAGGGAATATGCAGGATTTCTGAGGAGAGTAAGCGACTAAATGAAATGATAAAGGCACATGTTTTAAAAGGATTTTAAGTGATCCAAAAAGTTAATGGAGAAATAGAAAAACCTAGGGTTTATTTTACTTTAGACAAATTCATGGAAACCCTAGGACATTAAAAAAAAGGCTTATTTCTCAAACCTTGAAGCTTAAAAATCTCATTGGTTTTTGCACTTGAGGACATGTGATTTAAACTGAAGCTTGGACACACCATGAACTGTCTCAAGCTAAGGGCACAGGCCATGAAACATTACACATTTTTCTCATAGATTGAAATAATTTTGCAATCACGGCATGACAATATCACAAATTTTTGCAGGGATAGACCATTTTCATTGGATTTTAGCTATGACAAGAAAATGGACTAACAGTGGCTTTGTCTAGGAATGTATGCCTCTTGCAAGCATGACAAGGACTTAGAATTTATGGGATAAGCAGACCATCTACTGAAACAAACTACCCTACATACACAACTTGAAAATAAACACACAGCAAGGAAAGAAACCTAACCTATTATTGATGGATAATGAGAGTACCTTTATGAGAAGTACAATTTGAGAAATTTTGCATGAACTAGAAATCCCAAAACATTTCCAACCAGATCTTTCAAGATGTAGGAATCAAGTCCCCATTTGATGTCAACAAGATATGGTCCCAGCCAAATTGGATCAAATTTATTGTGCTTGCCCTTATCTTCCAACTTGACATTCCACATCAAGACCAAGTTATTTGTGTTAAAATCTCTGACTATGGTTTTATTTTCTTACAAATTCTTGTACTAGAGCTAAGATCTTATATTTTTATCATGAGCCTCCCTTCTTGATTCATCCAATTGTATCAGATCCTCCAATCTAATCTTCATCTCATTGTCTAGATCATCATCATATAATTGGATTAACTTATACCTCTGTAGCAAGTTATTATGTGGTAACCTGGCATCAATACCATACACTAAGTCAAAAGGAGCACATCCAATGGTCTTTTTGATGGTTACTCTATCAGCACACAAAGCTAACTACAACTTGGAATCCCATGCCCTTTTGTTTGTGTCAAGGACTCTTTTCAAAATCTTTCTCAAACTTTTATTACTTGATTATGCTTAACCATTACCTTGAGGGTGATAAGGGGCCGAGTATGAAATTTGGATTCCATATTGCTGACAAAAAACATTAAACTCTTCAGACCTAAAACACATAGCATTGTCTGCTATTATAACTTCAGGGCATCCAAACCTTGTCAACGAATTATGCCTCATAAAGTCAGTGACCACCTTGCTAGTAGCTCTTTTAGTGGGAATTGCTTCCACCCACTTAATGAAGTAGTCTTTGGCAACTAGGATCCATGAATGTCCCCCACTTGACTTGTTCAGAATCTCTCTAATGAAATCCATACCCCATTTTTGAAAAGGGGCCTCAACTGTCACAGGGCTTAAAGGAAAGTTTCCACTGAACTTCAATTTTATAGTAAATCTTTGGCAAGCATCACACTTTTTTACAAATGAATGTGCATCTTTGAAAATAATGGGCCACCAAAAACCAGACCTCAATATCTTATGTGCAATAGCCTTAGCCATGTAATGGCCACCACATACACCTTCATGTATTGCTTACAACAAATTCTCAGCCTTCTGGTGGTCAACACATTTTAGCAAGACACCTTCATTTCTTCTCCACCATAATTCACCCTTGGAAATCACATACCTCAAAGCATGCAATTCCACAGTCCTCTTTTTATTGTCATCCATTTTAGGAGGAAGAAACATTCTCTACAAGTATCCAACAATATCTTTATACCAATCATAGCAGTCCAAATCACAAATATATGGCCTTTGTTCTTCTTCAAGAGCATTTATATGGTTAGCATCTAAATTTCTTTGAGCCATGAGTTTTGCTAACCCTGGTCCTCTTGCTAGTTTTGTGATTTGAATGTCAATGTTGAACTCTTGAATCCTATTAATCCATCTACATCTTCTTCCTGATACTTCTTGTTGTACTAAAATGTCTTTCACAGCAGCACTAGGCACATATACAACTATAGTTTCTCAAACTAAGTAGCATCTAAAAATTTTAATAGCTTTAACTAGTGCATAGACCTATTTCTTATTTATATCATATTTTAACTCAGTTGCTTGCAAAGACTTACTGAAAAAAGATATGGGTTGTTCAAAACCTTCTAAGTTCTTTTGTAACAATACAGTGACAATAGTATGACAAGAAGCAAAGGAGAAAATTTGAAGGGGCTTATTGTAATCTGGTGTCCTTAGCACAGGTGCGTCCTTAATTGCTTGCTTGATTTTAGAAAAATCCTTCTTAGCTTCTTCACTCCATTCAACTTTTGCACCCTTCTTTAGCATTTTGGAAATAGGAACACTGATTTCAGCAAAATTTGTAATAAACCTTCTAACAAAATTGACCTAACCAAAGAAGGATTGGACTCCCTTAACATTTCTAGGAAGTGGCACTTTGTCAATTATTGCCACTCTTTCAGGGTCAATCTTAACTCCATCCTTGGACACAATGTGACCCAAGAGCTTTCCCTCAATTACTCTAAAAGCACACTTTCTTGGATTAAGAGAGACTCCATATTCTAGAGCTCTTACAAAAAATATTTCCAGATGGGCACAATGCTGATCTTTATTTTTTGAGTAAGATGTGAGATTATCTTGATATACAATAAGAAATTTGTTTATGAAATTTGCAAATGCTACATCCATGGCTCTTTGAAAAGTAGCCCCAGCATTGGTCAAACCAAAAGGCATCCTAACATATACATAAATGACCCACGGAGTAGTAAATGCAGTCTTGAATTGCTCTATTTCTTTGACAACTACCTGGTTATAACTTGAGAACCCATCCATCATTGACATTAGCTATGATCCCGTAACTCTTTGTAGCTTGGCTTCCATGTTTGGTATCCCATAGTTATCCTTCAATGAATTTATATTCAAATTTCTAATGTCCACATAGAGCCTAATGTCTCCAATTTTCTTTCTTACTGGGACCAGGTTAGAGATCCATGTCGAATGCCTTATAGGTTGAATGATGCCTGCATCACTCATTTTGTTCAATTCATCTTGCATCTTTGGTACCAAAGTAGGATTTACAGGTCTTAAATTTTGTCTAAAAGGTTTGGTGCCTTCTTTCAAAGGGATCTCATGCTAAAAAAAATCTTCCCTATAGGCTTTTAAGTCATCATAAGACCAAGAAAAAATATGCCTATATTTTCTGAGAAGACTGATTTAGGACCTTCTTATTTTAGGAGTCAAATCTACCCCAATATATATTTTTCTTGGGGCTTCAACTATTCCTAAGTTTATCTCCTCCAAACCCTCAGGTTTCCTCAAAGATTTTGCTGAAAAAGTACTATCATTATGGTCAAAGGCTCTTTCAAGCACAACTAAACCCTTTGGGACTTTTTTTTATTTTAACTCCAAGACCTTTCCAATGAGAGTATCCTCATTTCCTAATGTTTCCACATACCCACCAAAGCTCATCTCTTTTCCAAAATCAGCCTCACAATGCAGGAACCTTAATATATCTAGGTCATCTTCAAAAACTTTCCAATTTTCAAAGTTGTCTAGTATAGATGGCCTGGTTTGAACCTTAATTTTAGATATCCCTACAAAATTAGTGTCCTTTCACCTTAAAGAAATGTTTTCCAATAGATCATCCATTCTATTATGGCTTATGTTCATCCAGTCAATACCAAAAGCATCAAACTGTTCTATTTCATCCCAAACAGCATTTCTATATTGCTTTAGTCTTTTATTTTTAGATGCATATTTAGATTTTCTTTGAGACACAACAAATTTTGAATCTCCAATTACTCTAAGACTCTTGATCTTATGTTTTGATGCTAATCTCAGTCCTATTAGTAAGGCCTCATACTCTGTAGTTTTATTTGTGCAAGCAAAAAGCAAAGTGAAAGAAAACTTAAAAGTTTTTTCACCAAGGGAAATCAATAATATTCCTGCACCGGATCCTTCCTTTGAACTTGCACCATCAAAATACATGGTCTACAAACCATCCTAATTTATGGCATTATTTTTTTCCTCGGATGATAGTAAAGGCTTATTCCATCAATGACCTCTTTGTGTTGGACTTTGAAAGAATTTATATCAGTATCCAAGAAATAATTCATATTATCACCTTTAGTCTCTTCCTCAATCATATGAGGAGTTTTGACCTCCCTAGATACTTTGACATTCTTACTAGAAATATTGAATGTTGCAAAAGATAAGTCACATTGCATACTACCTCCCATTTATGCACTCCATTTTCTTGAAAACAACATTCCATACTAAGGCGGTAGGTCAACAACTAGCACACTCATAGTTAGTTTTCTGTCAGGATAAGCTCCAAGTTTGTAAGGCAAGGCCTTAATTATCTCAATGACTGGTACCTCTTTGGAATCCATGGATTGACACCTCCCATGAGGAGTGTCAACTTGTAAACCCATTGACCTCATGATTTTAGCAGGCATAATAGTATTAGATGCTCCTGAATCAATCATGCAATTCTTTAACATTTTTCCATTGATAATCAATGTCAAAAAGAAAGGGTCAATAGTTCCAAAAGAAGTATTTGCAATATTTGTGTCTTGATATATCTGAGGTATCTTTGAAATAATTTCCTCTGTTTCTTTCCCTTTTCTTGGAGACTTGTCTTTCACCTTAGTACTTACTGGTTTTTGGAGATTGGTAGCAAGAACACTATTTATCCAAGTAAGGTCCTTTTCTTTGTGCTCACCTATCCTCATCATTTCCATCAATGGAACTTTAACTATTATCTAAGATAAAAATTGGTTCATGTCAATAGGTGTATATTTTACATCAGATAAATCTTGCATTCCTTGAAAAATGTTCTTACTTTCAGCCTGTGTTACAAGATTCATTTTATCTTCCACCTGCTTGTTTTCAACTTGGGGAACATGGGTATTTGTAACTGGTGTTTTGATTTTGACCTTAAGAAAATTATTTGAACTATTTGGCCTCTCTACTCCTTTCATTTTTAATTTTCTGACATCATCAGCAACCTTGTTTTTTATATGTGTTTGCCTAGTGTCATCATGATTTTTCCTAATAAAAATACCTGTTGGCTTACCATCTGTATCACCAACAGTCATGTTTCCCAAAAAAAAATTACTCCTAGCCTAAGTAACCATTTCAGTAGTGATTTGAGCTATTTCTTCATCAGAAGGTCTTCTTAATATAACAAGGTCTGCAGATTTTCTTGTGTTACTATTTATTTTTTCAATTTTTTCCTCCTCTTCATCAGAAAAGACTTGCTGATGGTAATCTTCTCCTCTATTTTGAGAATTAGTTACATCTTGATTCTCACTTTCTTCTTTAGAATCAACCTCATCATATAGCTTAGCAGAGGTCATTGCTCAGCCCTTTTCATCATATGATTCTTCCTCTTCAACCCCCTGCTCCTCATTTTCAGGCATACTTTGATAAATTATACAATAATTAGAATCATGTGGGGATTAGTAGGCTGTGCACCATGGGGTATCATCAATCATGTTGACTAAATGATTTTGCAAAGGGTCAGGGGTCCTATCATTAGGCATATCTTTCCTTTCTAGGATAGTAGGTTTCCCATCCTTCCACTGAGTATGGTAAGGAAAATTTTACAACCTAGGCTGCCTATTGAAGGTATTGAAAGGAGGCTTATCATTTCCCTTGAACTTATTTTTATTTTCACTAGGCTTTAAATCCTTTAAAGAATTCAATATTTGTTTGAGGTTATCATCCTCTCTAGGTTTTATATTTGCAGGTTTATCTGCCTCCTTTTTTCCAAACCCAGGGGGTTTAGGATCTTCTCTTCTACCTAGTTTGTCTGACACCCTTCTATTGCTTTCAATATTTACTACAAATCTATGAGCTTCTCTGATGGTTATAGGGTTTTTGTATCTAAGGAGGTAGCCCATTTTTGCATCATAAGCATTTAGATATGTTGCTAAGCAAACTTTTTTTTCTAACCTCATTACTTGGAAAATTTTATGCATTGCCTTTTGAAATCTAACATTAAATTCTAGGACCTATTCATTCTGGTTCTTCTTAATATTGTTAAATTCATTTAACATAAAACCCTCATGGTTTTATCACCATATTGATCCTTGAAAGAATTAATAAAATCATCCCAAGAGCCAATACAGTCATAAGGAAGCCCTCTAAACCAATCTCTAGCATCTTCAGCTAATGATTGAACAAACAACTTCATAATGACATCTTCATGTTCAATTTCATAATCATCCATCATATCAATAAACTTCTTTAAATTCTCTTCACATGTAATAACATTATTACCAGTAAACTTTGAACGCTTTTCTCTATTTTTTGCAAGAATCAAATTAGGATAACCAATAATGTTATTAAAGAGAAGTTGTCGGTAGCTTTCAACATGAACTAGTCCCCTTTGCACTGATCCACCATTTTGAGAGGTGGATGCTTTATTGTTCGAGGTGCATCATTGGTGTGACAATAGCAGCCTGACTGGAAAAATTTCCACTGTTAGCATTAGGCATTAAAAAAGGACTAATTTCATTTGAAGGAGCTGAAGACTGCCTAAGAAAATCAATCTTATTTTTTCTTTCCAAAGCAGTATCTTGAAGTTCTTCCTTTTCTAGCTCTTTAGCTAAAATTTCTTTCTCTCTTCTAGCCCTTTCTAAATCATCATCTAATTTGGATGACTGATCTAAAGGGATCCCACCACTAATAGGCTCATTTATTAAAATCCCTATTGAAATATGTTTACCCTTATCTAGGTATTCTAAGTTCAACCATTTGATAGATAATAGGTTGTTCAAAAGTTGTCTTTGGTACCCTAACAGCGTTTATAGCTTCCAAAGTCAATAGTTTCCTTCTTAACTCATATGATCTAATGAGGTCTTATCTCTTCACAACCTCCTTTTCCTTTTCTCTCTCCCTTCTAATGGAAATATGTTCCTGGATTCTTTTTTCCAGATTAAAATTTTCTTCAAAGATGTCTTCAAAATTTAGGAGAGTTGTTTCAGAATATAAATCTTCATCATGAAATTCTTTTTGTTCATCTCTAGGGTTATGAGGGCTTTCAAAGGTATAAACCCCCTGGGTTGGAGGATCATTTCTTTTACCTAGGCCCCTACTTCTACTTCTTGACCTTCTATCATTTTTAAAAATTTTACTTGGGTTCACTCCTTTATCATATAGTGATCTTCTTTCCCCTCCCTCTGAAGGACAATCATAGTCCTCATACTAACCTACTCCTAAATCCATAGCCTCTTCATATTCTGATGTATTTCCATCTTGACCGGAGTGGGTTTGATTATTTATATTTGTATTCTTTTGTTTCCATGGTTGAGGCATGTTCTCAACATTCTGATCTTCTCTAAGCTGATGAACCCTTGGAAGCTCTCCTTCCAATATATCCTTTGGATGATTCTTCATTATAGCCCTAGTAAATCTTTGACTCATGGCTAAAAGTACATAGGATGATCTTTATTTTTAATCTTTTCTCGGCACTGCTACAGAGATTCTCAGAGTCACCACCCAACACAAGTTGGGACTTATCTTACTAACTTAATAGGTCAGAGTACTTAATACTTGGGATTTATCAAAGAATGACCTTATAACACAAAAATGAAAATCCTACTAAATTTTCAAAATAATGCACAAAGCAATGGATTGCAAATAACTCTCTACTTTTCAATGGTAACTGACTGGTTCTGACAAATAAGAAGGCCTGAAGTCTAGCTCAACTTGTACCTACATTATTTGATTGCAAAATTTATAACACCAGAGATCTTCATTTCAGATTTATCATTATTGTATTATCTCTATTCCCTATTAGAATCGACATTTTTTTGGTGACTCAGATGGGCCAAATCAATCTGGGTTATATAATACTGATAATCTATAATGTAACAATAACCAAAGATTCTCAACAAATTTTACTTTTTTATGTTCTCCCCAGCAAAGTCTCCATTTTGTTGGTTCCTCAAACCGAACTTTATGCTTTCAAAAGCAACAAATACATCTATATATTTTTAGGAGGGCTAAGATCTAAATATGAGCTCTAAGATGATTGGACCCACTATAGGGACAAGATTTCCCTCTGCACTTCTGGCTCTACAAAACCAAGGAGGGTGTTCCTAATCCAATAAAAAAAACTTACTTCACTAATTACTGATTGGATTTTAATATAGCAGATGGATGGTAAGAAAATGTTAAATGAGAACCACTCATTCATTGATTATCCAGTACCATAAGATGAATCAAAACATGTTGGTCTTAAAAACTTCTAAGATTTTGATTGATTTATAAAAAACTTTTTAGGAATACAACAAGACCCTATCAAGCAATTATCCTTATAAAGTAGCTCCACTACTGCCAGTTCCTTATCCATTGGGTGACATCTTTACTGCAATATGAAATAACTCAAACAATATACTGAACCTTGATGAAATATATCCTTAGAAAATAGTAACACCCTATGGTGCTTTTGATCAAAGGACTCCTGAATTCATACTTCTTATTGATATCCTTATGCAATCTAAAAAAAAGTTAATGTTGTATCTAGAGCTTATTTAATTTAACCTTTAGATCAAAGCTAAACAATATCAACACTTACATAGAAATAATCCATGCAATGAATCATACAATTCATAACTCAAAGGAAAAGCACACAAAGGAGAGATATAAACTCAGAAATTTATCAAACATGCTATATTATTTTTGTATACACAATGCTTAAACATGAAAACCAATTGAATATCTTACTGAAATAGTAATGCCTGCTATTTTATGAAAATGATTGGCCTTAATACAATCTATTGTATCCTAGACTCAGAAACTTGTCAAACAAATGCTCAAGTTTCGGTCCTTACAAACTGATCCTAGAAATCCTTTTATAGGAACAAGGATGGCAAACAAACTTCAAATCAGTTAGGTCAAACAATTAGCTTATTCAGATCAGACCAAGGACCTAAATCCATTAAAGTTGTCACTTGTCTGCAGTCTTCAAAAATGGAGGTTAAATTGGGTGCCAAGTCTCTTGCAATAGTTTCCTAAAATAGCTGTCAAATCTGCCAGGTGTTGTTAAAAAGTCTCATTCAACTTTTCCTATTTGAACAAACCAAACCCTCAGCCACTTTTCTCAAAGTATCATTCCTTTGCATTCAATTGATATGGCCTTTTTTAAGTAACAACTCTGACCTCGGTGGCACATTAATATTCTTGTTCATCAATCTTTCTCTGAAACTGTTTAAAAAATTGAACAAAACTTGTCGCTTCTGGTTCACTGACTCAAACCCTGGCAAAAGAAATCCTTAATCAGTTTAAAAATTCTTGCTTAAAGGCTAACTAATCCAAGTTTTAAAATGTGGTCTTCAATCTTCATTATTCTTGGGAGATCGGGCGGTTATCAAATTCTTACAATAGTCACTTAGTCTTTGTAAAGTCATCGGGCCACATCATCTATCCCAAAAACCAATCAGGAAAGAACACATTAGCTATATCCAGCACACGAACACACCACTTTAACCTCAACAAACCTTTTAACCCATCTCATCTAGCGATCACACAACTAAAGAAAGTCTCCAAGTCACTCAATACTTTTCTTAACCATGATCCAATCAAGAGATCATGAAGCTGAAGAAAGTCTCCTGATCACTGAATGATTTTCTTAACCCCAATTACATCATGAGAACACGCGACAAAGGCAATCTCCAAGTCGCTGGATAAAATCTCAACCACAGGTTAAAATGTGTGACTAAATGCTAGTCGTTAGATCCTTTCCTTGAATGAAGCAAATCAATGGTAGTCATGCCATCTCTGAATCTTAACATTGACTTTGACTTTCTCATGAGATCAAGCAACTGAAGGGATATAACATTGCTTCATCACATCTGGAGATTTGGAGACTTAAAGGATAATAGACTGCTTGTGAAGTCACTGAATGTTAGGCTAGTAACCACCAAAATCAAGAGATTACATGACCAATGCATTCACCCAATCACTAAATAAAAATACTAACCACCCGGGGATTAGGAGAACATGTGACTACCTCAATTGCTAGATCGTTGATTCCTTCATGATGTTAACCTTTGATTTAACCCAGGCATATCTAGAGATCATGCGAAAAAGGGCTTCACCAAATCTCATAATACTTTGATTAACCCTTGTTTCATCTGAAGAATGAGCGACTAAGACAATATTTGAGTCGTGATAACATTTCTTAACCTCGGGTTAAAACTGGAGAATAAGCGATTGAGCTTATCTAGAGATCTAGCGACTAAAAGAAAGTCTCGTAATCACCAAATACTTGTTGACTTTTCAAAAAAATTTGGAGATCATGTGACTGAAGGAAAGTCTCTAAGTTTCTTAATAAAAGAGAATATTATTATGCCTTAAAGAGATTGGGTGACTAAGGGTTTTGGGATGTCACTTAACAAAAAGGAATATGTAGGATTTCTTAGGAGACTAAGCAACTGAACGAAATGATAAAGGCACATGTTTTAAAAGGATTTTAAGTGATTCAAAAAGGTAATAGAGAAATAGAAAAGGCTAGGGTTTATTTGACTTAGACAAATTCATGGAAACCCTAGGGTTTATTTGACTTAGACAAATTCATGGAAACCCTAAGACATGAAAAAAAGGCTTATTTCTTAGACTTTGAAGCTTGAAAATCTCACTAGTTTTTTCACTTGAGGACATGTGATCTGAACTAAAGCTTGCACACACCATGAACTATCTCAGGCTAAGGGTGCAAGCCATGAAACATTACACATTTTGCTTGCAGATTGAAATAATTTTGCAATCAAGGCATGACAATTTCACAAAGTTTTGCAGGGATAGACCATTTTCATTGGATTTTAGCTATGATAGGAAAATGGACTAACACACATCTTTCTCTCTTGAGCCTATTTTCTCATTTCCTTTTGAAAAGGACCTATATATGCCTCCTTTTCCTTCCAAGGTTAAACTTCCTAAATATGAGAAATATGATGGTAGCAAAGGTCCTCATGATCACATTAGGTAATTTTGCACACTTAGCATGGAGTTCTTGCATGAACCAACTTACCTAATGAGGCTCTTTCCTAGGAGTCTTAGTGATCAAGCAATGGAGTGGTTCACCAAACTATCTCCCCATCTTAAATCATTTGACCAGCTAGTACAATGATTTATCCAACAATATTCCTAAAACATTCAATGTGATATCACCATGCTTGATCTTTGTAACCTAAAACAATTTCAAGATGAATCCTTTGTGGTCTTTCTTCAAAAATGGTAGAATCTATACTCTTGCTACCCATGAAAAATTCCTGAGACTGAAAAGATTGACATATGTATCAACTCTTTGGTTTTTGAAATGAACTATGCATTATAAATTCAAACCCATGCTTCATTTGATAAATTGGTTGAAACATCTATTTGCATAGAGGATGTTCTTGTCTATAAGGGCAATGTCACTCTTCAATCTAAAACCTCTTCCAAAAGCCAGTCCAACAAAGACAAAATTAAATTCTAGAACAAAACTAAGGATGTCATCAATGAAAAAATCATGGCTTTAAATTCATAATCTACCACTACCAAAGAACCAGCATTCAATCTATCTACTTCTATAAAGGCTAAAACTGATAAGCTTTGGGATCTTAAGCCTAAAATAAACTTCACTCCTCTTGGAGAATCACTTGAGAACACTTTGAAGACTCTTCTCATTAATAAGATCATTATTTTTTCTGATAATTCGAGACCTTATGATCCTAAAATAAATCCTAAATGGTGGAACAACAACCACCATTATGATTATCATCATAAAAAAGGCCATAAAACTAATGAATGCATGAAACTTAAAAATCTCATTCAAGACCTAATCAACAATGAGACTATTTTGGTTGACTCCCCCTAAGAAAACAATGATCATAAGGCTTTCAAGGAGCCTTTTCCTAAATTTTAAAAGGGATAATCTTCCAAGGCAAAGGACAACAAAGTTTCCTACACTAATTATAACAACAACAACATGATCAAAATGATTGAATCCTTTGATCATGCTAAAGGAAAAGCTAAAGTTTAATCACCGAATATGGAAACTAAATCTCAAGCTTCATCAGGAGAAGGATCATCTTCCTCCTTTGCTTCTAAAAAGATTTCAACTCAACCAGCTACCCTATCAACTACAACTCATATTTTAATGTTTGAGCTTCTTGACATCTCTCCTGGTCACAAAGAGATTCTTAATCAAGCCCTTCTCATGGAAAACATCCTTAGGGACCTAGAAGTTAACAAGTTCCAATCCATGGTTGGATACCTCACTTCACCTCCTTCTCTCACTTTCTTAGAAAAAGATGGCACTTCTATCAGTCATCCTCACAATCATCCCATTCACATCGAGGTCTCTATTCAACAATTTAGAGTCAAGCATGCTTTGATAGATGGGGGCACAAGTTTAAACATCAATACTATTAAACTAGTTAAATCTCTTGGATTTTTTGAACATGTTGTTGATCCTATCTGAAGGATAAAAAAAAGTATATGATGAAGAGGAACACTCTTGTAAAGGCATGGTAGTCTTACCAATCAAAGTAAGTCTTGTTCATAGGGACGTTATCTACTAAGTCCTAGATATTCCTTTGGCTTACAACATACTCTTGGGTCACCCTTAGATCCATGTTATGTAATCAGTTCCTTCAACATACCATCACTACATTAAATTTCCTCATGATGGAATCAAGATCACTATTCCTACAGACTCATCATGTGCTCCTAAAATTCCTAAACAATTAGATTGTATATATGGTTGCCCACAACAAAGAAGGATCACCGCCTAAAATAGAATCCCTATCAAATCATGGAAAAAGAATATGTGTCAGACCTACTACCATGGGAACCTATCATGTGGACACTTTCCCAAAATCACATGGAAAATCATCTCCATCAACTTCAACACATGTTATTCATAAGGTAACTAGGATGATTAGAGCTACAATTCCCCTAGAACTGGAAAGAGATGAAAGTGCTACCTCACTCTTCAAGAACAAAGAGTCTGAACTAAAAGATAAACATGTTGAAATCTCACATCATAAATATGGGATGGGCTACCATCTTATGCAGAAGATGGGACATGATGGAAAGAGTTCTCTTGGAAATGGAAAAGGTCATCTTAAACCTATACATGTTGAATTCAGAGATCCTAAGGACAAAATTGGTGTTGGTTATCACAAAGACAAGCTTAGTAAACCTAGAAGAAGTACCAATGCATATGAGGAGTCAGATGATGAGATTGAAATAAAAATCTAACCTTTGACTTATAAAAGGCTCCTATACATTCAGAAATCTAATCTAGATTATCAAAGAGAGTCTCACTTACCTACTTAGGTACCTCAAGAACATGACCCTGGTCCTATAGAGGAAAATCTCATTCCAACTACTGAGAAACCTACTACTACTACTGAGCATATTGTTGATCCTTATTAGGGGAAACTAGCTGACATATCCCACATCTTAGATATGCCTATTCTAAACTACTCTGTTACTCCTATTGAATAAGCTCCTACCACTGAGAATGCTCCTTCTATAACAAATGACAGTGATGAAGAGAACTTACCCCCTACTATGTCTCTAACTAACTACATCATACAGTATCACAATAGCGAGATAGACTCAAATGAATATGAGTGGGATTCCTTATCAGATGCTACTACAAAAATTCCAATTGATTTTATACATAGATATTCTCCTCCTACCAACTTTGAAAGAGGAGAGAGTTGTAATTATCAAGATCAAGAATCTGATGATGATCCTTTCCACCTATCTATGGAATTCATTCTTATGGCTCCTAGGCCATCTACTCAAAGAAACACTTCCATCGCTCCAACAAATCATGGGTACATAAGACCCCATCCTATCATAGCTTCATGGAATATAAGAAGATCTACAATTGAAATGGTTCCTATTCATGCACTCTAACCACTTGAAGGACCTAGTTCTTGAAATAGACCATCTTAGCTAGACCCACATAATACTCCCTTAAACTCATTTGACTCTTCTAGAACAACTCGTAATCGACAATGTTCCATGGAAGATAACTTTCTTAATCTATTTGACTCATTCATGAACGATGAGGATGATACTAGTATCTCTACACTTGAGCTCATTGATCCCTTCTCTCCCTCCCCTCCTGAACTAAGTAGTTTACCCACTTCTCATCCACCTCTCCATGTAAACCAATTATATCAGCCTTATTCATCCACAATTCCCAAGTCTTTTGGAAGTAACTTGGATGCACAATATAAAACAAAAAATCCAATTATATCTAAAAGTCACCATGTCCCATCTAATTGACATGTGACAACAAAGAAAAAAAAATTTAGAAGACCACAAAGGTCCTTAAAGAGAAAAAGAAAATCAAAGAAAAAATAGATCTCAAAATCCATCATAAAAGAATTATCAAAAGTGCTCCAAAGCAAAGAAAAATCAAAAGCTATGTGGATACCAAAGCTAAAAGACTTGGATATAAAAGGAAAATCAAAGTTTCCATTCAAGCTTCTAAATTGTCCTAACTCACTCCATTCCACCATCATTTCCTCTCGTACTTCATACTCTTCACTCCATTTTTCCTTTCCCAAAAGTGCATATCAATATCTCCTCATTGCTAATGACATGACTAAGAGAAATCTAGAATGTACTCTCCCTAAGCATTTAGAACGTGGGAAATATGACAAAGATTTAAGACAAGTCCATAGGGATATTTGTGGATCTCACCTAGATGAGCTTTCCTTGACTAAAAAAATCTTGACAAGTGAACACTAGTTGTTGGATCCTCCTATTAATACTACAGCATCTGGTTCTACTTCTAAAACTTCTCAGCTAGTCACTACTACAAATGGAAGTGTTCTCAAAGAGTCTCTCAACGCTCTTCCTCTTTAGCGGTTCTGTATATAAGAACTCTTACTCTTGTACAACAATCTAAGATCCTAAAAAAATCCTAAAAAGCATATAATATCCTAAAAAATATTTAAAAAATTAAATATCCAAAAATTAAAAAAGAAAAAAAATCTCCCAAGTGATGAAACCGCACAATCAGTGCTCCATCTATCAACATGTAGCTAAGATCTTGTCTCCTTTCATCCATCTCTCTTTTTGTTCCCTTGTGTCATCTTGGACTGGAACTTGTCTTTGTCTTATCATTGGTTCTTATATGTCATCTAGGGGCAATTGTACATTTATTTGAGCTATTAGTGCTTTATCTCTTGGTCAACCTCTTACGCTTAACTTGATTTAGTCATCAATCCTTCCCGTTGGATATTTTCTCACTCACATTACTTGGTATTTATCAACACCCCAATCCTTTAGTGTTTCTCAACACTACCAACCTGGACTTTGTTGTATTTCTTAACACATATTGGATCTTGTACTATTCATTGTGCACTTGCACTTTGACACTAGTACAAAGGTGTTTCCTTAACACCCAACACCAACTTACATCCTAGAAAAATGAAAATGATTGAGATATGCTAAACTATTTTTCTTGTGTGTTCTCTATTATCATTGACTTTTTCTTGCTATGTCTTCTAAGGTTGCTTGACGACATCTACTTGAATAGAGATTCGCGACTGGGGGCATAACATTCTTTTTTTTTCTTTGATTTATGCTAGTGATTTAATTTCAATTATCTTATGTTGTTTAATAAACTAAGTGTCTATGATAAGAGTCTCCATCATGATTGGAATGCCACACATACCTCAAATCTCTTTATTCATAAACTTAGGTGAGGTTGGAATTATCTCCTTATCTATTGCTTGTGCTATCTTACAACATTAACTTGGAAACCATGTTTAGGTCATCTTGATGCTTATGTGTGTTTCCTACATCTTATTTGATATGTTCGTATTCATATCTTCATGGTTTCTCTCACACCAGTGATAGTTATACAGACCTTTGATGTCCCAAATGCTCAAATAATGAAAACTAATGGTCTACTCGATCGGTGACTCGACTACTCCAAAAACCTTAGGCTGCTTTCTTAGGCTACATTTCATTCTAGGGTTGCATTGTAGCTTTTCATTTTTGGTTCTCTTGAGCTATTATTTCTTTTCCTTCTCTTCTTCCTCTCCGCTGAAGTATTCAACTGCAAATCCTTATCTTTGACCCTATTTTTGGGATCAAAATTGAAATTCACACTCTTGTACCATAGTTGTTTGTTGACACCATCACTTCTTTCTCACTTCCACCTTCCTTTCTAGACTTCTGAGGCTTATCTTCTCCCCTTGTACCTAATTTCCATTTTGATCTTGAGGGGGCATGACAATATAGCAAACCTTTTCATTGATCAAATCTCCTAAATCTGCAAATATAGAAATCAAACCAAATCTTAAATTGATCAGGTCAACCAGGACTAAAAAATCATCGCTCGGGGCATCTCAGCTTCATCAATTGATATCAAGCTAAGATTCTCCACATCTCTTTTCTAAAAGAGTGTTCTCATCACTTCATATCAATTCACTCGAATAGACATCTTTTGATCTCTTGGGGCATATCAGATTCATCAAGACCCATATTAATCTGGTATTGTCTCTTAGATGATTAGCTATCTCAATCTCCTTAGACATATATTCATTCTCATCGCTTCATATCAAGATGGATACTCTCATCTTGCTTATCGATCTTTGTTCAATTAGGTTCAGAGCCTGATCTCTATCAGCTACCTTGACATCATCATTCTTTGACTCAATGTATTCCTAGATCACTCACACATTAGTCAAAGAGGGGCAAATTTAATCACCTAAAATTGGTCTACTAGAACTTGATCCCCCCCTCTTGATCAAACCATCTCGTTGCTAAGCATCATTGTGCAAAGTAACCCTTAAAATCCCCTTTGCATAATTAAATCAAAAATCTTATATCAAGCTTATACTATGGTCGAATTTCTAGAGCTTGCATATTTATTTAATTGCTAAAACCTTACTTTAATGTAAAGTTGCTACACTTTTATTAAAAGAACACTTTCACATGTGTGTATACTTAATCTTGATTAATTATCAATTAAAATGGATTTGTGCTTTCAAATGCTATTTTTTCTTATCTTACCTAACATTTCCCTTTTGCCTCTTAATCCTTACCACTCATTTCTACCTAACCTTGCATCTCCTTTTCATCTTCATCTCATCCACTCATTCTTTTGCCTCTTAGTCTCCACCCTTCATCCTTGAGGCAATTCCTTTAAAAGGAAGCTCTTCCCTTGCTCAATGGTCCTCCTTGCTCTAATCTTAATCTTAGAATCTTGTTATCTTAAGCATCTTGCATTCTATATTTCTTGCAATCTTGTCATTTTCATTCTTAGCTTAGCTTCATTCCTAGTTTAATATTGCATTGCTAATCTAGTTTCTTTCTTACATTGTTCTTGCATCTCATTCTTAGATTACTAATTTCTTGCATACATTCTTAGCTTAATCTCTCATTCTTAGCTTGCATTCTTTCATTCTTAGCTTCATCTCTTGCACTTTGAATCTTCCATTTTGGAGTATTCAAGTCACTAATTCTTCATGCCAATTTGATGAGCATCATGAGAAGGATTAAACTTGCTTCAACTAGGAAGCTATGAGCCGCTTCTTAGATATCCTCCTCCATGGATTTTTCCCAAGAGTAATTATTCATAAAAGTGTGTCACACTTTTGATCACACATAGGTGAGATATGTTCCATAGACAAAAAGATAGAGCCTCGTTGCTAGTCAAACATCTATAGCCCCAATGAGGTTATCTCCTTGAGAGTTGTTAACATTTCTGTACTTCCAACCAGGCGTCCATACCCCCAGTAGAGTTTCTAACATGACTTGTTTTTCATTTTTCATTATTTGTTATTTTTTTTATTTATTCCATTTTTCCTCTTTGGATTTAGTATGCAATGAATGACCATGA
Source organism: Chamaecyparis obtusa (assembly GCA_027943335.1). NCBI lineage: Eukaryota > Viridiplantae > Streptophyta > Pinopsida > Cupressales > Cupressaceae > Chamaecyparis > Chamaecyparis obtusa. The sequence goes on from BSBK01004417.1 coordinate 1,418,982, forward strand.
CATCATCCTTCTAGGTTGATTTTCAAGGTGGTAACAGAACCCTCTCTAATTTTTTACCTAGTAGATAGAGGAAAGACATCTCAGCATCATTAGTATACGTATTTAAGTGAGAAGTGTGAAAAATCCAACTGGATATCACTAATTTTTCTGGTGCTCAAGGAGTATGGATCTCCCCCATTGGCACTATTAGTAGCCAAAAATCATGCTCATAGTTCTAGAAATAGATAGATGGAAACCCTTGGAAAACAAGCAAAGTATTCTTTCAAGTTGATGTGACATTCTCTGTTAATGTGTAGTAAATGCAAAATGCTTGTGGAGGTTGTCAATTTCTTATAAAATGGAAATGCATTTGAAAGGTGGCATATTAGTTTGTAAACCTTAAGAGATGATGTTGAAAGATTTAGCCAATTCAGCCTAGAAGTATGGAGACTCATGTGAGATTGACCTACCCATTGCCTCAAGATCCCTTCTTAGGAATAATATATGGTGAGAGGTTAGCCACATTGGTTGGTATAAATGATACAGTAGTTCTCACTACCCTAAAATGGGTGTTAAGTGAAGACTTTATGCAAAGCAAGGACTACTAAAGGCTAAACAAAGACATTTTGTCTATGTTTCTAGGCTCTCTACTAGACTTGGGAGACTCTAGGGATGTGATTATTTTCCTCACAATGGGGATGTTTTGGTATAATTATGTTGGGTGTGCTTGAGGCTTTGCTTTTTTTGGCTTGGGATGGCATTGGGTTTCCATTGACAACTAACCTGAATATTTATCTAGAGATGGGGGAAGATGTGTCATTTTTTCCTTTTATTATGATTTTTTTCGACCAAACCCTTGACATCCATCATTACTGTGCATGACATGGGGTCAAATTTATGAAGAAATATCTAGACCTAGATGTTGAAATGGCCAAGGAGGAGATAGAAGAATTCTACTTGAGAGTTCTTTTTGAGAAATCTTGGGATACACCCATTAATTCTAGCAAAGGGGAACCTTTTGATTTGGAAGAAAAAATGGGGAATGGAAAATATAACTCAGGAGATGAAGGACCCAAATCTGGAGACGCTTGAAACCTACCTTGAACAAAAAGATTTTTCTTTATTAAAAAAATGTTATGATATGTAATACGTAAATAACAAAGAAAACCTTGTTAGCTTTTGTAAATTTTGTAATGTACATAGATACTAATGATAAATATAAATCTTATTTTTTATCATTTATCTTAACATCTACATGTAATTTTATTATCATTTATTGCTTTGAAGTGCTCATTTATTTAGATCTAGAAATGAACTCTTAATGTTTTTTTTAAAGAAAAATGAAAAATGCATTATGTGCAACATCACTTCTTGGAAAATAAAAATTCCTAACCTACTATGTATAGATATTTACATTGCAAGCTATTAAACAAAACCATTAAATGGTTTGTTTAAATAGATTCCCTTTCTAATTGGCCTTTGATATATTACATATTTCTGGATAGCTATTTGTCATGCCAGGTTTCCCCTAGAAGAGAGAAGATAAAAAAAACTCACCCATGTTGGAATGTCATTTGCAAGAGCCAAATGGGTGGGCTTATCCTTTTCTTCATGAAGCTCATCTTCATGCTCAAAGGTGAGCATGACCAATGAAGATTCATAGGTTTGGGCCATATGTCTGATGGAACATCCCCTAATTGGTTTTGTTGTCCTCTTTTTGCTCAGATAACCATTATAAATAGATCCTGATGGATTCTTTACTATAGAGGATCTCTCCTTCTCTTGCTTCTTCTCTCAATCTATAGGCCTAGAAGTCCCTGACTTGAGGTTGATGGATGTGAAAATGGCACCAAATGTGTCCATAAAGTCATCCTGGACATTAATTTCTTCTAGGATCTCCTTAAGTTCTATATATGTCTTTGTAACACATCTTGGTAGAATATGAAATGCCTTTTCCTGAACTATCTTCTTTACTGTGTTACCAATGTTTTTCTCAATCTCCTTTGTATCAACGAAGAAGGGAATCTTAGAAAAAAGTGGTATTGAGTCTTCCTACTCTCTTTTTCCTTCTTTGTTCCATGTCTGTAGAGAGGTTGGTTCAAGAACAACCTTCTCCATTTCCTCCTAAAGCTTCTCCATTCTTGTTTTTTCCCCCTTCCTCTGAAGCCATTTTACCTTATCCATGAGAAAAGAGAAACCCATGACCAAATGAGTTCACCTTTTCTTCAAAACCAATTGCTTAGTCCTTCTCTCTTGGTAAGAGACTTACATTGCAAGAACTTCTCTTGTTACATCTTTACAACATCATCTTGCTATTGCAACATGTAAGCTTGATAATCAAGCTCTTCTCGTCGATGGTGATACTCTTGCTCCTCCTTGATGGCCTTTAGATATGCCTGAATATTTGACAAAATGTATCATCATTTGATATCTTCTTGGTTCCCACACTCTAGTTTTAGGTGGGAGGTTAATCATGCTCATAAGAGTTAATAGGAACCCCTTATGGCTAGTAGACATATGTGTGGCCTGACAGGCAGTAGGCATTATGTTTTTTCTCATAAATAGGTATATAAATGGTGTATGAAGTAAATTACCAGCACTCCTAGCCTTATATTGATGGTACAGAGGTGAAACACATGGGTTTTCATGAAAAGGAGGGTAAAAATATTACTAGTCGTAACATCCCTCCATTTTAACACATAGGGGAAGGGGAAGGATTTACAAGGGGAAAGGGCATTTAAAAATGGGAACTTCACTCATACCATCAGAAACTAGCCCAAATATGGATATAGAGTCATTGGGTGCTTTAGATCTACCTTTTCAAGGATGAAAAAATTGAATAAGGCACCTATTTCATAGTTGTTAAAACTCTGTCCCATCGAGCATGCCGAAAAAAATTGTTGAAACCTAGAATTGCTTCTAGGTGAATGACCTATGGGCAACTTAGTGAATGGGGGACCTTGTTGTGCTTTCACTGAGAAAACTCTGGAATTTTAGAAGCTAGATCTTCATGATTGGGGGGGAAATGGAAGAAAGATAAGCCTACTAGGGTGAAATGCCAAGCTTTTAAGATATTTTAAACTCAAAATGCACATGCTATTTCAAGAAATAAAATATCAAGGAAACTTTGTAGCATGTAGGCCCAAAATAGTTGCAAAAATATGTTAGCACAATAAATAAAAGACATAGAGTGAACCAGGCAATACACTCACATAATAGAGAAGCATGAATGCATAATATATTCAGAAAAGCTTAAACACAAATGCACTAAAGTTCAAGATCATATTTAACCAACACAAAAACATTCATGAGCAGTGGAACTCCAAAATGAAAGGGATAAAAGCACAATCAATTTGTATTAAGAATTCAAGATACCCATTACAATTCAAGGCTTACAAAATAAATAAATACAAATTTGAAACACTTTTGCAAGAGTCCTACTCTATTTCTACCAAAAGAAGTCTAAAATCCCCTTCTAAAATTACAATGCTTTGTATAAATAGCTAAGATGTTGCCTGAAAACCCTAATAGAAAGTGGATCAGATAAACTGTTACATGTTCCATTCTACCAAGCTTTAGATGTTGGGTCACATCACTAACTCTAAAAATATGATAGTCGACCTATGTTCCATAAATTTAGAATCAGATTCTTCATTATTATGCTCAGTTTCCACTCCTCAGTAATCATGGCAGTAGTTTCATTGATAACCACACTAAAATTGAAAGAATGATGAGCATGTAGAGCTAGATGCATGGAAAATTAAGGCTACAACCAAAAATACACATGGTACCCAAGTCTTGAGGCTCCTTTTGAACAAAATTTGAAGCCTCACCAACCCCCATGAGACACCTACATGTCACACTCAGAAGGTATCGGGACCCACCGAAAAAAAGAGATCAACTGGAAAAAGGATATGTGACACTCAGGGAAGGATACTTGCAGATAAGATGCACATCATGCCGACAAATGGAAAAGTGTGCTCTTATAAAATAAACCACTACAAAAAGGGAAATGGGAGTGCCAACATAAAGTTCTAACCCGTGGCATTATGGATTTTTTATTCACAATACCAAAGATAAATATAATATATAAAGTGTTAGAGTAAAGTATTTATTTAATTATGTTAATTAAATTAACTTTACTACCTTCTTAAGATGTCACTTTATGCTTTTTGCATTATTTGTTTATATTTAAAAAACTCTTGCATTGGTAGTGTTATATTTAAACACTCATGCACTAGTCATCTTAAATATAAACCTGCATGCATTAGTCATGTAATAATTAAATTGATTATTACATGCACTTCTATTTTTTAGGGTTTTCCCTTTTAGGGTTTCAGATTTCCTTTATAAGGATTGATCTCCTTTGTATTTAAAACATCATTCAACACAATAATATTTCATTGTGATTAGTACAAAAAAAAAATTTGCACATCAAGGATGTCTCCTCTCTCGTGGATTAATGTGTTCGGGCCTCCATAGTTGTTTGCTTCTCTCTTCTTTCTGTGTTAGATGTTTGCATGTAGGTTTTCTTGGGATCTTTGGGTTGTTTACTCATCAACTCCAACATGGTATCAGAGCTTCAAACCTATCTGCCTATGTCCTCTTCCTGAGAGATTCGGCCTTATTCATCAAATCTATAATTTTTAGAGGATTTTCTATTGGATTTGGGGGGACCTATTTTTTGGTCACTTTGGGCTCAAATGGACCTCACCATTGTGTTCAAAGTGCCCAAGAACCCCTATTTCCATATAAAATTTGTCAAATTTGGACAAGTTGGCCTATGAGGGAAAAAAATTTGCATGCTAGGTCGTACAACCCTGGCATGCGATCCAAGGCAATTTTTTTTGCTAATGGTGCTACTAACAGCCACCACTAGTGGCCAGCACTAGAAGAACCCCCAGTAGTTTCCACTGCTCCAACCCCCCATTCAGTCACATGCAAGGGCCAATGGCCTATTTTCCAGCCCCCCGGTAGCAGCCCCATGTGACCAAGGGCCTAGTTTTTTTGGCCATGGGGGCCTATTGCTTTTTTATGGTGATGGCCATTTGGCCATCAAATTTAAGCCTATCATTTTCTGACGTCAACATGCATTAGCAAGGTTTTTTTTACACCATTTTGGGCCCATCAGCGTACCTGTAGTTTTTTGCTCATAACTTGAGCATAGGATGTCGAAATTGAGCAAACGAGATATCGTTAAAAAGATGGTTCCAAGATCTATTTAGATCTAGAGGTTTGAATTTCTAATTTATTTTTTTTGATGGTTTTTTTTACTATCAAAGCTAGATGTTTAGTTTTGCACTCTGAGAGCTCTATCTTGCACATCCAAACTCCGTTTTGGGAAAATGATATATCATTGGAAAGCTTATTTTGAGACCTTTCTAGTGCTATGAGTCATTTTTCCATGTTATGTTCCAGGTATATTTAATTTAGTTTCTTTCATTTTTGCAATCTGGTAGCTATCTTGGACGTTACAGTTCTTGGGATCTTTTCCTTTTGTGGAATGACTCGTCTTAGGATGTTCTTTTATTTCAAAATCCTTTTCTCTTCTTTGAGCAATGTATACTTCACTTTTGTAGCATTCTTTTATGCATATTCACCCAGATAAAGTGCCATTCTATTGCATTCTTGGAATCTTGCACATGTTCATGCTATTTGTACTTGCACTCCATTAAAAAGTGCTATTGGGGGTTTCATGTTTGCCTTTATTTTGCATTGACCTTTGTTAAGTGAGTGTTCCTTCCATGACATTAGCCTTAGGGTATCTTTATTTATGTTTATACTCTCTCTGCACCTTTGATGTTCCTAGTTCATCATGATGCAATTCTTATTGGCAATCTTTTCAGTGTACCTGTCACCTCTCCCTTGTCAGCATTATGGGGGGTTTCTATTGATTGTTCTTATTCTTCCTTAGTTCAATAATGTGAGCTATGTATTCTGTATTTGTTCTTATGTACTAGGTGGATGCAGTGGCTGGGTACCTACACATTTCAATGAGATGGATCATTTACCATATGGACACTCTTGCTTTCCTATTTTTAGAGGCACTCTTCCATCTTTGATTGATCAGCTCTTCAAGCTTTGGTATTTTATGCCATTTTTATCTTTGAGTTCAAGTGTTTTCCTTTGTTTGCCTCCTGATTTGAGTAGTGTCATTTGAAGGTACTCATGCAGATTATAGTATTTTGTATCTTCAACTTCAGTTGTTTGCCTCTTGATTTGAGTAGTGTCATTTGAGGGAACTCATGCAGATTACAGTCTTCTCTACCTGGTCATATTTCAGTGGAGGATTTTCAAATCATCAATTACTTCTTGACAAATTTTTCAGCTTATTTCTTCAATGATTTTCTACATGTTCATCCTTGTTCCTATTTTTTGGAATATTTCCTAGTTTTGGAGGCTTCTTCAGTCCTTCAAACTAGTATTCATCTCTTTTTAGAGGAGTGTTTTTTCCCTTTTGGTTTTCTCTATTTCTCCTCTTTTACAGAGACTCTCTTTTGTACTTGGGTACCTGATCAGGCATTTTAATGTCGGGACCCATTTGATTTCAGCATTGTAGTTTCCTTTGCTTTCTTCTTGCATTGTTTGTAGTTGCATTATTTCTCATCTTAAGGGGGGGTGTTAGAGTACAATATTAATTTAATTATGTTAATTAAATTAACTTTAGTCCCATCTTAAGATGTCACTTTATGCTTTTTTCATTAGTTATTTATATTTAAAACACTCTTGCATTTGTAGTGTTATATTTAAAACACTCATGCACTAGTCATTTTAAATATAAACTTGCATGCATTAATCATGTAATAATTAAATTGATTATTACATGCACTTATATTTTTTATGGTTTTCCCTTTTAGGGTTTTAGATCTCCTTTATAAGGATCGATCTCCTTTGTATTCAAAACATAATTCAACACAATAATATTTCATTGTGATTGGTGCAACTTTTGTTTTTGCACATCAAGGATGTCTCATCTCTCATGGATCAATGCAATCAGGCCTCCATAGCTATTTTCTTCTCTCTTCTTTCAGTGACAGGTGTTTGCATGCAGGTGTTCTTGGGAGCTATGGGTTGTTTACTCATCAACTCTAACATAAAGTCTTTCTCATTATATTTTGGTTTCTACATGTGATTTTCCTTTCATTTACCTCTTTAAATCATCCATTTCTTTAAAGCCTTCAAATAAAGCTTTTCATGCTTTCTACAAAGAATTGAAATATCACAACAAGGGGTCTCCCCATTGTACACAAAATAATTATAGGGTAGAGAATGTTAGCTTGTGGTGACTAATCAGGAAAGTACTATCCAGGAAAGTACTGTACACTTTTCCTCCCAACCTCGCCGGGGTTTGGGGCCGAGCTGGGCCCTGAGCGGGGGTTTGGGGGCGGCAGCCCCCAAGAGCAGGGGTTCGGGGGCGCAGCCCCCGAGGAAAATTTTTTTGAGGCCGACTACTTATAACTCATTCTAACCCTAAAGCAAGAAAATATTGTATAATATGGCTTAGGGTTAGGGATTTTTACGATGTATGATTTTAGTACTTGCGGCAGAGTTGGGCTGTAAGGGATTACGGATTGTAATCAGGTTGTAATCACTGGATAATAATAATATTGGACTTGCTGTTGGTGGACGTAGCCCAGGGATTGGGTGAACCACGTTAAATCTATGTGCCATTGTGTTCTATTCTGTGTGGTTTATTATTTTCTGATATTAGTTATATTTGCACATAATTGTTATTTCTGCCTTGTTAATCCTAACAAGTGGTATCAGAGCGAGGTTATTTCATTCGTTCTTTCATCTATTCTCTGAAGCAGGTCTCACGAGTTAGTGGGAGAGTCTCTCGGTTAAGTGGGAGAAATGTCAGAAGAGGGTAGGCTGAAGGTTGATAAGTTTAATGGGCAGAACTTCCAGTTATGGAAGATGCAAATGGAGGATTATCTCTATCAGAAGGATCTATGGCGGCCATTAGAGGGAGTAGCCAAGAAAGAGCAATCAATGTCTCAGGAGGATTGGGATATTTTGGATAGGAAGGCACTGGGGAGTATTCGTCTATGCCTGGCACAATCGGTGGCATTCAATATTACTGAAGCAAAGACAGCTAAAGATCTGATGGAAACCCTAGCGAAGTTGTATGAAAAGCCTTCAGCTTCAAACAAGGTATTTCTTATGAAGCGTTTATTTAATATGAAAATGGTAGAAGGTGGATCAGTTACTGATCATTTGAATGAGTTTAATACAGTTACAAGTCAATTAACCTTAGTTAAAATTACTTTTGATGAAGAGGTTAGGGCTCTCTTGATTTTGTGTTCTTTGCCAGAAAGCTGGAATGGCTTGGTAATGGCTGTTAGTAATTCTGTTTCTGGTTCTAATACCCTAAAGTATGATGATGTTATTGGTGTTATATTGAGTGAGGAAATTCGTAGGAAAAGCTCAGGGGCATCCACATCGGGTAGTGTATTGAACACAGAAAGCAGAGGCAGAACAAGAGATAGAGGAAACAACTCTGGAAATCATGGGAAATCAAGAGGAAAATCAAAGGGAAAGAGGTCTGAATCTAAAGGGCCAAATGATTGCTGGTACTGTGGAAAACCAGGTCATAAGAAGAAAGATTGTTGGTCTCGGAAGAAAGATCAAGGAGACAAAAATGATGGAAACAAGGAGGCAAATGTGGTAAGTAACAAATCTGAGGAGGATGCTTTGCTCTTGTCCTTAGAAAGTATTGATGATTCATGGGTTTTAGATTCTGGGGCTTCATTTCATGCTACACCCCATAGAAGTTATTTTGTTGATTATGTCCAAGGGGATTTTGGGCTAGTTTATTTGGGAGATAATGAACCCTGTCAGATTGTTGGAAAGGGAAAAATTAAGATTAAGTTGCAGAATGGGAATCATTGGCTACTACAAGAGGTAAGACATGTTCCAAGGTTGAGTAGGAATTTAATTTCAGCAGGGCAACTGGGTGATGAGGGTTGCACAGTTACTTTTAATGATAAAAATTGGAAGGTTTCAAAAGGTTCCTTAGTAGTAGCAAAAGGTGTGAAAGTAGGCACCTTATATCTTTGTACAGGTCATACTGTTCCTTCTACTTTAATTGTTTCAGAAGATAATGAATGCTCAGGAACAGTGGTTGCAGTTGAGCAGGAAGAACATCAAACTGTTGCTGTAGATTTTGACACAGCACTGTGGCACAACAGACTCGGGCACATGAGTGAAAAAGGTATGAAATTACTTCATTCAAAGAAAGTTTTACCTGGTCTGAAATGTGTCAATATGGATTTCTGTGAAAGTTGTGTTTATGGAAAACAAAAGAGAGTTAGTTTTGTGAAGAGTGGGAAGGAAAAGAAAAATGAGAGATTAGAGCTTGTGCATACAGATGTATGGGGACCAGCTCAGGTATCTTCCCTTGGTGGCTCTCTGTATTATGTTACATTTATAGATGATGCAACAAGAAAAGTATGGATTTATTTCCTTAGATAGAAATCTAATGTATTTCAAACTTTTAAGAAATGGAAATGCTTGGTTGAGACTGAGACTGGTAAAAAGTTAAAATGTCTCAGATCTGATAATGGTGGTGAGTATTGCAGCACAGAATTTGAAGAATATTGTTCCTCTAATGGTATTCGTAGGCAGAAAACTGTACCAAGGACTCCACAAGAAAATGGAGTGGCTGAACGCATGAACAGGACAATAATGGAGCGTGCAAGGAGTATGAGGTTGCATGCTAGGCTGCCCAAAAATATGTGGGCAGAGGCAGTGAACACTGCTGTTTATTTAATCAATAGAGGCCCCTCTACTCCTTTGGACTGTGGTATTCCAGAGGAAGCATGGAGTGGTAAGAAGGTGAGTTATTCTTTTCTCAAAACCTTTGGTTGTGAAGCTTTTGCACTTATAGATTCTGAAAATAGAACCAAGCTGGAAGCTAAGTCAAAGAAATGTGTATTTGTTGGGTATGGCATTGATGAATTTGGTTATAGGCTTTGGGATTTTGAAAATCATAAAATTGTAAGAAGCAGGGATGTCATATTCAATGAGAAAGTATGGTACAAAGATCTATTGCTGCAGCATGAGAAGAAAGAAAATGACTATGTAGTACTGGATGATACTCCACAAGTTCATGTTCCAGTAGTTCCTTATGCTACGCAACAACAGCAACAACAAATACCACACACCCCAGTGAGTGTTAGACGGTCAACAAGGCTAAGTAGACCTCCAGAAAGATTTTCTCCATCTTTGTATTCTATTCTGTTAACAGATGCTGGTGAACCTGAATGTTATAATGAAGCTGTGCAGGTGGATACAAAGCTTCAGTGGGAGTCTGCAATGACAGATGAAATGGACTCTTTGCTGAAAAATCAGACATGGGATTTATGTAAGTTACCTGCAGGTAAAAGGGCTTTACAGAATAAATGGGTTTACAGGATCAAAGAAGAGGATGGAGGTACGAAAAGATTTAAAGCCAGATTAGTTGTAAAAGGATTTGCACAGAAACATGGTATTGATTTTGATGAGATATTTTCTCCAGTTGTTAAAATGACTTCTATTCGTACTGTTTTAAGTATTGTGGCTACTGAAGATTTGCATTTAGAGCAGCTTGATGTTAAAACAGCCTTTCTTCATGGTGATTTGGATGAAGAAATATATATGGTTCAGCCACAAGGATTTGAGGTCAAGGGTAAGGAGAATTTGGTGTGCAGATTGCAGAAAAGTTTATATGGCTTGAAGCAAGCACCTCGGCAATGGTATATTAAATTTGAAACTTTTATGAATGGGCATGGATATAGTCGGTGTCATTCTGACCATTGTGTTTATTTTAAGAGGTTGGATGATGACAGCTACATTATTTTATGTTTATATGTTGATGATATGCTTGTAGCTGGGTCTAACATGGATCACATTAAGGGGTTGAAACAACAGTTAGCAAAATCTTTTTCTATGAAGGATTTGGGGGCAGCAAAACAAATCCTTGGTATGAAAATTTGTAGAGATAGAAAAAATAGGAAATTGTCTCTATCTCAGGCTGATTATATTGAGAAGGTGTTGCAACGTTTCTGTATGGAAAATGCCAAAGCTGTCAGCACACCTTTGCCTGGTCATTTGAAATTGACTAAGGATATGTGTCCCAAGACACCAGAAGAAGAGACTAAAATTTCTAAGGTACCTTATGCTTCAGCTGTAGGGAGCTTAATGTATGCTATGGTATGTAATAGGCCAGATATTGCACACGCGGTGGGAGTCGTTAGCTGTTATATGAGTAACCCTGGTATTGAGCATTGGAATGCAGTCAAATGGATTCTCAGATATTTGAGAGGCACATCCAGTAAGTGTTTACACTTTGGGGGTTCTACTACTACTGTACAAGGCTATGTTGACTCAGATTTGGCAGGAGATATAGATAGCAGGCGGAGTACTACAGGTTATATATTTACTGTTGGTGGGACAGCAGTGAGTTGGATTTCTCGACTACAAAAGGTGGTTGCTTTATCCACTACAGAGGTAGAGTATGTTGCTGCTATAGAGGCAGCCAAGGAGATGATATGGCTTCAATTCTTCATGGAAGAATTGGGACATCCACAAAAGGATAATTTTCTACATACAGATAGCCAAAGTGCCATTCATCTTGCAAAGAATTCTGCTTTGCACTCAAAGACAAAACACATACAGTTGCGGTACCATTTCATTCGATCAATTTTGGATGATGGACAGTTAAGGCTGGAAAAGAATCATACTGATGATAATCTAGAAGATATGTTTACCAAGGTAGTAACGAGGGAGAAGTTGAACTCATGTTCAGCTTCAGTTGGTCTTTTAGACTGAACAAAATAAAGGAACAACTGAGTCCAAGGTGGTTCAATCCAGTGGGAGCCTCATGTGGGTAGCGGTATTGCTACAGGATCAGTCTCCAAGTGGGAGGTTTTTTAGTATAGTGTGGATACTGATCAGTCACCAAGTGGGAGATTGTTAGCTTGTGGTGACTAATCAGGAAAGTACTATCCAGGAAAGTACTGTACACTTTTCCTCCCGACCTCGCCGGGGTTCGGGGCCGGGCTGGGCCCCGAGTGGGGGTTTGGGGGCGGCAACCCCCAAGAGCAGGGGTTCGGGGGCACAGCCCCCGAGGAAAATTTTTTTGAGGCCGACTACTTATAACTCATTCTAACCCTAAAGCGGGAAAATATTGTATAATATGGCTTAGGGTTAGGGATTTTTACGATGTATGATTTTAGTACTTGCGGCAGAGTTGGGCTGTAAGGGATTACGGATTGTAATCAGGTTGTAATCACTGGATAATAATAATATTGGACTTGCTGTTGGTGGACATAGCCCAGGGATTGGGTGAACCACGTTAAATCTATGTGCCATTGTGTTCTATTCTGTGTGGTTTATTATTTTCTGATATTAGTTATATTTGCACATAATTGTTATTTCTGCCTTGTTAATCCTAACAGAGAATACCTTTTTGAGAATGTGTGCAAGAAAAATGGGAATCATGGTGTGTTGTCACGCTTTCTCTTAACAAACAAAATGGATTAGTGCATCATAAATTAAAGTCATCATTAAAAAAAATAAAGTAAATCTTGAAGTATGACAAAAAAAATCATGAAAGATCCATTGCAAACTAACAAGGGGGGCTGACATATATACATATGGGACATCAAAAATGTGTTTCATGTGCAATAGCACTTATTAAAAAGGAAAAAAACCAACAAAATAGACCTAACTATTTACACTAATTTGCAGCTTAAAATTATAGGAAGCCATTTAGTGGACTTGAGAAATAGCTACCCTTGCAGCCTAGATTTTTCTTTGTAATTAATTGCTCTGAAGTATTTTTGAAAAAGGAATGTAACAAGGGTATTACCTAGTACTTGGTTGTGATACGTCAGAGGTGATGACATTATAACTCATTTTGGGTACCTCCTCTAACATCACAAGAGATGGCATCTCAAGATCTTTGAAAAGACTTTTTTCATGCTCTAATATGAGCATGAATTGATCAAAATGATAAGCAAATGGTTTCTAAAAATATTTGTTTGGGCACGTATGGGCCCTTTTCAAAGAATTTTATGGAGAGGGTGCATTGGTGTGCTCTTGGGTTTGATGACTGGTGGCTCTACCATCTAGGACATATGGAATTACTCTACTTAAAAGGTTGGACTGCATTCATAGAGTAATGTGCAAAAGGCCTCCAAATCATCCTAGAAATTTGTGTCATCATTTTCTACTTCTCCTTTCACTCTAGGAGGGCTAGGGAGGTTCCCATGGTAGAACCATTTCTAAAGGAATCTCAAAAACCTCCAAAATTTAAAGAGAAGGGACCTCATTATCTTCAACAAAATAGGGGAGCTTGTAAAAGAGAAGACTTAGATCATCATCCTTCAAATGTAGTAGGCGAAGGATTTATTCCCTCTAGATCTCACTCACTTGTGTCAATTTTCATTCTTGTTGACTTTGTTCATTTTTCTACTTTGAGCACCAAAATACATGTCCTCCCTTAAATAATGAAATAGCATTTAGCATTAGAGGCTAGTAAGAGAACTCTAAAAAATAACTCCACTCAAGTTCACCTCCCATTAGACATGAAACCTCTAGAACCTCTTCGTATGTGAACTGGTCCTCTACGACAGGTTCTTCTACCAAATATAGTTCATCATAAGAGGCCTCAAGCATTTCTAATGAATTCCAAAGGATACTCTACTACTTTTTAAGCTCAATGATCATTTGATCATGTTGAAGATCAAGAAACATATCTTGTGCATATAGAACTGGATCCACATGATAAGGTTGAGGAGTAACCCAATCATAAAAATTATAGTAGCTTGGGTCCATAACCTAACTGGACCCCAACTGGTACTTTTCATGTGCACTTTCTTGATGCATTCAATTTGAAAAATCCAAACCATGCACTAACTTTGGTGACTACATGTAGCTCGATCCCACCGGGTGTGCCAAGAAGAAAATTGATCTCTTAATTAGGCTCTTTCCAAAATGAGGGTACTCTAGAAGTGTTGCAAGAGTGGGTGGGTCACATCCTACAATACAACATATGGGAATTTAGAAGTCTTCTCTTCGTGGTTGGTGTTTAGAGAAAAGGAAGGAGACAACCTTTAGCAAACAACCTAAGCTAAGAGGAGGCAAAGTATCAAATCAAATCATTTTTAGATGGGTAGAGGATATATTAGTTGGTATTTCTAGATTTGGGCCATTTCTAGTCATAGATTCAAGCCTTCATTTACTCACGACATGATGAACCATATTCCCTTCATTGTTGGAAGGAGAATGAGAAGCCAAATTCATTGGAAAAAGGGCTCACACATTCATATATGGTCATAGGAAGCATCTTCAAGGATCCAAATTAAGGCACAAAATTCTTAAAGAAGGTGAAAGCCTTCCCATCCAAGGACATGGTATTTGACACTATTTTGGGATAGACAGAAAAAGTTCAAATAAGGGTTGCAAGAAAAGACCTTGCTTCCTAAAGAAAACCTTCTTGAGGAAAAAGATGAAGACATAAGAAAACTAGACCAAACCTATAAAGATTTAGCACATGACACATTGATTAACAAAAAAGAAAAATATATCGAATGCATAGTCCCCATGATTTATTAATAGAAAACATGCCAAGGTGAGAGAGAATTACCCAGAAAATGAATGTTATAGTATGCACCCCTAGTTGATAGGTTATAGGGTCTTATTCTAAAAAATGAAAATCTATAAATAATACAGTTTGTTTCTTCACCTAGTGAACTAGAATCCAATATTTCATACCCCTTTCATTTTGCAAGCCTTCGGGGTTTTATAGAAAAACCCTCGGTCAACATGATCAAAAAATGATTATAATTTTGTTACAATCATCACTCAATTCCTTATGTTGTGGTTGAATGTATTCTTCTGATTGGTTAATCACAACATACCTTCCAATTGATCTCAAAAGAAAAATCATAGCGGCTTGATCAGAGATGCCATGATTGCATGGGCCAATATGAATGGTGTGAAGGAAACAAATGTCTAGAATATTGTTGTATCATCTTAAAATGGAAGCACTTCCATGATAAGAGTGTTTATCCCTCTGAGTAAGTGGTCTGGGGTCATGTTAAGTGCCTTGATCAGGTCTTTTCATGTATCTGGCTTTCTCCCCCCATTCTTCTTCTCTCTACACCTGTTTTCCACTTTATTTCTACATTTTCTAGCACTATGGATTGAGGTCCTGAGGTTTTTGACCTCAAGGTCAAAGACAACCTTGAGGTTAAAAGATGACCTTGACCCTAACCTAGGTCAAGTATGACCTTGACCCTGACCTAGGGCAGGGTCTACCTCATCCTTGACCCAGATTTCAAATTTCAAGATTTTTTGATTTCCAGATATTGGGTTTCGAAAATATTCTTTTTCTCACCTCTGGGTCAACCATTTCAGGTTTTGGGATGGTAAATCCTTAATTTTATTTAATCTAGGTATATTTCTAAAGGTTAGGACCTAATTTGGATTTAATTCTCCAAGGTGGCCCCTCTAGAAGATTATTCCCTAGTTCACTATAAAAGGAGGCCTTCCTCTCTCATTTTCACATCCATGACTCACATCACTTTTGAAATCAAGCTCTCAAGTGTGAGTAAGAAAGAAGGATAAGGAAATCAAGAAATCATTCATTCATCTTCAAGCCTAAGCATCCATTCAAGCATTCAAGCATCCATCAAGGAGATCCATTATTAGCCATTGAAGGATTCAATCTCTTTGGAGCCCCCTTGAAGATCCATCCTTCCACATTCATCCAAGTCAATTCTTATGCAAAGATCCATTCAAGATTGGTGTTAAATATCAGATGCCATTGATGTGAGACATCCTACATTCATTCTACATCCATTGGAGCATCCCTACTTGTGGATTTGAGGATTCAAATCCTCTACAAGGACTTCAACATAAGCAAGGTGAATTGTTTCATTTACTTTATTTATGCACAATACAATTTCAATTCAATTTCAAGGTTAATTCCTAAATTGGGGTTTGACCAAGGCAAACCCCCCATACAAAAAACAAAAACCCTCTTTTTCTTGTAGGTACAGGTGCGGAACTGCAGATCTGAGCTTGGATTTGGATACCCTTTTCAGGAAACTTCTGAGATCTACAAACAAAGTCAAGGTCAACCTTCAAAATATTAATGTATCCTTTAACCTTTCATTGGGGTCAAAGACTACCTGCTATCAGAAAGATAAAAATTTTCTAGGTTTTCTCCATCTCGGCATTTCCAATTCGAAACAGGTTGCAGAATTTCCCAAAACTACACACAGACACCAGAAATCAGAATTTTCTAGATCTACCCTATTTTGAGGTTAGTATTTCCTTTTCAATTATTTCAGATATCAAGCACATCTTTTTTATAGGGAAATATAAGGTTTCTTCCTCTTTCATATTCTCCATAGATTGATTCAATTGTGCATTAACCTTTTGGTTGATCAATTTGGATCTCTCCTTTGGGAATTTGGATTTAGAATTAGATCTCATATTTCCCCCATACATTTTAGGATTAATACTATTTCATCATATTCATTTTGGTGAACCTGACTTACTTACTCTCCTTTATTTTGTGGAATTGGATGCCCTATTATATTTTGTGGTGTTAGATTTATGTTTATCTTGTTGGTATTAGATTTCTCTTTTATGATAAATCTTGCATGCTAATTAGATTTCAAAAATACAAAAATATTCATGCTTTATGTATTCTTAGTTTAGTTCATTTTCATTGCATTTGTTTATGAGCTTTACTACTACTAGTCCTACTTATAACATTCCAATTAGAAGTAGTCATAGATTCATGGGTGTCGTTGATCCTGCATCTTCCTCTCCTTTCCTTAGGATCCCAGATGATAATTTGATTCTTCATGATTCCATTCCTATTATGGAGAAAAAATCTTCTCACTCATCTCATGATGAGGATGACACTTTAAGATTTCCTCCTGAACAAGTCCAAAAACTTTCAACTGAACCTGATAAAATGGGTAATTGGCTTATTCAAGAGAACCATAACCAAGATTCTATTCAAGCTATAGAGGCTCTTAAGAAACTTCTTCATGATAGTGATCAAGGTGTTAACCTCTTACATGGTATTACTCACCTCGTGCATTCAAATGTTAAACCTATAGCTCAAGAAGCTTAAGATTTAGGTTTGATTCCTCCAATCACTGGTGTAGAACCCTCTTCTAATCCTTTACCTAGTATT
Organism: Chamaecyparis obtusa; assembly: GCA_027943335.1. Classification (NCBI taxonomy): domain Eukaryota; kingdom Viridiplantae; phylum Streptophyta; class Pinopsida; order Cupressales; family Cupressaceae; genus Chamaecyparis; species Chamaecyparis obtusa. Next base: position 1,436,164 of record BSBK01004417.1, read on the forward strand.
CCTACCTATACTCCTTCTTTGGTGACTATGACGGTGCCCTCTATTCCTATGAGTGTTCCTCCTATTTCCCTCCCTACATCACAACCTTCATATCATAATGTTCCTTTTACTTATTCCAATCCACTTCCAACTGTAGTTTCTAGTGCTCCTCCAGTTGTGTCTTCTATTCATGTAGCTTCTTACACTATACCTAGTGTTTCTAATGGTTCTATTCCTCCTATTTCATCTAATGATTCAACAATCATCAGTTTGGCTCCAACTGTGTCATCCTTACAACAAAAAATTGCTTCCCTAACTCAAAAAAAGTTTAGTGTTCCTACATGTGACATGGGAAGTCCTTTGTCCCGAGACATTATTCATACTCATGTTCCTCAACAAGTTGATATGCCTTGTCTTGAGAATTACAACGGAAAAGGAGATCCCGTTCATCATGTTAAAACATTCCAAATCCTTTGTAGTGATTATGCTCATGATCACAGGATTTTAGCCAAACTCTTTGCTAGAACCTTCCATGACAAGGCCTTACAATGGTATTGTTCCTTGCCTCCTTATTCTATTGACTCCTTTCCACAACTTACCAATGCCTTTATTCAACAATTTCAAAACAATATTGGACTGCAAGTGTCTTTGACTGATTTGATGCATTGTAAATAAAGTACTAAGGAAAAATTAACTGAATTTATTGGTAGATGTAAGCATTTGTATGCTCAGATTTCCTATCATGTTCCTGATATTGATATTCAACATATGTTTATTTCAAATTTTCAAAAGGATATTAGAGATAAGATTCTACTTACTGAATTTACCTCTTTTCAACAACTTTGTGTAGCACTTCATCATTATCAATTACAAGTGAGTCAATTTGAGAGAAACACTCCAATGACTTTTGTTCCAGTTGATAAGAGTGATGCTTCTCCTAATCCAAACAAATTTCAAAAATTCAACAACCATGTCAAGATAAACAAACAAGCGAATGTAGTTGCTGAACAAGTTGTTGTTGCATCTCATAATGCCACTTTTGCATCCACTACTTTTTGATTAAATTGTATGTTTACTCCTCTCTATGAATCTTTGCATGCTATTATGAATAGGCTTTTAACTACTAATATGATTACTTTACCTCTTATTCGACCTCTTTTACCTACTGCAATCACATCTAAATCTTTTGATCCTAAAGCTTTTTGTCAATATCACCATCAGAATGGTCATGATACTGAGAAGTGTTATTCTTTAAAATATAAGGTTCAAGACTTAATTGATTTTAATACTTTATCTGTGGATAATCTTGATGGTAGTGGGAACAAATTTGTCTCTCCTAATAAAAACCTTCAAATCTATACGAATCATTTACCTACGCATGATACTAATACCATTGCTCAGCCATCTACTATGGAAATTGTGTATGATTCAAAGATGGATGATCTCAATCATGTTGTTAATCAAGTGGAGCATGTTGGTCAATCTATATCTCCACCTCAACCTCAACCTCAACCTCAGATTCAACCTCAAGTTCAATCTCAACCTCAACCAAAACTTAAGCATAAATCTAAAACTCAACCTAAACCTCGACAACAACCTAAGAATAAAAGACCTTGGGAACTTTTGATTACCTTTGATGACTCTGAGACTATTAAAGCTCCTGATGGTCCCCTTTATATATATGCTAGGATTTCTCAGAAACCTACTCGTGGTTGTCTTGTTGATCCTACATCCTTAGTCAATGTTATTACTAAAGAAAATATTTTTATGAAAATCTTACAACATGATTCTTATGATACATCGGATGTGTGGATTCAGACTTGTAATGGTTTTCTTTATCCAACATTTGGTTCTATTACTTTACTGGTTGAACTTTGTGGAAAAATTGTGAACACTACCTTTGTTGTTGTTCCTACTTCTGATCAATTTCAAGTTAAGTTAGGTTTTCCATGGTTGAATTCCATGCATATTGTTGCTTCACCTATCCATAAATGTCTTAAATTTGTTCATGATGAAGAAGTGAAGATAGTTAATTATAGTTTATATCAACCTTCTAGGCCTAGAGATTGTGTTGCTATTGATTTCTTTTGGCCTTCATTATCTAATTCATGTCCTCATCGACCTAATAATCTTTTTCATTCATATCAAGCTTATAAACATTATAAGATTCTTGAATTAAGCATACCTCCTATGGATCTTAATCATGGTCTTTTTCCTACATCTTCTATACCTCCTTTAACTATGGCTTCTAGTTCTATTAATCAAGTTCCTCCTATTGCTGATAATCCTATTGATCTTCCTAAAGAACCTATGAAGGATCTGGTGATTGTTCCTCCTAGCTCTCAACCTATTTCAATTAAATCAAAGCATAATCAATCTGCTAATGAACTTTGTAAGAATCATCATGCTCATGCTAAAGCTCATAATTCTGTTCTTCAAAGATCTCTACCTTCGTCGGATAAATCTATGCATGATGTGTTAGAAGAAGTTGTTACTAATAATGATATTAAGATGCATGATTATGATGATTCTATTCATATCTTAGATCCTATTTTTATTAATTTGGATGAAGAAGATACTCTTGATGATACTGATGATTTTAATGATGAATATGAGACTATTGACATTGACATTGATTTACCTAATATGCTTTCATCACAATTAACACTTACACCTAGTATCAAATATTATGATTCTCAAGAGGATCCTTGTTTGGAACTAGCTATCATTCCTACTGTGTTGGATGTAGTCCCTCTTGTGAGTTACCCACCTTCCCTAAATGATATACAATGAGATGGGGAGATTAGGTGGCACACTTGATCAGCTTTTCCTTTGTGGTAGCTTTGTTTTGTGTTTGCCTATTGTATTGTGCTTCTCCCGTGATATGTTTGCTAAATGTTGTTAGATTATTTTATATGACCCTTGTTACTCAGTTGGTGCAAGGTAATAATAGAATCGAACCTATTGTACAATTCCTCTATATGTATCTCTATTCTTCTATATGTTGTTTCTTGTTATGTCATAATTGTGCTATTGTTTGTAGATGTTTCCTTGTGTAATCTACTTGGATTCGAGATGTGGTAGCACTGAATATTTTTGGTCTCCATGTCATGGTTCAAAAAGATTCTTCTTCATATATCTTATGTAATCTTTCCTCCTTTGTGATTGTAGTTCTACTTTCTTTGGGGAATGATGTCAATTCATTTGCAATAATATCATATATATTATCTTATGATCATACTAATCCCATGGTAGGTAGATCCCTTTTGGGTTCTCTGTATGTTTCTATGATATTTCCCTTGATTTGTCTTCGTCTGGGGGCATCTTGATGTGGAAACATAATCAGTGGAGTTGTTTATGTCTGTTAAAGCCATTTCTCCTGTTAAAGTGTTAGTAATGACTTTAATGTGGGGGCATACACTTTGCTCACCTATTGCACATGCACTTTTCAATATGCATATATTATTTTTCAAGATACCTTTTCTCCCTTTTTGGATTAGTAACTAACCCTTAAAGCATGGATTTATATTTTAGGATCTCTTGATCCCTCCAGTTTCAAATATATATATATTTTATCCCTTAAGGTTGGAGGTGTCCTTAAGACTGGATCTCTTTTTTTTTTTTTTAATTCTTATGGAATAGAATATTCCTAAGGGTAATTCCTTGATGGGTTGACTATTGAGTAGCCACATTCACTAGGTGGTTCAATTCCATCTTTCTAGTTGCATTGTTTTCTTGTGTGGTTCATAATGGGACATAAGTTCTCATTGTGAGAGATAATCACACATGCTCTATCTCTCTCTCTTTCTAGAGATGTCTCTCTTATTATGATATTGGAGTCAACAAAGACTTGAGTCCCTAGGGTCTTGAGGTTTCTCTTTGTCCCTTTGATTACGATAAGATTATCTTTTCATTCTAATCTCCTTTACAAAGAGTTTGCATTGAGTTCATACTCTTGCTAAAGTGGGGGCTTAATGTATTGTCTTAAAATGGAAGCACTTCCATGATAAGAGTGTTTATCCCTCTAAGTAAGTGGTCTAGGGTCATGTTAAGTGCCTTGATTGGGTCTTTGAATGTATCTAGCTTTCTCCCCCCATTTTGCTTCTCTCTACACATGTTTTCCACTTTATTTCTGCATTTTCTAGCACTCTGGATTGAGGTCCTGAGGTTTTTGACCTCAAGGTCAAAGAGGACCTTGAGATTCAAAGAGGACCTCAACCTTGACCTAGGTCAGAGATGACCTCAACCCTTACCTAGGGCGAGGTCTACCTCATCCTTGACCCAAATTTCAAATTTCAGGATTTTCTAATTTTCGGATATCAGGTTTCAAAAAGATTCTTTTTCCCACCTCTGGATCAGCCATTTCAGGTTTTGGGATGGTAAATCCTTAATTAAATTTAATTTAGGTATATTTCTAAAGTTTAGGACCTAATTGGGATTTAATTCTCCAAGGTGGTCCCTCTAGAAGATTGTGCCCTAGTTCACTATAAAAGGAGGCATTCCTCTCTCATTTTCACATCCATGATTCACATCACTTTTGCAATCAAGCTCTCAAGTGAAAGTAAACAAGAAGTAGAAGTAAATCAAGCAATCATTCATTAATCTTCAAGCCTAAGCATCCATTCAAGCATTCAAGCATCCATCAAGGAGATCCATTGTTATCCATTGAAGGATTCAATCTCTTTGGAGCCCCCTTGAAAATCCATCCTTCTACATTCATCCAATTCAATTCTTATGAAAAGATCCATTCAAGATTGGTGTTAAGATAAAATTTCATTGATGTGAGACATCCTACATCCATTGGAGCATCCCTACTTGTGGATTTGAGGATTCAAATCCTCTACAAGGACTTCAACATAAGCAAGGTGAATTGTTTCATTTACTTTGTTTATGCACAATACAATTTCAATTCAATTTCAAGGTTAATTCCTAAATTGGGGTTTGACCAAGGGAAACCCCCCATGCAAACAAAAAAAACCCTCTTTTTCTTGTAGGTACAGGTGCAGAACTGTGGATCTGAGCTTGGATTTGGATACCATTTTCAGTGAACTTTTGAGATCTGCGAACAAAGTCAAGGTCGACCTTCAAAATATTAATGTAGCCTTTGACCTTTTATCAGGGTCAAAGACTACCTATTGTCAAAAAGATAAAAAATTTCCAATTTTTCTCCGTCTTTGCATTTCCAGTCCGAAACAAGTTGTAGAATTGCCCGAAGCTACACACAGACACCAGAAATCAGCATTTTCTAGATCTTCCCTATTTTGAGGTTAGTATTTCCTTTTCAATTATTTTAGATATCAGGCACATCTTCTTTATAGGGAACTATAAGGTTTTCTTCCTCTTTCATATTCTCCATAGATTGATTCAATTGTGCATTAACCTTTTGGTTGATCAATTTGGATCTCTCCTTTGGGAATTTGGATTTAGAATTAGATCTCATATTTCCCCCATACATTTTAGGGTGAATACTATTTCATCATATTCAATTGTTAGTCTTGGAATTCCTTATGGGAAGAATATTCGCTAAGTATGTATTGACAGAGCCCATTAGAGAGTGGGTGTCTAAGGGGACATGTGGTTGGATGACAAAACTTTGAGAGGGTGCATCCTCTATAGAGTAGCTAGAAATTCCAATGGGCTAACATGTATCAATCAGCATCGGGGACCTTGATGTTGCAAACATGCCTCGTGTGATCCTATGACTATAGTGTGAGCACAAGTAGTA